>CM033649.1:16643234-17025750 GCA_019512145.1 Engystomops pustulosus | reverse complement strand
AGGGGGCATCCTCTGCACCCAGAGGAGAGGAGGTTCTACCATCACCATAGACAGGGGGCATCCTCTACACCTAGAGGAGAGGAGGTTCTACCATCACCATAGACAGGGGGCATCCTCTGCACCCAGAGGAGAGGAGGTTCTACCATCACCATAGACAGGGACATCCTCTACACCAGTGATGGCGAACCTATGGCACTGGTGCCAGAAGTGGCACGCAGAGCCATTTCTGTGGGCACTCAGGCCATCAGCCCAGGACAGAGTTCACCAAACAGGACCAAATCCACCAAATCTTCCTGCAGTCCCAGGCAACTTAAAGGGAACCTACCACCACAAATCTACCTATAAAGGTAGATCGGGTGGTAGGTGGATCAATGGGACGTGAGGATAGCCCTTTTAAGACTGCAGGATCGTCGGACGAGGGCGTGCAGCTACGAGCAGCTGCGCGCTGAAGATGGTAAGTAGGAGGAGAAAAGAGGCTACCGGGGCGTGGAGTAGCCGCCTCTTGTAACCTCAGATGCGGCTACTCCACGCCCCAGTAGCCGCATAATAAAATTAGCATAAACGTTAGATAAAAGTTACCAAAAATTGCGGGGACGTGAGGATTAGCCCTTAAAAGGGCTATCCTCACGTCCCATTGATCCACCTACCACCCGATCTACCTTTATAGGTAAATTTGTGGTGGTAGGTGCCCTTTAAGAGATGCTGCTCTCAGCGCTATTTTAAAGTGGCACTTCATTGGCTGCAATACCTTTCGAGGTCCTCATTCTGGACCCAACATTCTTCCTCTGCTTAAAATGCCATGTTGGCACTTCATGGTAAATAAGTGGAATTTGGTTGTAGTTTGGGCACTCTGTCTCCAAAAGGTTCGCCATCACTGCTCTACACCCAGAGGAGAGGAGGATCTACCATCACCAGAGACAGGGGACATCCTCTACACCTAGAGGAGAGGAGGTTCTACCATCACCATAGACAGGGACATCCTCTACACCTAGAGGAGAGGAGGTTCTACCATCACCATAGACAATATATTTTGTTTGGTTAACTTTTCTTCATAACAAAGATAGAAAATTCATTTATTTGCCCTTCTTTGAACTTAACCCCTTAAGGACGCAGGGTATTTTTGCTAATTTCTCGCTCTCCATCTTCAAAAATCCATAACTTTTTCATTTTTCCGTGTACAGAGCTGTGTGAGGGCTTATTTTGTGCGTAACAAATTTTACTTTCCCATGATGTTATTTATTATTCCATGCCATGTAGTGGGAAGCCGCAAAAAAATTCCAAATGTGGAAAAATTGAAAAAAACTGCATGTGCGTCATGTTCTTGTGGGCTCAGTTTTTGCGAATTTCTTTCTGCGCTCCAAATAACACCTCTACTTTATTCTTTGGTTCGGTGCGCTTAAATGTTTTAATTAAATGAATCACTAGAGAACGGAGCTTAATTAAATGTGACGATTAACTAAGTAAAGTTTTGAGTCTTGAGCTTTATGTGAGAAAGGTGTGAATAGAAGTGTCAGCTGAATTACAACTTAAAAGTACAAAATACACTGCAGTAACTTCATAGGCCAAGAGCGGAAACATAAGTATTTCATCCAGAATAAGACGACTTTTGAAGACTGAAAAATCTTCTGTCTGGTCTGGGGTCGTCTTATACGCCGGTAATGTTTCTTCTCACATTTCCCGCGATCCACCGAAGCTCCGCTGCGCTCAATGAGCTGTCACCGCCGGCCGGAGTGTAGCA
Source organism: Engystomops pustulosus (assembly GCA_019512145.1). NCBI lineage: Eukaryota > Metazoa > Chordata > Amphibia > Anura > Leptodactylidae > Engystomops > Engystomops pustulosus. The sequence goes on along the minus strand of CM033649.1, from coordinate 17,024,012 downwards.
GCGGAGCTTCGGTGGATCGTGGGAAAGGTGAGAAGCTGGCCGTTACCTTGGACCCCTCAACGCTGCTCCCGCGGTCTCCCGGCACGCTCTCCGCACCAGCAGCCTCCCGGCACGCTCTCCGCTCCCGCGGCCTCCCGGCGCGCTCTCCGCTCCCGCGGCCTCCCGACGCACTCTCCGGTCCCGCGGCCTCCCGGTGCGCTTTCCGGTCCCGCGGCCTCCCGGTGCGCTTTCCGGTCCCGCGGCCTCCCGGCGCACTTTCCGGTCCCGCGGCCTCCGGCTCTCCATACTGCTCCCAAGGCCACCCACCAAGTTGCTGTCTGGCCAACACACTTCCTAGGCTCACAGTATGCCTCCTAACCGACCCACCCCACTGCAAGATATGTAAGTCCCTATATATGTATGTATAGTTAATGATTGTATGCTATATGTGTGTATTTGCTTACAGTATGTGCTGTATGTATGGAAAAGGGGTAGTCTTATACGGCGGATATATCTTAAACTCTATATTTTAACAGGAAAATAGGGGGGTCGTCTTATACACCAGGTCGTCTTATATGCCGGAATATACGGTAGTTACCTTTTCATCTTTATTCGATAGGCGGGAGGATAATAAAAGCGAATCAAGTGAAGAAAGAAGAAGTAATCTAAAATAATGATCTATATTACAGAATTTCTGGTGGTTACTTGCACCATTTATTATGCAAAGTTTATTCACAGGTTAAGGTTAGAGACCATATAAAGGGAACCTGTCATCAGGAAAGTCATTTTAACATAGTTTCATAGTTTATACGGTTGAAAAAAGACACATATCCATCAAGTTCAACCAAGGAAGGGAAGGGATTGCATGAAGAAGGGATTTATGGGAAACAACGTGTATGTATATGGGCACACTATGGCATGTATGTATATGGGCACACCATTATGTTGGCCAAAAAACATGAATACACCCGTGGTTCCATTTACTAAGGTAATAATAATAAGATTGGGGACATGCCCTCTAAGATGGTCATATCTTGCATTATTGTCAGTTGACACTTGTCAATTCTGGAGGAACCATCACTACAATAAGATGATACATAGAGGCAGATACTTGATGGTCTATGTCTTTACCTGCATTTTGCTGCTGAGGTATCTGAGTCTGGTGCGGTAATGTCCTAGGAAACACGGAGAGAAGACAGTGAGTAATTTATGATGTCTATGTAATATGGATCCTCATAATCATCCTATAGTATATTGATATCGTGGAAAAGATTGTGCCTAACAGTGGGGCCCCATATGCAGCTTGGCCCTCTTCCATTCAGAAATAACCATATTGTATAGGTCGGTCACTATATTAAAGGATCACGATACCTATATAATCGCTGAACACACTTCAACCAGACCTAGTCACCAGATTTTCCTTATATACAAATGGTAAAATACCTCATTGCATCTTTAAATAAGCCCCGCCCATGAGGAATTAAATAAAAGAATATTAAGAATATGAAGTATATAAAAGTATATCCAATTCTCATAGACGCATCTATATTTTGTACATTTTGCAAAGACTTTACTTTTTGTTTCATCATGTAACATTATTTTATCATTGTTATGTCTGCATCAAGGGCATTATCGTATGTATCTGTATGAAGAAGGGGTTATTTCCCCTGAGCACTCGTCAACCAGACCATCAGGTTCTACTGGTTACAATAACACCTAATAACTTAAACACGTAAAAACTTTCCTCTTATACCTAAGTGTAGAGTACCTAGAGCGCATTTTTATTATCCAAGCCCCGCCCATGAGGAACTGAAAATAAAACAGCATCTCTTTTTCCCTCAAAGACATCTACAAATTGTGAAATACTTCCATTCTATGTACATATTGTAAAGAAATCACTTTTTGTTTCACTATCCAGGATACTCACTAGTGTGTCTGCATCAGACCATGTCACTGTTATCATTTGTACCTGTATGAAAAAGGAGTTATTCCCCCTTATCACTCTAAAACCGGACCATAAGATTATATTGGTTACTAAAACACCTATACTACCAGACTTTCCTTATATGCATCCTTCTAAGATAATCACTTTATCATGTGCAGAGTACTTCAATTCATTTTCATTTAAGCCCCGCCCACGAGGAGCTGAATAAAAGAATAACAGCATCTCTAAGTCCCATCAGCCACATATACATTTATAACATACATCCACCCTATGTACGTAGTGTAAAGACATCATTTTTTGTTTCATTATACAAAATACTCCTTGTTGTGTCTGCATCAAGGAAATACTATTTGTATCATATGTATCAGTACAAAGATGGGGAACTATTATGCAAGTGCACTCATCCACTAGACCATCGGGTTCTACTGGTTACTATAAAACCTCAAATCACAAGATTTTCCTCTTATACCTAAGGGTAAAGCACCTGGAGTCTATTTTTTTTGTCCAAGCCCCGCCCATGAGGAACTGAATAAAAGAACAACAGAAGATCTACATGCATCTACACTTTTTGAAATACGTCATATATAAAAAATTATATGTAGATGTTGTAAAGACTTCACTTTTTTTTCCACTTCGCAGGATACTCACTGTTGTGTCTGCATCAAGGGCATGTTGGTGTTATCGTAGGTGTCCGTATGAAGAGGGGGCACTATTTCCCCTGTTACTGGATGAAAAACTGGAAGTGTGGACAGAGGCCAGGCAATTTCTCTGTTTTTAGACATGTCCCGCAGTTCTTTTGTGGATTTCTGGATCGCGCTGTGGTGAACCAGTTGGATGCTGTATAAAAACATATTAAAAATATAAAACGTTATTATTATCTCAGCACAACATAAAACATACAATCCCTTTATCTTCTACAGGCTCATCATTCACAATAGGTGATTGCTTAAAACACGTCGGTGCTCCATATGGCGGCACTATTTATTGACTAATCTAATACATTGTGTAGTAACTTACAACTAGGAGTAACTTCCTCCTACGCAGATAATCTGTTTATTATGTACAAAGTCTAAAAATACATGAAAAAAACCGAATTCTGTATTCATTAACCTTCCATTATCGGGTGCTTCTAACGTTCATGGGGGTTAGGATCACAACCAAATGGGACAGCCCCTCCATTTTTTTTTGGGGGGGGGGGGGGGTTTGTTGGGGGGGCCTTTTGCTATTTTTAATTTTTTTTCCCCTGGGGGATTTGCCCCCCCCCCCCCTCATTTTTTATTGAATCAGGGGAATTTTTCTTTTTTTTTTAACATAAAATCTATTAAATTTTGTACAAGAAAAGTAAAAACAATGAATTTCCAGTAATAGAATCATGGATTTTTTTCTCTTTTACCCAGATGATGCCATATTACGATGGTGCTCATTCTAAACATATATATGTATTATTTTTTTTTATTTTTTTTTTTTTAACTAGAAATTTTTTTATTAAGGCAAAAGAAATCCAGCCTAAACAACATATTTTTAGTAGATAAGTTCTCTTTATAATTTTCAAACTGAATTTTCTGCCACCACTAGGGGGAGCTCAGAACATGTTAGAACACAATTTTTTTTTATTGAAGCTCTGAAAATCTCACTGCACTGGCTCTGAAAATCTCACCGCCTTGTGGGCGGCTACCTGAAAATTCTGAAATTATCCTTGAATAGCAGGAGAAGCTCCTGCCCCATAGCAGCTACATGGTCTTACTATGTTGTACCTAAGCCAATGTCAAAACTGACTTTAAAGGTACAACTATGGTGCCTGTAGGACAGATTTACCTGAACACCATGTGACAATATTTTTTGTATTTTGTATATTGTGCACTATTATTATGATCTTGTTTGGAGCTATTATTTTATATTACTTGTGACTATTACAGGTCTGTTATTTGAACACTGTGTAGCACTATTATTTTTGTGCACCATATGGCGCTATTGTATGGACAGCATTCACTTTTGATTTTGCCTCCATTTACTTAAGCACCAACTTTAAGTATCATTTGTATGTTATATGGTAGATAAGTTGTTACTGTATGAAGATATTTTTTTTTGCATAGTATGTTTCTGGCATAACCATTAAGATTGTGCGATGTTCCATTATTATCATAGTATCATAGTTTATACGGTTGAAAAAAGACACTTGTCCATCAAGTTCAACCAAGGAAGGGAAGGGATTGGATGAGGAAGGGATTTAGGGGAAACAGTTCTATATAACATAAACCATCAATGTAATTTAGGTGTAAAAAGGCATCTAGACCCTACTTGAAGCTCTCTGCTGTCCCTGCTGTGACCAGCGCCTGAGGCAGGCTATTCCACAGATTGACCGTTCTCATAGTAAAAAAGCCCTGCCGCCTCTGGTGATTAAACCTTGTTTTCTCCAGGCGGAGACAGTGCCCCCTCGTCTTTTGATTTGATTTAATCTGAAACAACTTTCCACCATATTTTTTATATGGACCATTCATATATTTATATACATTAATCATGTCCCCTCGTAGTCGTCTCTTATCTAGACTGGATAAATCTAGTTGTTTTAATCTTTCCTCATAACTAAGACCCTCCATACCCCTTATCAGTTTTGTGGCTCTACGTTGAACCCTCTCCAGCTCCAGAGACTCCTTTTTATGGACCGGTGCCCAGAACTGGACGGCATATTCCAGGTGAGGCAGAACCAATGCATTGTATAGTGGTAATATTACATCCCTATCATGAGAGTCCAGACCTGTACTGATACATGACAAGATCCTACTGGCTTTAGAGGCAGCTGATTGACATTGCATGCTGTTATTTAATTTATGATCTCCTAGTACCCCCAGGTCCTTCTCAACAAGGGACTCTCCCAGATTTACTCCCCCAAGTACATATTTTGCCTTTGGATTATTGGCCCCCGGGTGCATAACCTTACATTTATCTACATTGAACCTTATTTGCCAAGTGGATGACCAAACATCCAATTAGGTTCTATGGGCACAGTATAATAATATCTTATGTACTGTGTGGTTTGCCTTCTATCACCGTATGGACCCTCTTGGAATAGTATGTGTTTCATCTTCCGGGAATCTTGGGAAACCTTCTTGGGAATCCCGATTGTAGAATCGGGGCCATCTCCAGGTCATTGGACAATTCCAGACAGAGTCAGCAGACGATTGACGTAATGAGAACGGACGCGCCAAAGACCAGGAGACAACGCTGGAATAAGGAGCTGGAGCAGGGTGCATCCTTTTTTTTTGTTAACCCTTCTATGACCCCCAGAGGGTTTTCCAGGATTCCAGAAAAACCCATTAAATTTAAATAACTGTAGTTATGAATAGTCCATGTTGAGAACTTTAATCTAGCCTAAATGATAGATTAGGTTGCTGCCAACAACCACTTCTGACTATAAAATATTAAAGTTTCTTGTTCATCATCATGGAGGACGGTGACACCGATCTAATGGGTCACCAGGGACTAAATCTAAGTGGACAATTAAAGGGGTTGGCCACTTTTTAATAAATCTCTTCCATTAGACATGTCTTTGTATATTTGTCTCCTTTGATATCTTCAGCCTTTCCTTGTTCTCACCATGCGGCACCCTGTATATATATATACAACTATCTTTTTCTCACTGTTCCAGTGCATCCTCATGGCGTCTCCCACTGTGCCTGTCAGCTCAATGTTCATCCCCAGTAACAGACACAGGAAGAGAGGAGGGGGAAGAGCAGGATGAGTCATAAACTCCTGCTACAGCTCCTCCTATTCATCAGTGCTCCCACAGATAAACAAAGAAGCACGGAGAGTCTGCACACAGCACAAAAGTAAGTAGCAGGGCTGCTGAATCACTTGATGAACATTTAGGGATTATTATTAAGACAGTAAAGGCACATGGGCAACTAATGTAATAGAGCGGCCAAACCCTTTAAACACTGGATCACCAGGTACATAAACCAGGGACTAAAATTGAAATCCAAAAGAATGATAACTCACTGGATAACCAGGCTATGAAACTGAATTACAATAAGACATTAAGACACTGGATAACTAACAAACAAAATAGAATTTTAAGCATCAACAACTGGATCACCAGGGACTATAAAGGGGTATAGAAAGGATTGTGCAAAACTAGATCTACCCAGGCTGGATACCACCAGGGTGACTAGGAACTACTTAGCTTTATGCTGCTGAAAAACTAGGAAATGAATATGGATGACCTCTTTAACACTGTCCATACCGGTCAAACTCCACATGAGATACACCAGTCCACCAGGGCCACGACCAGTAGTAGGCAGGACTCCATCACATGTTCTCTAATAGGGCTGGAAAATGTCATGCGTCCATGAACTTCAACCAATTTGCCTACATTTTTGGAGAATGGTGGACACATGAAGCTCCTTAGGCTCTATTCCCCCATTTGGTGCCCCTCTATTAACCAAAGTGGAGGAATTGATTCACCAAGACAATCCTTTTTCCAAATCATAATCACCTAAAAATGGCACCCAATGAAGATTGTGTAGAGGTCATCTTCATTGGCCCACCCTTGTGGACCCCGTAACTAATGTCCTATCCCAATAATATACTGTTTATTATGGGAAGGGCTGGATTGTGGGGATGGCTCCAGGGGCGCGTGCCCCAGGGCCCCCACCACTTTACGCATAAGTGGACTGTGAGCTGCAATGCGTAACAGCGGTACCAGAACTACAATCTTTGACACCAATCTAGATCATCTCATGACCTTTCATCGCTCCTCTACCCTCTAAAATAACCTACAGTACAAGCAGCGTTCACCAAAATAAAAGTATGACCGAATGTGGATGAGAAGCGATGGGACACGGGGGTGAGGGGTGACAAGCTACGGTGAGGTGAAGGGTTATATGACGACAAGGAAACATAGAGAAGACACTTACTCTGGGGTTTGCATGTTTCTCTTTTCCCTAGAAATGAAACAAAATGAATGAATTAAATTATAGCATTGATACTGTGAGAAGTTCTTACGTCTAGCGCTGAGTGATGGGACTACAGGAGCTATAAATACTGCGCTCAGTGACGTGCACCAGTATTTATCAGTATGGAAGCTGAGGGACTCCACGTGTGATCCAGAGTGGCCCATTCATAGAGATTGTGCCCCCTTCTGGTGATGATGGGTATCACTGAGACCATCACCACCCGAAGGACCTGTAGTAGTGTCTCCGCTCCTATGGTCTGTGACTAGCGATACCCAGTTAACTATATGATGAGGATAGTCCAAGCTCGGTACCCTTAGAAGCTGCACAAGGTGCGTCTATGCTGTATGTTCCTATCCACCACTATGATCTCATGATGGCCTATGCGCATGCAGCACGTTACAGAGCAGGAGGAGCTGAGCAGATTGCACATAGTGTCCTATCTGCAGGCAGCATGTTATAGAGCAGGGGGAGCTATTTCTTTTTTTAAATGCGGCGGTTTTTCCGAATCCATCGGGTTTTTGTTCGGCCACGCCCCCCCTTTGCCGTCGCGTGCATGTCGGCGCCGACGCGCCAAAATACTATCGCGTGCACCAAAATCCCGGGAGAAATTGCCGCAAATCGGAAATATTCGGGTAACACGTTGGGAAAACGTGAATCGGGCCCTTAGTAAATGACCCCCAATAACCACAGCAGCTCATCCATCCAGGCATCTGCTCACCTCTTCATAGAAGCAGGTGATGACATGATGACTGGTTCCAATAGCCTCTGACATGTTCCAAAGGCATCTGAATAATTCCAGTGCTTTCTAATTGTTTCTATAACATTACCTGACTCCCTGCCAGCAGCATGCAGTGAGTCCTGGAGGGGGGCAGTTCAAAAGAGAATTGGTTGTGGCAGTGAGCTGATGTAAGTGACGGGAGGGAGCTGCTGGCAGTGAGTCAAGTAACAGTGGAATTATTCAGATGCACCAATGAAATCAACATACCAGAGAGTATTGGAACGTGGCTTCATGTAAAAATGACCTTCCTTATTACAGGTTCCCTTTAAGTGCATGTAAATGCAATTCGTCAAAACTCTTAAAGGAAATCTTCCATTAAAATCAAGAATGATAAACCAGACATTGCCACCTTTAAAATCTTCCTATATCTGTTATTCATAGTGTCCTTTCCTCTAGGGAAGGGGGGTGATTGAACTTTTAATATTTTATATTTTTTTACATTTTTTTAAACTTTTTTTTTCTTTCTTTTCCACTATTTCTAGACACATCTAGTGTAAATTAACCCTAGATGGTACTGATTGCCTGCCATATACGCCCAATACTACTTATGCAGTATATATGGCATTTCTGCTCACTATACATTACAATGAGCCACAGGCTCATGTAATGAATATGCAAGAAGCCATGTATCCTCGGGTCAAACGAAGACCGAGGTTACCATGGCAACCGATCGCCGCCCCCGATGACGTTCGGGGGGAGCGGCGATCGGAGGTAAGATGGCGGCGCCATGCGCCGCCAAATTTAAAGTGCCGCCGGCGACTTTGCCGGCGGCAAAGAAAAGGTTAACACCCGATAGGTGCAAGCACCGGACCGCGGGTGGATAGCGATGGGTCTTTCCTGCGAATGAGCAAGCCCATGTCTGTATGAAGAAGCTCGCCGTGAGCTTCTTCATACACCCTTAAGTCCTCCGTGGCGGATATATCCGTCACGAGCGTGAAGGGGTTAATGACCTAGTGACCGCGCTTTAAATGGTAAACGGCTTGACAAGTGAGCTTGAAAAAACTCTCCTAATTATAAAAACCTGTAATATATTTTCATTTTCTTTTTGGTACTTTCAATTATCAAAAAAAAAGTAAAATTTCAATTATTTAATTTGGAATTGGTGAATTTTTTATACGGCTAAATGTTTTAATTAATGAATCACTAGAGAACGGAAGCTTAATTAATGTGCGAGTTAACTAAGTAAGTTTTGAGTCTTGAGCTTTATGTGAGAAAGGTGTGAATAGAAGTGTCAGCTGAATTACAACTTAAAAGCACAAATACACTGCAGAACTTCATAGGCCAAGAGCGGAAATAAGTATTTCATCCCAGAATAAGACGACTTTTGAAGACTGAAAAAATCTTCTGTACTGGTCTGGGGTGTCTTATACGCCGTGTAATGTTTCTTCTCACATTTCCCGCGATCACACGAAGCTCCGCTGCGCTCAATGAGCGTCACCGCCGGCCGGAGGATGTAGACAGAGGGAGCTTCGGTGGATCGTGGGAAAGGTGAGAAATGGCCTTACCTTGGGACCTCAACGCTGCTCACGCGGTCTCCCGGCACGCTCTCCGCACCGCAGCCTCCCGGCACAGCTCTCGCCCCGCGGCATCCCGGCGCGCTCTCGCTCGCGGCCCTCCCGACGCACTCTCCGGTCCCGCGGCCTCCCGGTGCGCTTTCCGGTCCCGCGGCCTACCGGTGCGCTTCCGGTCCAGCGCCTCCCGGCGCACTTTCCGGTCCGCGGCCTCCGGCTCTCCTAATGCTTCCCAAGGCCACCCACCAAGTTGCTGTCTGGCCAACACACTTCCTAGGCTCACAGTATGCCTCCTAACCGACCCACCCCACTGCAAGATATTAAGTCCCTAATATGTTGTATAGTTAATGATTGTATGCTAGTATTTTGTGTATTTTGTTGCTTACAGTATGTGTGTAGTATGGAAAAGGGGTAGTAGCTATACGGGGATATATCTTAAACTCTATATTTTAACAGGAAAATGGGGGGGTCGTCTTATAACCAGGTCGTCTTATATGCCGGAATATACGGTAGTTACCTTTTCATCTTTATTCGATAGGCGGGGAGGATAATAAAAGCGAATCAAGGAACGAAAGAAGAAGTAATCTAAAATAATGATCTATATTACGGAATTTCTGGTGGTTATGCACATTTATTATGCAAAGTTATTCACAGGTTAAGTAGAGACCATATAAAGGGAACTGTCATCAGGAAAAGTCCTTTTAACATAGTTCATAGTTATACGGTTGAAAAAAAGACAAATATCCATCAAGTTCACCAAGGAAGGAAGGGATTGCATGAAGAGGATTATGGGAAACAATTCTATATAACATAACCATCAATGTTTTTAGGTGGTATAAAAAAGGCATCAGACCCTTCTGAGCTCTCTGCTGTCCCTGGCTGTGACCAGCGCCTGAGGCAGGCTATTCCACAGATTGACCGTTCTCATAGTAAAAACCCTGCCGATCTTGGTGATTAAACCCTTGATTCTCCAGACGGAGACAGTTGCCCCTCGTCTTTGATTGATTTATCTGAAAACAACCTTTCCACCATATTTTTTGTATGGACCATTCATATTATTATATAAATAATCATGTCCCCTCGTAGTCGTGACTTTTCCAGACTAAATAAAATCTAGTTGTTTTATATCTTCCTCAAACTAAGACTCTCCATACCCTTATTATTTTTGTGCTCTACGTTGAACCCTCTCCAGCTCCAGGCCTCCTTTTTATGGACCGGTGCCCAGAAATGGAAAGCATATCCAGGTGAGCCGAACAATGCCTTGTACAGTGATAGTTACATCCCTATACGAGAGTCCATTCCACTTTTGATACATGACCAAGATCCTACTAGCTTTAGAGGCAGCATGATTGACATTGCATGCTGTTATTCAATTTATGATTACTAGCACCCCAGGTCCTTCTCAACAAGGGACCTCCCAGATTTACTCCCCAAATACAATTTTGCCTTTGGTTATTGGCCCCAGGTAACCTTACATTATCTACATTAACCTCATTTGCAAGTGGATGACCAAACATTCAGTTTGTCAAGTCACCATGCAGACCTGTGACACCCTCCATAGACTGATTACAATACAACAGTTTTGGTGTCATCTGCAAAAATAGACACAAGTGCTATTAATTCCTACCTCTATCATTAATAAATATATTAAATAGTAGTGGGGCCGAGCACAGAAACCCTGGGGTAACAACACTCATAACGGTGACCTTCAGGTAGGAATCATTGAACACAACTCTCTGGATACGATCCTTCAGCCATTGATTCTTTTTTTTCTTTTTTTTTAAACTTGTTTTATTATTTTTTTATAAACATACATATATGCTTCCAACATAAAAATTTGGGACTTGGATCTTGTCAATCATCGTAACCACAAAAACAGTAACCAAAAACGACCTGAGAAAACTCAGCATTTACTCTTGTCGGTTAAGGGCTCGCTTATCCATAAGTCCCAATTTTTTTTAAATTTTGTGGATCTGTTTTTCTTGGAGATGTATGTATTTTTCATAATGCACAGTTGGTGTTCATTTTGTTCACTATACAATATGTTGGGGGCAGGTTACCTCTTTCCAATGCCTAGTTTAGACGAGCTTAGTGGCATAAGGTGTGTGGGTTACACTCTATAGGGTTGAGGGAGTTTATCCATTCCTATCCAAAGCAAGGCAAAGCAGGGAAACAGATGGTGTTTACATAAGTGGACAGCATTCTATATGCTTCTTGCCAAGTGATTGTATTACTACAAATGATTCCTGTTTAAAACCAATACGACCTTATTTTACCCATCCACGGGTGGATGTGGGACAGTGTCAAATGCCTTTGCAAAGAGTCCAAAAACACATGGGGCAGATTTCTACCTGTTCATTTGAGTCCAGCGGCGCATTCTCTGCGCTGGTGAGGCCACTGATCGCGGGTGTTTTCTGCATGGGCAGCCGCCATCTTCGAGGATCGCCGCTCCCCGCGTGACATCATCGGGGAGCGGCGATCGTTGCATGGTAGCTTCGGGTCTCACGAAAGACCCGAAGCTACTTCGGGTTAACCCATTCATTACAATGGCTACCAGCACATTGTAATGTATGAGGAGAAAAATCCCCATATACTGCCTACTGTAGTATGGCAGTATGGGTAGGACGATCAGACAACCTAGGGTTAAGTACCCTAGGAAGTCTGAAAAATAGTAAAAATAAAATTAAAAAAAAGTTAAAAAAAATAAAATTAATAAAACAAAACCTAAAAATCAAATCACCCCCTTTCCCTGAAGAGACTATAATATAAATAAACAGTAAAAATCATAAACACATAGGTATCGCGCGCGTACGAAAATGCCTGATCTATTCAAAATATAATAACGGTTTTTCACTGCGTTTAACCCCGTAACGGAACGAATCGAGTCCAAAGTCAAATTTGGCACTTTTTGCCATTTAAAAAAAATAAAAAATTCTATAACAAAGTGTGATCAAAAAGGTCGTACAGTCCTAAAAAAATATAATTGAAAAACATCATCAAAAAGTCGCAAAAGGATAACACACCCTCAACTCCATCACCAACGTATGAAAAGTTATAAGCACAAGAAGACGGCAAAATAATAAAAAAAATTTGTCATGGGTTCTAATTTTGTAAATGATGAAAAACATATTAAAACCATACAATTTGGTATCACTGTAATCGTACTGACCCAAAGAATAAATAGATGCGCATTGTGGTGGAGTGAAAGCCGATAATATCCAAGCCCACAAGATACGACACAAAATGCGTTTTTTCACCATTTTCATGCATTTGGAATTTTTTTCCCGCTTCCCAGTACATGGCATGGAATATTAAATACCATACTATGAAGTGCAATTTGTTACGCAAAAAACGAGCCTTCACATAGCTTTTACGTGTAAAATAAAAAAGTTATAGATTTTGTAGGTGGGGAGTGAAAAATGGAAATGAAAAAAACGGAAAGGGCCGGTCTTTAACCGGTTAAGGCAGTTCTCCGACATCCACCAGGTGGCGCTGCTTGCGCTGAAGTTCCCTGGAAATGCACTGGAATACACGAGCGGGGGCTGAGTGAAGGTAAGTGCAAGCTCCGCGACACATATTTCTTTTTTTAAATGCGGCGCTTTTTCCGAATCCACCGGGTTTTCATTCGGGCACGCCCCCCCTTTGCCGTCGCGTGCATGCCGGCGCCCAATGCGTCAAAATACGATTGCGTGCGCCAAAATCCCCGGGGGAAATCGGCGCAAATCGGACAATATTTGGGTAACACGTCGGGAAAATGCGAATCGGGCCCTTAGTAAATGACCCCCAAAAACCACAGCAGTCTCCATCCAGGATCTGCTCACCTCTTCATAGAAGCAGTGTGATGACGTGATGGACTGGTTCCAATAGCCTCTGCATGTTCAAAGGCATCTGAATAGTTCTAGTGCTTTCTAATTGTTTCTATAACATTACCTGGCTCCCTGCCAGCAGCATGCCAGTGAGTCCTGGAGGGGGGCAGTTAAAAAGAGAATGGGTTGCGGCAGTGAGCTTGATAAGTGAAGGGCGGGAGCTGCGTGGAGGCAGTTGAGTCAAGAACAGTGGATTCGATTCAAGGATGCACCATAAATCAACCATTACACGAGAGTATTGGAACGTGGCTTCATGTAAAAAATGACCTTCCTTATTGCAGGTTCCCTTTAAGTGGCATTGTAAATGCAATTCGTTCACAAAACTCTTAAGGAAATCTACCTAAAATCAAGATGATAACCAGACTTTGCCACCTTTAAAATCTTCCTATATCTGTTATTCATAGTGTCCTTTTACGCCACAATCACCTTTTGCATTTTGCTAATGATACCTAAAGAACTATTATCAGAGCCCCTGAGGGCACGTTCACACGTTGCATTTTGGTTGCGTTTTCATTGCGTTTCGAAATGCATTACAACAACTCAGGAGAGGTGATTTTCCTAATTACATTACTGTTTACCTTTGTTAACACAATGTTAACACAATGTTTACTGTGTGTTTTGTAAATGCAAATGTTAACAGTAATGTAATTAGGCAAATCACCTCTCCTCAGCTGTTGTAAAAATGCAATGAAAATGCAACCAAAACGCAATGGGGGTCATTTACTAAACGAATCACGTTTTTACGGCGGGTTACCCGCAATTTTTCCGTTTTGCACCGATTTTCTGTGAATTGCCCCTGGTTTATGGCGCCCGCGATCGGATTGTGGCGCATCGGCGCCGGCATGTACGCGACGGAAATCGGGGGGCGTGGCCGAACGAAAACCCGACGGATTCGGAAAAACCGCCACATTTTTTTTAAAAAAAGTGTCGCTGGACACGCGCTTACCTTCACCCAGCAATGGATCGTGAACTCCGGCGGATCTCGGCGGACTTCAGTGCAGCAGCGACACCTGGTGGACGTTGGAGGAACTGCCTTAGTGAATCGCCGGAAGACCCGAATCCACCGCTGGATCACGAATGGACAGGGTAAGTAAATCTGCCCCAATGTGTGAACGCACCCTAAGTGCTATAGCTTCATAGGATGAACTGAAGCCCTTACCCCTGCCACTGTGTGAGATAAAAGGAGTGAGGGGGGAAGTGCTAAAGGAGCAAAGATGATAAAACCTCCTTCTGACTCATTAGCATAATTTTAAAAGTTGATTTTAGAAGGAAGGAGGCCATGGATAACCAGTATAAGAAGATTACCACAGCCACAGTGCTTAAATCTATGTGTAAGTGTCCCTATTTTATCATGATGGATTCCTTTAAGTCCTTTCCATAGAATTAGCATAAAACCATCTAGTTGCATCTAGTTCAAATCCATTGCCGTTATGTTAATATCTCTGATATAATATAACATGGACCCGGATGAAAACAGAATCCAATAAAAACGCAATAAAATTCGTAATACTACAAACCTCCTTATTACAGAAGCAAGAAAACATAAGTTACAATCCACAATAACCTCCAAATACAAATTATTGGCGTGACATATGTTTGTCTCCATGAATCAGGATACTCAACAATCATCATGCACCGTACATTGGTAAAATGTCGCACCTGGCGTTCTCCATTGACACCGGTGGCTATGGGGGAGGGGGGGGACTTGTGATCACACATCCCCGTATTTAGTATGTAACACCTCCATGCACCTGCTCCATCAAAGACAGGCAAATGCAGAAAGAAAAAACGTGTCGGTGGTATTTTGTTCCCCTCCGAGGGGACCAGATCTGTTAACAAGAGAAATTGAATCACAAGCAGAATGTGATTGTGAAACAGAGAACAGGATAACAGGGGAAGGGAGGTGAGAATGAGTATTGTACGGAAGACGCCAGGAGAGCGGAGAGGAGTATATTTAGAAATGAAGGATTGCGTGGCGGGCAAATAGAAAGGAGCGCAGTGTGGAACTTTCAAAGGATGGCGAAAAAACAAACAAACCACAAGCCAAATAAAAGAAAGAAAAGCGACATTCACACGTCCCGCGCTATGAAACACGTATTCAGCTTTTTCTGGGACATATCAATCTATGGGCATTGTACACGAGGCGTCACGTGAAGTGAACCCCCCACCTCGCCCCGGCTAACAATTTAACATAATAAGGATCACAGAAGGGCTGAATACAAAGTGGACAATGTGTCCCTATTTACAGCACGGCGCTTTACTGCCGCCATTATCGGCACGCAAAGGTTAACTGTGCTAAACAATAAGGAAATAGCTTGCAGGTAATAGTCTGCATCGGGAGGAGAATGGCAGGAGGAGAATTAGAGTTGTACTTCATTGTTACACAGTCATAATGTCACCAGAAATGGATAATGTATGCTTAAAACGTGTAGTGGCCTCATTTTCCAGCTTTCTGGTACAATTCTCTGAATTCTTCGCTTATTCATTTCTATAAAATGGTTCGTAGGTTTTTAGACTACTACCAAGCACCCTTAATTCACATATTCTGGAGGTCATGGGCCACATTTTAAAAAACAGTGCAGTCTGTGCACACTACAGTATACAAGTGTAGTGTGCAGGGGGCGCCCGATTCAGGAATTGTGTCGCACGTTCTGCATGAATCTAGCGCCGACAGAGTGCACCTTTATTTTGCTGCTCCTTTAAAGGACATCTACAGTACCACCAGGATGAAGGATTGTAGACCAAGCACACTGACATACTGGTGTGTGTCCCCTCTGACATGATCTGCTCTTCTCTATAAGCTTACTATTCCCTTTGTTTTTAATTAAAAAAAGGCTTTAAAAATAAAGCAAATGAACCTCAGGGGCTCCAGGCTCCATTAACACCTAAGAAGCCCAGAGCCCCTCAGGCTCATTTGCATTATTTCAAAAACTTTTCTTTTTTTAAACAGGACATAAGAAGTTAAGAGAAGAGCTGATTCTGTTAGAGGGGGCACACACCAGTATGTCAGTGTGCTTGGTCTACAATCCTTCATCCTGGTGGTAGATGTCCTTTAACACGGCCATGCGACACAATTTTGTCCGACACGCATAATAAATATGTTGCAAGGTCCGACTGTTCACTGGAACGCCCATCTCAGTGCAAAATTTTCTGTTGCTTTGGGTAAAGTGCTTCCGCGAAACATATGTGTTACGGACACTTTATAATTACATGTACAAGCAGTTTACAATGAAAAAAATGTGCAAAGTCTGACACAAAACTGGTGCCAGGGCTTTAATAAATGTGGACCCGTATCTTTTGAAAAGAATGGGAGGAGTTTAAGAAAACAAACACCAAATTGATGAGGGGCTCATTAGCAATCAGGGGAGATATGTCATTCATTTTTTTTTACATACTGGTCCACATTTAGCAAAACCCCTGCACCAGTTTTTTGTCGCCACATTTATCATGCAGAATCCGACAGAATTATACCGCCCCCTTTATGTTACAGGACATCTACCACCAGGATGAAGGATGGTAAACCAAGCACACTGACATACTGGTGAGTGCCCCCTCTGGCAGGATCTGCGTGTCTTTTTTCTTTTTATACTTAAAATAGGCTTTTAAAATTCTGCAAAAAAATCTAGGAAATAGGAAGCTAAAAGCAGAGCAAGTCCTGCCAGAAGGGGCACATACCAGTATGTCAGTGTGCTTGGTTTACAATCCTTCATCCTGGTGGTAGATTTCCTTTAAAGGGGTTATCCGGGTATAAAGATTTACTTAGGGCCGGGCTGGGGAGGGCAATTTAAAAATAACAAATGTGTACTTACCCCCTCCGGCCGGAAGCTCCCATCTGACTCCATCTACCAGTGCTAACAACGCTGAGAGAAAGGGACGGATGGGAGGAGCCGGTCACTTCCTGGACCGGAAGTTTCCCGTGCGCGGCTTCTGTGCCCCTGTAAACAAACGGTGGCACGGATCAAACAGATCGCAGCGCGGGACATCGGTGGTGCCGGAGGAGGTAAGTACACCTTTATTATTTTTAAATAACCTGCCCCAGCCCGGCCATAAGCAACTTTTTATACCCGGATAACCCCTTTAAAGGTGCAACAAAACAATGTTGCATTCTGCCGGAGCAGTGCAGGGGGCGCCAGATTTATGAAGAACTGTGGGCCACTGACTGATCTTCATGTATATTTGTCTGACTGCATTGAGTAATAAGTAGCGATCAACAGGACAGAAATAAAATAATAATTTGCTGCGATGGTTGGGTGTGAATGTATCAGCGTTAATGCCGTTCTGTGAAAACATCAGCAAATTGTGTTCACTGGTCATTAGATGTTACTAAATGGCCATTTAATGGTTGGTTTACCCTGAAGAGAGATATAGTGTAGCTGGAGCCTATACATTATGTATGCAGCGATATAACGTGTGTACAGCATGATATGTGATAAGAGTCTGTGAAAGCATTGTGCTACTTTCTGCTCAGTTGCCCAATATCAATTATAGAAGATGATACTGAAAGTTCAGCTGTACCGCACAGCTTTTTCTCCTGAGTAGGCACCAGCCCAATGCCAGAGGTACCTTAGTTTTTTTATTCTAAATACTTCCTAAATTAGTGAAACTTTGTAAAAAAAATTGCTACCCACAGCAACCTGACAGTACAGCTTTGATGCATTTTAAAATGAAAGCTATGTCATCATTGATTGCAATGGGTGGAGCAATCAAGACTCTCACTTTCAATAATTTTTTGTGGGCAGAGTAATCAGGATTCTTATTAACAATCACTGTGTGGACGGGACTTTCACTGTCAATCATTGTGTGTGGGCGGGGTAATCAGGACTCTCACTATCAATCACTGTTTGTGGATAGGGACTTTCACTGTCAATCTCTGTGTGTGGGCAATGTAATTGGGACTCTCACTGTCAATCACTGTGTGTGTAGCCGGGGTAATCAGGACTCTCACGGTCAATTACTGTGTGTGGGAGGGGTAATCAGGACTCTTGCTATCAATCACTGTGTGTGGGCGGGGTAATCAGGACTCTCACTGTCAATCACTGTGTGTGGTTGGAGTAATCAGGGCTCTCACTATCAATCACTGTGTGGAGGCGGGATAATTAGAACTCTCACTATCAATTACTGTGTGTGGGAGGGGTAATCAGGACTCTCACTATCACTGTGTGTAGGCGGGGTAATCAGGACTCTCACTATCAATCACTGTGTGTGGGCGGGGTAATCAGGACTCTCACTATCAATCACTGTGTGTGGGTGGGGTAATCAGGACACTCACTGTCAATCACTGTGTGTGGGCGGGGTAATCAGGACTCTCACTATCAATCTCTGTGTGGGGGCAGGGTAATCAGGACTCTCACTATCAATCCCTGTGTGGGGGCGGGGTAGTCAGGACTCTCACTATAAATCAATGTGTGTGGGTGGGGTTAATCAAGACTTTCATTATCAATTACTGTATGTGGGTGGGATCTTCAAGACCTGTTAGCATTTACTTTCCCTTTTACTAAGAAATCCTTTGCCAAATCATACAAACACATATATCACTGAGCACCCCCACAATCACTTACCATCGACCTACCAATAAAAGTTTATGCCCCCAGAATTACATTAGACAAATACAGATTTTTAAGGCTCCAGAACCTTCTCCATTGAGGTAAATCACATTTGATATCTTCTTTATGGCCCAGTCAAGGACTTACCATCCATATACCGAGCAACGACACTCATTTTATGTTTTGTTTTTGGATTTTCTTCCTTTTCCTCCTCCGCTCAGTCTCATTGTGTTTACCCCAGGATGTGCCGTGTATTTTAGATTACAAGTAGCCAAACTTGTTTTTGAAGTTCTGATCAGTCTCGCCTATTGCTTAGCAACCTCATTTTCCTCAGTCTCTACTAAAAAGCGGTTTGTATTCCGTAAACTGAACTCTTAAGAATGAAGGGAAAAGATGTGAACTTCTCCAGCGGGCGGATCAATTGTCAGGCACTTGATTAAAATGTTTTATATTTGGCAGAGCAACACGGAAATAAATAATAAACACTTCATTTCTCATAATGTGCTCTCGAGATGCAGAAAGGAATCAAAAAGCTGTGGAATAAATGGATGTAGAACATCATATGCAGGATAAATCAGATTCAAGGACAATAAGAAAATGGTGGTGATGACAATGAAGGTCTGGTGCATTAATCTTTTGTCTCCACAGTGCCCGCCAGGACTTAGCCCTATGAAAGACACGTCTGGCTGCTACAATCGGCAGGTCGGAGTTGACTGCTCGGATGGCTTCAATGGAGGCTGTGAACAACTGTGCCTTCAAAAAGAAGTCCCCTTTCCAGATGACCCAGAGATGTATAACATCCTAATGGTTTGTGGGTAAGATTCTTATCAAGTCAATAATATTGCATCGTGTAAACCCTTCAACAGAGGTTTAACTTGAGCCGGTAGGCCCCAATGCACCAGGTCCGCTAACCACTATGTATCATTTATAGTAATGGTGTCTCCATATGGGGAATAGATTTCTTAGAAGGCCTGGAGCAACAGCACCCACCAATGTTATACCCCCTGCCCATCAACAATGTATTCCAACCACAATCTCTATACTTCCATGTTTTGTAGGTTTTGGTTAAACTGTTTCTTCATCAAAGGTTTTCATTCAGAGTCTGCATTATAGATTTAGGCAGATATTATTTTTCACATCTAAAAGGCCAGATATCATGACAATTCCAAAAAGCCCCATTACAGGTCAGTAGGGTATGTACTGTGGTCAGGCCCCATATTGGTGACTCTTAGTGAATCCAGTTCTTTTTGGAGTTATCATAACATAACCAGGGGCAATAGAGATTCATCTGGTCTTGTCTTTACACATCAACCTTGGCTTAGCAGAGCTTGCATGTGTTTTCAGTGGGAGAGGGGATTTTTTTTAAAATTCTAGACACCTATGGTGGCTTGTCTTCCAGAATAATTAAATGATTGGGCATATCAAAATTCAGGAGGCGGAAACCATCCTATATCCGGTAGGAGTGAACACATGCTGATACACACACATAGTCTGGCTGATCTTGGTATTATGTATGGACACTATTAGAAAATGCAGAAATGTATATTAAGCTTATAGCACCAACAACTTCACTCTGTCAAACTGCTAAGGAGGTGTTAGGTGTTCAATCATGCAGCGCCCCCACAGGAGAAATGAATCATTACATCATAGTACACACTGAAATCAATGGTCACATAAAAACTGAGTCCTCCAGAACCTTTTATAGCTACTCTGAACCCTAGTTAAGAGGATCCTAAACAGAAGACCATAATCATTATAAATACATTTTATTTGTGGGTTTTTTAAGTGATTTTTCTAAATTAGAGAAACTTAATTCTATCTGTAACTGAAATGCAAATTCAAAATGACTGTAAAAACATGAAGAAAATAAAGCACAGATATCATTGTTATTATTATACGCAATTCTTATACTGTGGCTTTTCCTCTGTAGTTCAGACAATGGCTTGTTGCTTTGTTTGCCCTCCGCTCTAGTTGTGGTAAATACGACCATTGTGTACACAGCAAGTATCAATGTAACATAATTACTGAAATTAGATAATTGGGTAATGCTATTAATATCAGTAACCTTTAATAATTTCTGCTGCGCCAAATCCTCTGTGTTTCTCTATCACAGCAAAATTATCTGTTGAGTGGCATCTCTAATTGTCTAGTAAACCAAAAGCATTTCCGCTGATGAAAATTCTTCTTTGCATATACTATGTCTCAGATGACTGCGCATCATGTATTTATTTTTTACTGTAATATAACCAGGAGCTAAATATGCAAATCTTAAAACAATTATTTCTTTACATATATCCATGATACACTGGATAATTTAAGGAACAGCTTGAATGGAGAGGGTTAACTTGAAGATGCTCTTCCCCAATGTAAATTGTGTCCCACACTACGCTCCTATTTATAATTTATCATTTGTAGATTTTATTTAGAGAATATTATCCAAATGGACCTCCTCAGTTCCCGGGGATGGGGTGCTACTGCACCCTATATACTGCCCAGTCAGGGCAGGTATATAGGTAAAAAATTCTTATCTTATGGAAAATGGCTGAAGACCCGAGGAGTTGTCAGACTAAAAAAAATGCTTACTCGCCCACCCCCAGAACTCACCAACACAGCTGCTATTCCCTCCTTTTCTGGTCCTGTCTACACCTGAAATGGAGAGGTTCAATGAGGCTTCCATGGTCGCACATGCATTCGACTGCTGAGGCCATTGAATGGTTTCACCACTTCCAAGTCTAGAAATTGGACCATACTAGTGGGAGAGAGCATTTGGGTAGGGGGCTTTGGAATTAATTTTGGAGAATATTAGCCGAATGGACCTCCACAGTTCCAAGGACCAGGGTGCAGCTGCACCCTCTATACTGCCCAGTCTTGATGTTGTTTTGAAAAGCAAAAATAGCTTACTTTATGGCCAATAGCTGAAGACCATGAGAGACGTCAGACAAACAAAGAATCCTTACTCACCCACCCACAGCACTCAATGGCACGCCGACCATTCCCTTCATTTCTGTTTCCATCTACACTTGAAATGGTTAGGCTCGATGAGGCTTTCATGGTTACACAGACATGTGACTGCATTCGACTCCTGAGGCTGTTTCACCCATTCCAAGTCTATAAATATTATACCAACAGAACAAAGCATTAGGATGGGGGGTGCTTTTCCTTGTAACCCCCCACCTCCACCACCAGAAATGTTTCCATTTACCCCTTCAAACCCCTTTAAAGGTAGCTCCATTCACTGCAATTTCAGTTTAAGGGTACTCTCTGTAGTAACCTTGTCTGACCACTAAATCTGGAATGGAGCTGTCTGCTTTCTCTTTCAGTCACTGTTTTTCAGCAGCTGAGCTAAGTACTGGAGGCCTATCGATCGACATTAATGATGAGACATAGTTTAATAGCAATTTAATACATGAACAACTCATAAAACCACTATGATAAGTTGGGTTTATTAACTTGTACATTTTTACTTAACTAATTATCATGACCTACATATCTTGGTATTATTTAGTCTGGATTTATTTTTAATGTAGAACTACATAGGAAAACTCTTTATTTAGTACCATCCTCTGATTTTTCTGTAGCAAGGTATATCTTGTGTCTGTAAAAGTGATGAACTATTCATGAAGTTCAGTACCTGGAGTTCACCTTTCAGTAGATGATGCAATTGATTTTCAGGTCTGTGGTACACAGCACATTGACCTCATTCACCTCCGAAAGAATCAATGAGAAGCGAGTTTTTAATGGGTTATGTAAGTTGGTAATTTGAAGGAGATCATCATTTGAAAAAGTTACCGAAAAGATCAATTTCATAATAGAAATATGAAGGGGTAATAAAAGCAAAAGACTACGTCCTCATTAGCCAACAAATGGTCGCCTCCACCGCTTTTACTGCACCTTATTATATGTGAATGTCAACTTTACTTTTATTTAGTGTATGGATTTTATTTGACTATTTTCTGCCTTAATTGGCATTAAGGTCAGGTCAGTGTTCCTGTGCTGTCTCGTGGAAGGCACCCAGCAATTATAGAGTTGCTTTCCTCCATTGCAGGTCACTAATCCTAATGAAACTAAGACGAGACAGATCTGCTGACGACAAGAACTGATGAAGTCTCGAGTTCATCGAGTAGAAACTAATACTGACTTCACCAATTTTGTGGTTTTCTTCCAGCTGTATTGAAGACTATAAACTAGGTCCAGATGGGTTGTCATGTCATCTGGTAACAGAATCCTGTCCCGGAGGAGCTCACTGTGGAGAGAGTCCAGAGGTGCCAATGAACCAGACGCTTTTTGGGGAGCTCTTTTATGGTTACAACAATGAGAGCAAAGAAATATCACCAGGCCAGCTGCTAAAGGGATCATTTAGGTGAATATTGTGGGCGTTTTTTTATGGTACTTTAACATTATGCACCTTATGGTTGGCCAAAAAACTAAATGTTATCGCAAGAATATGTGAGATAGAATTTCACTTCAGAATTTTGGTAAATTTGGTAGTTGCCAATAATTCGAAAAAAGGTTTATCATCCAGGAGATTATGAATTCTTCATGGTATCTTCTGTCTGGATTTCCCTTAAATCAATATAATGAAACTACTCCAAAACAACACTACTTTGAGAAGACCAACCATGATACAGACCAGATGTTCAGCCTTTGAGACGACAATGTAAGGTACTACTACTACAGATCAATTCTAGATAACTTGACGAAGGCTATAAATGAATTACTTTTGACAAATCTAGAGGAGCTTTTATTATGTTTTGTTTTATGAAAGCCCAAGATTGTATTCGGTTAGCCAAAAGGTTGTGAAAGGGTCATAGATTGATGCCGTTTCTTGAAGGGTCAGAGATTGATCCTATTTATTCAAGGGTCATAGATTGATGCTGTTTCTTCAAGGGTCAGAAATTGATGCCATTTCTTCAAAGGTCAGAGATTGATGCCATTTTTTCAAGGGTCAAAAATTGATGCCGTTTCTTCTAGCATCAGAGATTGATACTGTTTCTTCGGGGGTCAGAGATTGATAATGTTTCTTCAATGGTCGGAGATTGATATTTAGAATAAGCCAACCCTGCTCCCAGGTCCACTTGCACTACCAGTAAGTGTTGCCCTAAGAAGTAAACAACAAGCACCGCCTGTTAAAAAACGTATCCTTCGACAGTCCATAGCATCTTAGGAGTTTAGCTAGGCGACTGTTATTTCTGGATATGAGGGTAAAGAACCATGTAGGTTTACGGGGTCTTAACAACCTTGGATCTGAGAACTAGGCTGGCAAGTTCTCTCCCTTATTCCTTCTCTCCCATAAAAAAATGTAAGAACAGCTACACCTGTTGGGAAGCACATGTATCTTATGTCTGGTTTTGTCCATCTGTTTTTGGTACTTTTCTCTGCTTTTCTGCTGGTCAGATGTATCTTAGTAGTTTAAAACAAAAGGTGCAAAGGCCTCCAAAAATCGCAATCAGCTCTAGGCTAATTTCTAACGCCTGGTCGGGGCAGTCACTGATTTGTTCCCAAATTTATGATAACTCTAGTTGCGAAAACTAGACAATGGCGCACTTGGAAACTGTCTTGGGTGCAAAAAAGTAGCCAATTAGCACAAACACAATAAAAAGTCTCACAAAAGTTTGATACATGTGCCTCCATGTCACTACATTGTATGGAATTTTTTTTCTGGTTCGAAAAAGTTCAATTTTTTTTTCTAGAGGATTTTTGCATTTTCAATACAAATATTTACTTTCAGCTATCCTCTGGAAGAAATCTAAATCTATTGACCATTCTACGTTTTCTGGTAGGTTGTTTAGATTGTGAGCCCCATTGGGGACAGGGACTGATTTGGCAAACTGTGCAGCGCTGCGTAATCTGTGTGTGCTATATAAATTGCCAATTTATTTATATCAAATCTGTGTCATGGGAACATGGTCTGCACTTTTGGTAAACCATAGTAGCAAATAATAAAGTTATATTCATGTTGTATTGCAGGCAGAATAATTTTGCCCGTGGACTGGAGCATCAGCTACCGGATGGTCTCATTGTGTCCACCATACCCTCCGAAACCCAATGTCACGAAGAGATATCAGAGCCGGTTCCTGACCCTGATTTCCTGACAGGTCGGTAAAGCCATTGATTTCCTTTTCCCTTCACTCTGACTTCATAATATTCTGCAGAAGACTAGATGAAGAGATATTTAATAGATTTGTAGGTGCAGTGACTGTCAGGTTGTCACCAGGATGTATGAGATTACTGGGGAGAAGTGTATTTTTATGCTTATTTTGGCATTATTAGCTGACACAAGGCAGAACGTTGTTTATAGGTTGTGTTAAAGCTATATTATCACCCCTTAATGTGTTATCACATGGCTCTAGCACCCATTAATGTTATTTGTGTGCGGAAAGTCTGATAAGCCATTAAAAGGTGATAATATCAGATAACACATCCAGTAGACATCGATGAAGTCTTACCCCTAGGTAGTAATACATTGAGACAGTTGGGTGATAAAGACATTACATGTTCTTAGAACTAGGAGGCAGATGACACCAACTTGTTTGGAGTCATGCAAAAAAGGAAATCTAGACTTGACATATTTGTAAGTGGAGAGAAATAATAATGGCAGGTGAAACCCACATCTTTGGTTTTGATGTGCTAGGTGAGATGTGCCGCATAGTCAATGGGGGGACTGTCAGTCTTATAGAGATTGACGGAACAGCAACACTGATGGCAGTCATTAGTTGGACCAATCTGATATAAGTCATCACTATCTATACCCTGGCAAACCCCTGTAAGATGTCTATTTAGGATTTTATATAATTAACTTTCTTGCCCACTCTCCAAAAACCATCAATACTGTATATACAGGCGGTCCCCTACTTAAGAACACTCAACTTACATACGACCCCTAGTTACAAACGGACCTCTGGATATTGGGAATTTATTGTACTTTAGTCCTAGGCTACAATAAACAGCTATAACAGTTATCACAGGTGTCTGTAAAGAAGCTTTATTGTTAATCCTGATTCTTATGACAATCCAACATTTTTAAAATCCAATTGTCACAGAGAGCAAAAAAGTTCTGTCTGGGATTACAATGATAAAATATACAGTTCCGACTTACATACAAATTAAACTTAAGAACAAACCTACAGACCCTATCTTGTATGTAACCTGGGGACTGCCTGTACTTACAGTGGGTATAGAAAGTATTCAGATCCCTTTACATTTTCACTCTTTGTTTCATTGAAAACAATTGCTCATTAATGTGCACTCTGCCCCCATCTTGAAAGGAAAAACAGAAATGTAGATATTTTTGCTAATTTACTAAACAAGAAAAAAATGAAAAATCACATGGTGATAAGTATTCAGCGCCTTTGCTCAGTATTGAGTAGAATAAGCTTTGGAGCTTGTAAAACCGGGAGTCTTCTTGGGAATAGTGCTTTTCACCCCTGGATTTGGGAATCCTCTGCCTCTTCCTTGCAGATCCTCTCTACTTCCCTCAGGTTGGATGGTGAACGTTGGTGGAAGTGAACAGAGTTATTCTGAAGCCTCTGCTTTGTTATTTTAGCTGTGTGCTTAGCGGTTTTGTCTTGTTGGAAGGGGAAACTTCGGCCCAGTCTGAGATCCAGAGGTTTCCATCCAGAAAATTTCTGTACTTGGCCACATTCATCTTCCTTTCATTTGCAACCAGTGGTCCTGTCCCTACCCCCATAGCATGATGCTGCCATGACCACGTTTCACTCTTGGGATTGTATTTGACAGGTGATGAGCAGCACCTGGTTTTCTGCACACATACCACTTAATATTATCACCAAAGTTTAAGCTTTATCTTATTAGACCAGAGAATCTTATTTCTCATAGTCTGGGATCCTTCATGTGTTGTGCACACTGTATGCAGCTTTCATATGTCTTGCACTGAGAAGAGGTTTCCGTTGGTACAATCATGCATAAACCCTCGACTATTGGAGGCTGCAGTGATAGGTGACTTTGTGGAACTTTTTCCCATCTCCATACTGCATCTCTAGAGCTCAGCCACAGTGATCTTGGGGTTCTTCTTTACCTCTTTCAACAAGGCTCTTCTTCAACAATTGCTAAGTTTGGCTAGACATCCAGGCCAAGGAAGAGTTGCGGTTGTCTCAAGCTTCTTCAATTTAAGGATAATGGAGGACACTGTGCTCTTAGGAACCTTGAGTGCTGCAGAAATTGTTATGTAACCTTGACCAGATCTGTGCATTGCCACAAATGTGTATATGAGCTATTTGGGCAGTTCCTTAGACCTTATGATTCTCATGTGCTCTGACATGCACAGTGAGCTGTAAAGTCTTATATAGACAGGTGTGTGCCTTTCCTCATCAAGTCCAATCAGTTTAATTAAACACAGCTGGACTCTGATGAAGGAGTAAAACCATCACAAGAATGATCAGAAGTAAATGGACAGCATGTGAGTTAAACATGAGTTTGACAGCAAAGGGTCTGAATACTTATGATCATGTGACTTTTCTTGATTAATAAATTAGCAGAAATATCTACATTTCTGTTTTATATGTCAAGATGTAAACAGAGTTAATATTAATGAGCAAAAAAGAACTTTTTTGATCTTACTAATTGGCTGCAATGAAACAAATAGCGAAAAATTTAAAGGGGTCTGAATACTTTCTGTACCCACCGTATAGTGTCAGCAAAAAAGAGCTCCCCTTACAGAGACTTTGCCAATTTAGACTGCCTTGCAGCCATTGATTCTCCAATCCTCATCCCGAGATGGGATGAGGAAAAGTTGCCTCTTTTGCTTCCTTGTAATGCAGCCCCCTTAACATCAAGCATGACTTTCAGGTAGCCTAATAACATGATGCAGGATTGAAGCCGAACCAGCATATCTATTCCAGAAGGATCAGATTCCCAGCTGTAGACAGCACTGTTTCATTGTCTTAGCATTTCATCAGTACAGTGTAGGTTTAGCTTCTTGTGGCTACGGTCAGGAGAGTTCTTCTTAGGAAGACATGCAGGTATGTAGAGACTACGACCATTGACGATCCACTGGGATTTTCTGGGATCTTGGAAAAACGTATTTGCACATTTGCCAGTATGTACTTGAATTTATTGTTAGTATGAGGTAAAGCTAATAGCTTGTTGCTGAAAATGACCCACTTCGTAAGCACTGATTCATTGTGCTAAATAGAGTTTATTAATTTTAAAACAATCAAAAGCATAAAAATATATATCGCCTATGGGTACACAGTATGACCCTCTATATGTGATATGTATATGCTGTATGTCTGCTGCATAGTTGTGTATGGTGCAGTTTGTATGTGTTTTTATGCTGTATGTGTGTATGTATATATGGTGTATTTATACTGTATGTATGTATATGCTATATGTATATAAGTATAGAAATGTGTGTGATTGTAATCACCTTTGTGAGTATACATATATGTATATCTTTTTTAAGGGTGAAGGGGGCCCCATTCTCAAGTCTGCTATGGGGCCCTGCCCCAGCTCACGGTTGCCATTTACAGTCATGTGCATGAGACTTAACAGCTGATCCATACGGGGTTCTGGCCAATGGACCCCCCTCCAATCTGATATTGGTGACTCATCCTTAGTTATATGTTTTTTCTAACCTGGAACATAGGATTTCCAGCTTCCATTATTTTATCCTGTAATTCCCACCATTATATTAAAGTGACCGCGGAGCGTTTGGGTGCAAACAGTTAAAGCCAAAATGTTCATTCTCAGAATTTCACAGGCAGCCGCATTCCAGTTGAAGTCATTACTAATCAGCACGGTGACATTATCGAAGCATTACGCTTTTCTTAGACACCTTCTTATCCCACTCTAACATATGCTGCGTAGCCAGCGCTCCGATATTGTATAACCCTGTCTAATTAGCAGCTTTCATAGATAACCGGGATCTGTCATTACTCTGCGCTCACCTATTGCCGGAGCTGTCTGCATTCTTCTCTTTGGCTCTGGTTGTAACCTTATGCACACATACATTATCTGACTTTTATGTAAATTGGTAACATGACTTAAACAGATGAGGTTGACCTTCTATTAATACGATAAAAGGATAGTAAGAATGTTTTGGCTCTGCAAGGTTTGCTGACTGTGCCTTGTACATAGTAGATGCCATGCTCCGTGCCAAACCGGACCATATCCCACTGTGATCGAGAACCATCAAGATCCACTTCTAAGTAATAAATCATTAAAGGGATTGTCCAGCAGAAATAAAATACTGATGGATGAGTTCTGCTGTTAGTCTCTTCACTTCCTACAAGACATCCCACCATACATAATACAGTGGCTCTACTTAGTATTTCAGCTCGGCCCCATTCACGTGAATAAGACTGAGTAGCACAAGCAAAAGAATTATCAGCTTTAGAAATTGATCAACCTTTCCGTAAAGGAAATCTACAACCAGGATGAAGGATTGTAAACCAAGTACACTTACATGCTGCACCCCTTTTTGCAGGATTTGCTCTTCTTTTAGCTTCTTATCCCCTTGTTTTTACAAAAATAGGCTTTAAAAATTATGCAAATTAGCCTGAGAGGCTCTGGGTTCAATTAACAGCTATGGAGCCCAGAGCCCCTCAGGGTAATTTGCATAATGTTTAAAGCCTTTTTTTTTGTAAAAACAAAGGCATAAAAAGTTAAAAGTAGAGTGGATCCTGCCAGATGCGGGACACACTTGCATGTAAGTCTGCTTGGTTTCCAATCCTTCATCCTGGTGGTAGATTTCTTTTAAGAATACTGATCAATTCAAAAAATTCAAATTCAAAATTAAACACGATAATCCAGGGGCAGTTACTCCTAGAACCAGGCACAGTGACTGTAGTAATCTTCTTCTAATTGTAATTAGTTGTCTGTGGCCTCCTTCCTTCTGTTCCCCCTTCCTGTAGCTTCACGGGTTGTAACACTATGTGGGAGCACATCCCCCTCCCACTGTATGAGATTACATCAGGTGAGAGGGGGTGCAGAGTGGAAAGAGAGGGGGCAGTATAACAGCCTGTGAAGCTACAACATGCAGGGGTTCTGGTAATGACCCCAGTAGTCTCATTAGCAAAATGTTGATTTTAGCAGGAAGTAGGCTATGGATTCCAAATATAAGAAGATTACTACAGCCACAATGTCTGTATCTATGAGTAAGTGTCCCTGATTTATCATACTTGATTTTGATGGTAGATTTCCATTAAGAAAAGTAAGTCTTAAGGTCCACTTTAAACAGAGGAAAACCTTTTGGTCTCTTCATTTTCTGAATGAAATGAATTTCCTTCAGTAGAATTGGTCAATATTACGTGGAGAATTAGACACCCCCACCAAAATCCTCACCGCTCAGTTAATTTACGGCGGAGACACAAGTAGTCGGTTCCATTTATAGTGTAGACAACAGAAGTAGCCTCAGGCACATGTGCATATAGTATTATTATATGAATGTATAAGATACTCAGGATAATGTATACTGAATATTTTTATGAAGTATAGTAGATGTATGTACAGGCAGTCCCCGGGTAACCTACACAATGGGGCAGATTTACTTACCCGGCCCATTCGCGATCCAGCGGCGCGTTCTCTGCGCTGGATTCGGGTCCGGCCGGGATTTATTAAGGTAGTTACTCCGACGTCCACCAGGTGGCGCTGCTTCGCTGAAGAGCATCGGAACGCACTGGTATACACTGAGGAGGGCTGAGTGAAGGTAAGCGCGTGCCGAGCGACAAATTTTTTTTTTTAAATGCGGCGGTTTTTCCGAATCCGTCGGGTTTTCGTTCGGCCACGCCCCACGATTTCCGCCGCGTGCACGCCAGCGCCGATGCGCCACAATCCGATCGCGTGCGCCAAAATCCCGGGGAAAATCAGCGCAAATCGGAAATATTCGGGTAACACGTCGGGAAAACGTGAATCGGGCCCTTAGTAAATGACCCCCAATAGGTTCTGTAGGTTTGTTCTTAAGTTGAATTTGTATTTAAGTTGGAACTGTATATTTTATCATTGTAGCTCCAGACAAATTTTTTTGGTCTCTGTGACAATTGGATTTTTAAAATGTTGGATTGTCATAAGAACCAGGATTAACAATAAATCTTCATTACAGACGCCTGTGATAACTGTTATGGCTGATTATTGTAGCCTAAGGATAAAGTACAGTAAATTACCAACATCCAGAGGTCCATTTGTAACTAGGGGTCGTCTGTAAGTCGGGTGTTCTTAAGTAGGGGACCACCTGTACATGTATTCATCTGTTGCCGAGTCTGAGGTGTACCCTCAGCACCACCACAATCACCTATTAATGTTCCTATCTAATTAATAGGGCAGTAAATGTTCTGGCCCAGAATACCCCTTTAAGTGACAATGATACATGTTACAATTCTATTCTTCGCTTCCCTATGTATAATCACAGCTGCAATTCCTAATCTGAATTATGTATCAATTATGTTTGTGGGGGGTGGAGATGAATGAAGGGTCTTTCTCCAGGAGGTTATTATTATACTCATCCCCCTACCTCTACACAATACATTGTTTCAACCACAAAATAATATTGTATTGATGTGTTCTGGGACAGAATTACTGAAATCGGATTATGTACTGTGCTAAGCATAAATCTAGCGCTGTTTGACACGTACCGGTTTTCAGATGGATTATGTGATATCACAACTTTGCAGAGTGGCTCATTTGATGATTTTGATCAATTAAGACCTAAATTAATGGATTGGAATTCCTAATCTTATTTGTGCTCCGAGGGGGTAATTTCACAGTTCTTTGCATTTATCCTCACAATGATTATCATAAAGTTAACAATCGTCTCTTACTGGTCTTTGTGTCAGACACTATATATCGCGGAGAGATAAATCTTATGTCTCTTTGTAGGGTCCGTGCTATAAATCAAGTATAATTTGTCATCAGTTTTGCCCAGGATTAGGTTACCGTATTTTTCGGACTATAAGGCGCACAAAAAATCAAAGGTGCGCCTTATAGTCCAGTGCGCCTTATATATGAATCGTACTTACAGACATCAGCTGCCTTGAGCTGTGCACAGGTCTGCCACCTGCTGGTCATTCATCCTTATAATCAGGTGCGCCTTATAATCTGGTGCGCCTTATATATGAACCTAGACGTTTTAGCAGGCATTTATTGATGGTGCGCCTTTTAATCCGGTGCAGTTTATAGTCCAAAAAATACTGTACAGTAGAGAAGTGAGTATAAATGCAGAGAGGCTGGTACAGATATGGGGCCAGATGTATCACTTGTTTTTTTTCTGTTGTTTTATCCCCTATTCATATTATTGCAGTAATTTTGTGCCAATCTTGCTCCTAAGCAACAAACTAGCAGCACATCAGAAATAACCATGTCTTTCTCATTCATCCTATCAATCCTGATGTTTTGCTGTACCTACTAATGATTCATCATTAGCGACTTTTGGATTTAGGTGCAAAAAAACTCTTGCCCAAAGGTGGCGTAGGCTAAGAAGCAAGCACTGAGCTCTTCTGAAAAGCAGTGTAAAACCTGCATATTATGCTCAGCCAGTGTTTACACTACATGCAGCCTCTGTTTATAGTTCAGGAGCTTCTGTTTACAAATATTCTGCAAAAGCAGCAGCTCAGAGCAGGATAGAAGGTAAGTGTATAGGGGAGAGACAGAGAGGTGTCCCTTGCAGCAGGATGACCACACTGGTGTCTCAGGAGGATACTGGCCAGGATTACAGGGGGGGGGGCAGCAAAAGATCAGCACTAGAGGACCCCAGAAGATGTGTGGAAAAGGGGGCCCCACAGCTCCAGGGCCTGACATTGCCTGGAGCTATATCACCGCTGCCATTTAATAACATTTATAGTAGATCATGAGTTTTAGCTGCACATCAACAGTAGAGCAATTCAGGATTTTTCAGGAAAACCTCAGAGCAGATGGGATGGGAATTCAGGCAAATTAATGATCTTCAAGTGCCCATTGACAAATATTTCAACATTAGAATTCTGTTTTTAGTATCAATTTCCATAATTTATGGTTTCCATGAGCCCTGATGTGTATTCATTTGAATGGAGATGAGCTGCAGTACCGGCCAAAGCCTATGGGCAGGGGAGGTGCTGTTTTTTAAAAAGGAAAACAACCACGTTTTGTAATTTCCAAAAGCTTTTAAAAAATGGGGCAAGTTATCACCACATTATCTGATTTCTTTTATTACTTTTTAATGCATATTTGTGCAGACATATTTGTCCCAGTTCAGACATATTTGTCCCAGTTGAGATGTATTTTTCCCAGTTGAGATGTATTATTCCCAGTTGAGACATATTTGTATCAATTGAGACGTATTTGTCCCAGTTGAGACATATTTGTACCAGTTGAGACCCCCTTCTAACAAGGACAACCAAATTGTGTCGCCAAGATCAAGCCACTTACATGTACCAGGAAGAAGAAGGGAACCACGGATCTCAGCGGGAAGCAACACATGAAAGAAATTGGATGCACTGACCTTGGTGAATTGTGGCAGACCCGAATCCTCGTAGGACACGCACCACGGGATCGTGACAGGACCTGGTAACTAAATCTGCCCCTATGTGTTATGTTAAGGAGACCTGGAAATGTTTTGATGGGGGCAAGTTTTGCCAGTAATGATCTTAGTGCTGAGATTCCACCAATACTCATGGGGCAAATTTTTTGCCTTTAATCCATTCTCCTTTATAAACTCTGATCCTCTAACTTTCCACTTGTAGCACCACTTGCACAAATAAGGACAGAACCTCAGCCTAATAGCTATCGCCCCGGGATTTAGCTCCCTGACATCCCTTCTGAGGGTGTCACTATGAACAATCAAAACTTTTTGAAACCGATACTTGTATGCCCTTCAAATAAACGGTCATCTTGTTTTGCTGTAATTGCCTTTCAAAAAAATAGTATATTTAAATATATTTTAAATGTATCCACCAAAAAAGGTAACACACAAATCCTTTCAAAACTGACATTTCTTTCCTATTTATTTTGGTACAAACAACTCGTTACGCAGCTACAAAAGTCGCTACTGTGGGAAAATAGAGATAACGTGTTTTTGCCCTGGATAAATATGTTACAATTGTCAGCCTTTTCTTGGTGTATTTTTCCTTCCTGCATCCAAGACACAAGGTCAATTTTAATGAGTGGGATTATTGCATCAATAACTCACATCCTCATCAAGAAGCCTTAGCGGGCCGGGGTACATGACACACGCGCGGCTGGGCCGACCAATTAGTCGCTTTGACATTTTCACTCACTGATGTGGTTTTAGGATAACTCTATAATGAAGTATTATTTTTATACCTTCTCAGATAATATTCAATTGGTCAAGGTATCATGAACTTGCTTGGTAGTTAAAGCTTGTCCAGGGGCGGGTCAGCTGCGGTCAAAGCAGAGTATCATTAAAACCTGAGCCAGCGCTCTGTTCTTATGGACTTATTGACATGTCTCAGAAGAGTGCAGAGTAAGCACCACCTTACGATTCGAATTGTAAATGACCTCGCTGTTGCGTGTTAATGCATTACTACTATACTATGTCTCCAGAAGACCTAAGGGGGCAATCTTTAGTGATGGGCTTGAGGGTTGAGTCTGATGTGGGCAAAGTTTCCTGATCGTAGAGATTGATGGTTGAAACAAACATTGAACATTGTTAGGGGATGATTTGCTTCTGTAATGTAGCCACACTCACATTTATTTCCACATTGACCACCATGATAGTTGTACATGGGCTTAGACACCAGACAAAGGGCCCATGAAACTTTTGGAAGCTTCTTTATGCATACTTGATTCTGCAATCATAACTATTACTGGAAATCTAAACCATGGCATCAAGATGATGGACTTCTTGCTGTAGCGGCTTTCATTTGCCAATCCAGTTGTTAGAGTAGTTCAATCATTGGCAGAGAGTAATTAATTAATAGTGCATCGGCTGATACACTGATAACAAGATGTGTTTACGTCCAGGTGGGGCGTCCGATCCCAAACATGGACAAGGCTCGCTCATCTCTAGTGGACATCTATTTTTCCGGGTTATGACATGGTGCACTCTTGTCACCTTCCATATTTCTCTTGTTTTATCTTATTTCCAGGTGTTGAATGACTTGTGGGCATTATCTGAGATATTGGGGTAATTTATAACTGGATTTCCTGGGCTTCTTTGGCATAAAAAATTGTAAAGTAGTCACATTAAGTTTGCTGAGACTTTTCAATGTTAGACAGGACTAGTTACACCTCTTCATTGATCTGGTGTAGAACTATTGCCAGATTTAGACTTGCAAAACGTCTCCTAAAAGTTTCATATTGACTCAGTCCCCCTGCTGGTCTATTGTGCTGGGACTTTTTACACATTTTGAGACTAAAAAAAAAATTCCCAGACAGGAAATGGACCATAAGAACATTATTAAAGGGTCAAGCAACTTTAAAGAATCTGATGGGCACGGAGCTCCAAAAATAGACATAGAACTGTCCCAAGGATCTGGTCTAATGATAAATCACCACCATTGTTTAGTATTCACCCCATCTGCTCACCCAACCCATGAATGTATCATATTTTTTATTATGTTTGATATATAGAGTATTAGATCAAAAAGTCAAAGAAACCAACCAGTTTTCTAGACTAAAGACTATTATGAAGATGATCATATAGAGACTATGAGGAAGATGATTAAAGACTACGATAGGCTTTACCTTGGAACACATGTGGCTGGTTGAGCCGCACATGGTACATTACAGATCGATACAGTCCAGTGCTGGACTAAGGGGTATCCGGTTACTTCACTGAAGTTGACCATGCCTGTAAGGAAGAAAAAAATAACAATTTTTAAATTTTACAATGTATACAAAATTTTTAACAGAAAAATCAGAACTTAATTCAGTTCCCCTGCCATGCATTTAATAAATAGAAATTGATAATTAGTGAGTGGAATCTCTGCAGCTATAATTATCATCACCCGTTATGGATGACAATGGAAGCGTACCAGTCCCTGGATCAGAGGAAATAGGCAAATAATCGGAACCTTGACAAGACTGGGATAATACACAGTAACAAATAACGGAAGATGAACAATGTTTATTTAGAAATTGCAAGTCAGTCCATAAAGTGACTGCAGCACAATTAACTGTCTGAAATCCGGAGACGGATTGGATGAAGACTTGGATAATATTTATATATCTGCTCGGGAAAGCTGTGGTTTTCATAGACCTTAGGCTACATTCACACAACGGCGTGTGTGACACACGTACCACTCGCGTACAGGGCTGTGCGCCCATTGTCTTCTATGGGGACGTAATACGTCCATTTATTTTCCCTCATACGACCGTGTGAATATAGCCTTAATCCCGTGTAAGGACTGATAGGTTGACAGAGCAAAGAATAAAAGTGTTCAATATAAGGGAAGAAAAGAAAATTCTATGAAGGCCCTCATCATTGAAACTTATACTTTAAGATCCATACACTGTACACCTATAGATCCAGGTTTGTAACACCTAAAAGATTTGTCTCAACGGGGACATATATGTCTCAATTGGTACAAATATGTCCAACTGGGACAAATACATTTCAACTGGTACAAATATGTCTCACTGGGACAATACCATTTCAACTGGTACAAATATGTCTCAACTGGGACAAATACGCTAAACTGGTACAAATAGTCTCACACTGGGACAAATACGTCTCAACTGGTACAATATGCTCAACTGGACAATACGTCTCAACTGGTACAAATATGTCTCAACTGGGACAAATACCATATTTGTCCCAGTTCAGACATATTTGTCCCAGTTGAGATGTATTTGTCCCAGTTGAGATGTATTTTTCCCAGTTGAGACATATTTGTCCCAGTTGAGACATTTTTGTACCAGTTGAGATGTATTTGTCCCAGTTGAGACATATTTGTACCAGTTGAGACGTATTTGTCCCAGTTGAGACATATTTGTACCAGTTGAAATGTATTTGTCCCAGTTGAGACATATTTGTACCAGTTGAAATGTATTTGTCCCAGTTGAGACATATTTGTACCAATTGAGACATATATGTCCCAGTTGAGACAAATTTTTTAGGTGTACAATACCTGGATCTTATAGGTGTACAGTGTATGGATCTTAAAGTATAAGTTTCCAATGATGAGGGCACTTCATAGAATTCTTCTTCTTCCCTTATATTGAACACTTTTTATTCTTTGCTCTGTCAACCTATCAGTCCTTACACGGTGATTAAGGCTATATTCACACGGTCGTATGAGGGACGTATAAACGGCCAACGTATATACGTCCCCCATAGAAGACAATGGACGCACAGCCCTGTACGCGAGTGGTACGGTGTCACACACGCCGTTGTGTGAATGTAGCCTAAGGTCTATGAAAACCACAGCTTTCCCGAGCAGATATATAAATATTATCCAAGTCTTCATCCATCACGTCTCCGGATTTCAGACAGTTAATTGTGCTGCAGTCACTTTTATGTACAATGACTTGCAATTTCTAAATTAAACATTGTTTCATCTCCTGTTATTTGATACTGTGTATTATCCCAGTCTTCATGTCAAGGTTCCTGATTTATTTGCTTATTTCCTTGATCCAGGCACCGGCACACTTCCATTGTCATCCATAACGGGTGATGATAATTATAGCTGCAGAGATTCCACTCACTAATTATCAATTCTCTATTTTATTAAAAATGCATGGCAGGGTAACTGAATTAAGTTCAGATTTTTCTGTTAAAAATTTTTGTTATACATTGTAAAAATGTTTAAAAATTGTTATTTTTTTCTTCCTTACAGGCATGGTCAACTTCAGTGAAGTAACCGGATACCCCTTAGTCCAGCACTGGACCGTACGATCTGTAATGTACCATGTGCGGCTCAACCAGCCAACTGTGTCTCAAGGTAAAGCCTTCATCGTAGTCTTTATAATCATCTTCATCATAGTCTCTATATGATCATCTTC
The DNA here is from genome assembly GCA_019512145.1 of Engystomops pustulosus. Taxonomy (NCBI): domain Eukaryota; kingdom Metazoa; phylum Chordata; class Amphibia; order Anura; family Leptodactylidae; genus Engystomops; species Engystomops pustulosus. The sequence goes on along the minus strand of CM033649.1, from coordinate 16,986,547 downwards.
ATAATAGTCTTCTAGTCTAGAAAACTGGTTGGTTTCTTTGACTTTTTGATCTAATTTTAATCTTATATATCAAACATAATAAAAAATATGATACATTTCATGGGTTGGGTGAGCAGATGGTTGAATACTAACAATGGTGGTGATTTATCATTAGACCAGATCCTTGGGACAGTTCTATGTCTATTTTTGGAGCTCCGCTGCCCATCAGATTCTTTAAAGTTGCTTTGACCCTTTAATAAATGTTCTTATGGTCCATTTCCTGTCTGGGAATTTTTTTTTTTAGTCTCAAAATGTGTAAAAAGTCCCAGCACATAGACCAGCAGGGACTGGAGTCAATATGAAACTTTTAGGAGACGTTTTGCAAGTCATAAATCTGGCAATAGTTCTACACCAGATCAATGAAGAGGTGTAACTAGTCCTTTGTCTAACATTGAAAAGTCTCAGCCAACCTTAATGTGACTACTTTACAACTTTTTTATGCCAAAGAAGCCCAGGAAATCCAGTTATAAATTACCCCCAATATCTCAGATAATGCCCACAAGTCATTCAACACCTGGATAATAAGATAAACAAGAGAAATATGGATCAGGTGACAAGAGTGCACCATGTCATAACCCGGAAAAATAGATGTCCACTAGAGATGAGCGAGCCTTGTCCATGTTTGGGATCGGACGCCCCACCTGGACGTAAACAACATCTTTGTTATCATGTTATCAGCCGATGCACTTATTTAATTAATTACTCTCTGCCAAATGATTGAACTACTCTAACACTGGATTGGCAAATGAAAGTCCCTAGCTACAGCAAGTCCGCCCATCTCTGATGGCCATGGTTTAGATTTCCAGTAATAGTTATAATTGCAGAATCAAGATTTGCATTAAAGAAGCTTCCTAAAAAGTTTGATGGACCCTTTGTCTGGTGTCTATGCCCATGTACAACTATCATGGTGGTCAATGTGGAAATAAATGTGAGTGTGGCTACATTACAGAAGCAATTCATCCCCTAACAATTGTTCAATGTTTGTTCAACCATCAATCTTCTACGATCAGGAAACTTTGCCCACATTCAGACTCAACCCTCAAGCCCATCACATAAAGATTGCCCCCTTAGGTCTTCTGGAGACATAGTATGTAATGCATTAACAGCCAACAGCGAGGTCATTTACAATTCGAATCGTAAGGTGGTGCTTACTCTGCACTCTTCTGAGACATTGTCAATAAGTCCATAAGAACAGAGCGCTGGCTCAGGTTTTAATGATACCTCTGCTTTGACCGCAGCTGACCCGCCCCTGCCAAAGCTTTAACTACCAAGCAAGTTCATGATACCTTGACCAATCTGAATATTATCTGAGAAGGTATAAAAATAATACATTCATTATAGAGTTATCCTAAAACCACAATCAGTGAGTGAAAATGTCAAAGCGACTAATTGGTCCGGCCCAGCCGCGCGTGTGTCATGTACCCCGGCCCGCTAAGGCTTCTTGATGAGGATGTGAGTTATTTGATGCAATAATCCCACTCATTAAAATTGACCTTGTGTTCTTGGATGCAGGAAAGGAAAAATATCACCAAGAAAAAGGCTGATCAATTGTAACATATTTATCCAGGGCAAAAACACGTTATCTCTATTTTCCCACAGTAGCGACTTTTGTAGCTGCCGTAACGAGTTGTTTGTACCAAAATAAATAGGAAGAAATGTCAGTTCTTGAAAGGATTTTGTGTGTTACCTTTTTTTGGTGGATACATTTAAAATATATTTAAATATTACTATTTTTTTTGAAAGGCAATTATCCAGCAAAAACAAGATGACCGATTTTATTTGAAGGGCATACAAGTATCGGTTTCAAAAAGTTTTGATTGTTCATAGTGACACCTCAGAAGTGGATGTCAGGGAGCTAAATCCAGGGGCGATAGCTATTAGCTGAGGGTTCTGTCCCTTATTTGTGCAAGTGGTGCTACAAGTGGAAAGTATAGAGGGGATCAGAGTTTATAAAGGAGAATGGATTAAAGGCAAAAACATTTGCCCCATGAGTATTGGTGGAACTCTCAGCACTAAGATCATTACTGGCAAAACTTGCCCCATCAAAACATTTCCAGGTCTCCTTAACATAACACATAGGGGCAGATTTAGTTACCAGGTCCTGTCACGATCCCGTGGTGCGTTGTCCTACGAGGATTCGGGTCTGCCACAATTCACCAAGGTCATGCATCCAATTTCTTTCATGTGTTGCTTCCCCGCTGAGATCCGCTGGTTCCCCTTCTTCTTCCTGGTACATGTAAGTGCTTGATCTTGCGACACAATTTGGTTTTTAAATTCCGCGCTTTGTCTGAATCAGTTGGGTTGTCCGACGGCACACCTCCTGAAGCGCCACAATCCGATCGTGTGCGCCAAAAACCCGGGGAAATTTGGCGCAAAAAGGAAATATTTTTCAGGAAAACCCGACAGGATCGCGGTCCGCTGTCCCTTAGTAAATGAGCTGAATCCAATTATTTTGAACCTGCATAAAAATCTATGGAGAAATCTATGGAAAAAAGACTAGAGATGAGCGGACCCAAAATATAGGTTTGGCCGTCTTCCGTTTGGCACCTCCAACTAACCCTGAAATGTTGCTTAAAGGGCTGCAGCGCAGGGAGTTTTACACCCTTAGCAACTAGTCATGGCTTTGATTGGCCAGTTTTTTCCATCAGGTGTCCACCTAGAAGCATAATCTGCCTGATAATCTTGGCGGCTTCTCCAGATCTGTCAAACGGAAGACGCTGAACCTTAAGTTCAAGTCTGCTCGTCTCTACACAACAGATATTGCAAATCTGACTATGGCAACTGATTTTGAGGTTTTGGTCTTCTTTAATACGTTACATGACAATATCCCCATTGGAAAATCTTGCACTTGATAAGATATTGCGGCAATCATGTTCTGAACATGCCCTAAAAGATAGCCCACCATCATCCATTACTAGCTGGGCTATTATTATATTAATTTATCCATATTCCTTTTCAATTCTGAAATAAAAGCAGGGGTTTAGCTTGTGAGGGTACCGAGAGTGCGGTCACAACCGGGCCCAAGATGCAAAGGGGGCCCACAAGGTGTCACTTTCCCATATGATAAGAATGGTACTATAAGCCATGCACTATAGTCGGGGGCCTGGCACAGACTTTGTACTGAGGCTGAATACAAGGGTGCTCTGCGATTTTTGGCTCACCCTGTATATTCTGAGGTATGTGAGACGAGATGGTCAGCTTTTAATTAAACATGATTTTGTGATACTCTGTTGGGCGTTGTCCCCTATATTCCTATATCAGGCTATCTAGTAGTTGTGATATGGATTGAAATCAAGATATGTCTAGCTAATTAATTCTCAAAATTTGTGTAAAAGAAATGATAGATAAATCTGCACGTTTCCCGGAAAATACAGACAATCTTCGAAAGGAGATCAGAATTTCATCTTAACACATTTATCTGCTCTGGTTTTTATCTGCCGTTTATTGCGTACATCTGATCTTCAGCCGCGCAGATTACACATCACATTTCTATCTCCTATTTATTGGATTCTGCTCCAGAAATAACTTACACATCAGATTAGACAGTAAAATTTTAGTTGATGTCAAACCATTTCTTGTTTGCGTTTTTTTCAAAGTGTCAAAATGTTGTTAGAAAAGGTCAGTCGTATCATCTTTACATAGTGCAAATGTTCAGAGCAAGTAATACAAATTCCACCCAAACAATCTTATCAGCATCACTAAGGACTGGCAGAAAAACTGAAATGTTCTGTACAGTATCTGTAGTCCAGCATGGAAATCTCAATTGTCTCTTACAAGGGCTTAACTAGGAGAGACTAACTTCTGAATGGGGCCCCCTTCTCCCTTAAAAAAATATACATATTTTACACTCACACATGGGACTACAATGACACACATTTATATACTTATATACATACAGCACAAACATACATGCAGCATAAACATGCATACAGTATATATCCACCATATATACATACATACATACAGCATATACACACATGCAGCATAAACATACATACAGTATATACACAGTATATATACATACATACAGCTTGTATACAATACATACTCTACCTTAAACACCCATGAAGCATATACGCACACATACAGTATGAACACATCACACAAACCAACACATATAGCATATACATAGATTGATATACTTATATACACACATTTACATACTTCTATACATACAGCATATACCAACCATATGCACAGATACAGCATAAACGTACATACATAATATACACAGTATATATACATACATACAGCTTATATACAATACATACACTACCTTATACACCCATGTAGCATATACACATACGGTATGAACACATCACACAAACCAACACATATAGCATATACACATCAACATTTGCAGACATACAGTATATACACATTCACATACAGCTTATACGCACCCAATACCCAAGATACCAGGGCCCCCCTTACACTGTGGGCCCCATAGCAACTGTTATGGCTGCTATAGGGCACGCACTGTGGTTACCCCCCTGGTCCTTTAGGTTTCCCTCCATTCCAAACTCAAATGTAAGCAGGAATTCCACAATGTTCAGTGTGTACCTGCCTAATAAAGGGGTACTCGATATATACATTTGAAGGGTGAGAATTATTTTGAAATCAGACGACCAATGTAAGATCTCCCTGGTGACAGTTCTATCCGCATAGTGCGCAGACATTTAAAAGGTCTAACTAGGACGCAGCGGTTACTCTGGGATTACACGTCTTCTAAGTATAGCAGTGTGTTATTGACTGTACTGGATTTCCAAATGCCAGACACTCACAATGATGTTTATGGCTACTAGTAAATCGCTTCTAATAATATGTTACAGAAGTCCAGTAAAACAGAGCCACTTTTAACCACTTTTCATCCATTTTATTGTACTTTAATACACTCTACCTTTCATCATGCTTTATTATGTTTCTTTTAACCTTTTATCTCTTCTCAGCTTTTACTCATGCCCTTCATGCTCTTGATGGAGCTACCTCCCGACTAGAATTCATGCCACTACTGGAACAGTTTGGGAACCATTACATTCAGGAGGCGGTGTATGGATTTGAGGAAACCTGTTCCATCTGGTATCCCAACCGGCAAGTTCAGAGACAACTGTGGCTGGAATTTGAAGACATAAGCAAAGGTATGAGATCTCTTGACTTCTCTTTGTACCTTTACTCAGAAACATGTAGATGTCAAATTTATTCTCAACTTCCACTGCCTAGTTTAAAGGGTTGTCCACGAGATATAAAAAAAACTGTGATGTGGCCTGGAGGGGGAAGGGGCTACTAAAAAAAATTGCACTTACCTCCTCGTTTTCTCTCAGTGTCCCACCCCATGGTCTCTCCGTGATTGTTTACAGGTGCACGGAAGCTGCGCTCAGACAGCTTCTTCCACACCCACCCGTCCTCTGTTCCAGATCTGTATTTACCAATATGGTGATAGGTGGGCATGGCCGAAACTGTATAAACGCATCTTACGATAGACCGTGAAGTGGAACCAAGGAGGTAAGTACATGTTACAACTTTTCAAAAATTCTAACAATGACATACAAAGTTGCCCCCGACCTCTTCAATCCATACATCTATGTTCTAATCTCTCAGGCCTAATCACATGTCCTGGGAGATAGGGGTGCAACTTGAGGGGCATCCGAAAGTATGGCCAGACCATCCTTTGTCTCTTCCCCACATGAGGAGACAAGAACTGTAAGCAATACATTATTGTTGGGGCTCTGATACAGATTTTGTATGGTGGGGCCAGTAGCTTCATGTTGTGCCTCTGCTGCTTCTCTTCTCCCCCTTATCTTTTACATCGTGATCCTCAAGAAATAATCTCTGCCTCCACCAATACTTGGAAACTTAACCCAATAACTCTGCCATCCATCAAGTTTTCAACATCAACATCTTCAGAAAAACATACAATCTTTATTAAAGCCTTTTCTTTGATACGTATTGTAGAAATATCTTCTGCGGTCACTTGCTGTTGAGTTTACTCGTTGGTCATCCTCGTGGCCGGCACCAGCACTGGGCATATCTGGGCAAGTACCATGGCCCAGGGCTGCTGGAGGGCCCACATAAGGCTCTACATAAGAAAGTGATAAAGGGTGAGGGGGGCTGCATATAAAATAACCATGAGGGGGCTTTTTGGTATGATAAATTAGGAAATATTTTAGGGAGCAGGAGACTGTTTTAGTTTCAAAATTTTTAACGCCGCCGTGGGAGCCCACTGAGGTTCTGTCGTCCAGTGGCCTACTGAAACCTGGAGCCGACCCTGGTCGTCCTATCTCCTTTTTGTCAAAAAAGGCTCATTTTTATATGTTAAGTTCATATTAACAAATGTATAAAGTCTCCAGCAAGTCCAGGTGAGTAATCAATCACAAATTCTTTACTGAGGTTGAAAATACATGGTGGAATAACAACAGATGATATACCAGAACAACGGACCTATGTGTTTCGCCTTGTGGCTTAGTTATGGTCAGCACATGGTCCCATGTATTTCTATAGGCTCATGAATACGGACGTGGTTTCCAGTCCTATTCTTGCCCAGGTTCTTGGCTTGGGAAGTCTCTTCTATTGTCATTGGAGGGTGAATGGACCTCACACGCTGATGGCAGAAGGACAGCAAACATTAGACCATGGACCTGTTTTCTGCAGCCCGAGAGCAGCACATGGTCAGATTTATGTTGCCTAATAGTGGAAAAAAAATTGCAGGCTAAAAATGTGTTGGGGAAACATATGCAAAAATTCTAGGTGATTAATTCTGATACTGTAAGTAGCACAAGACACAACATCAGACCATGGACCTGTTTTCTGCAGCCCGAAAGCAGCACATGCTCAGGTTCATATTGCCTAATGGTGGAAAAAAAAAATTACTAGGTGATTAATTCTGATACTGTAAGTAGCACAAGACACAACATCAGACCATGGACCTGTTTTCTGCAGCCCGAAAGCAGCACATGCTCAGGTTCATATTGCCTAATGGTGGAAAAAAAAAAATCAGGCTAAGAATGTGTTGGGGAAACGTACGGTACATTGTTGTAAATAAGATGTCCCTGTTTTTATCAATCTGTTGTTTTAGAGGTTTTTTTTAATATCCTTTGATGATCACTGTTTAGTGTGTATAAAATGCAGTGAATTTTCTGTTTCATGCATAACATCATGTCTGACGAAGAGAACTAGTATTCTCGAAAGCTCACCATCAAATATACTCAGTTAGCCTCAACAAGGTATCGCCTGATTTCTACACTGTTCTTGGGGAAACGTATGCGAAAAGGAAAGGAGGAAATACTAGGTGATTAATTCTGATACTGTAAGTAGAACAAGACACAACATCAGACCATGGACCTGTTTTCTGCAGCCCGAAAGCAGCACATGGTCAGGTTTATGTTGCCTAATGGTGGAAAAAAAAAATTCAGGCTAAAAATGTGTTGGGTAAACGTATGCAAAAAGAAAAGGAGGAGATACTAGGTGATTAATTCTGATACTGTAAGTAGCACAAGACTACTGCAATGTGCCGAGTCAGCGGGTAGTAGAAAAAGTGACATCCTTCAAAGACAATGGCAGACAAGAAAATGAATGTAATTAAAATTTGGTGTATGATATTGTAATATTTTGGGACTGTCAGTACCGTATACAGGAAGCCTCTTCAGGATCTTGGCATTACATTGCAGCATAATACAAGACTACGAGGATGAAAATAAGACATAAAGTCATTGGCAATAGTTATAGCGATCAATAACGCTCCTACACAGCGAGAATTGTAGCGTTTTGTTCTCCAAAACTCTTGGATTTAATTAATTTGGAACCTTTGGATCACTGGAATTTTATTGGCTGCTCCTGAAAGTATTCGCTGATTGTCGATGGTAATTGTGTAACCTTGACTTGCGTTTAGCAGTCTGACCAGTCTTCAAGGAATTGATTGAAGGGTGCAGTTAATATACTGGTTATGGATTTTCTATACTCAGTCCGGGGTGTGTGATATTGTCCCAGTGGTTAATTAGATTGCGTATTGAGCAGCTGGTTAGTTTTCTATAGTCATAAATATATTGGATCATTTATTACTTTGTGGTAAATGTTACGGTATAACCAGGGCTGGCGAGTTAGATATTTATGTATCAGTGACGTCTAGTGTCATGCTGTGGTACCTTGGGCCTATCGGAGGAAAGGGTGCCCTTATTATGTGTTCAGAACATGAACACATAGTCATACATTGCATACTAAAGTATCTCACAGCACCAATAAAATGTTCAAAATTTGAGTCACCCCCAAATAAATAGACTCTTGAAGTAATTGATAGCCGGGTATAAAGAATGAGAGGTGATCTGCAGTAACTCAGCATGGCCACTATATAGTGGACAGAGTTAAATGCTTATTGCTCAATGCATTAAAGGGAACCTGTCAGCAGGAATTGACTTTCATGGGACAGGTTGTTGAAGAGAGAGATAGAGTGTGGAGTCAGGAGAATCTAACCCAGAGCTGCAGCTTCCACAGTTTGGACTCAGCTCCATCCCAGCCTGCATCTACTGTGCTACTAGGCTGTTGCTTTATTCCTGAGGACCACTCTCCACGACCACTCCAGTACCAGAATCTGCCATTTGACTGTTTAGGCCCGTTGCCTGCTACCTGTTGTTCAATAAAAAACAAAATTAATTTGCACAATGTTGCCTCAATCTGATCCCTGGATACGGCTGTCTACCACCAGGGGCTTCCCCATCCATTACCCAGGGACCTATCTTACAGAAATGCAGGGGTTGCCCCAGGGAGAACCATAAACTCGCATCACACTCGCAACGCATGCTGCCGGGAACGCACGGCCCGAACACTGCACCGCAGGAGTGAACTCAGCATGTCAGTTCACTGACATGCTGGAACGGACCTTATACCTACCACCTCAAGTGGTAGGTTTCCTTTAAGTAGGGTTGTCTTTTGCATGATCTTTGGAACCCAGAGTTTTGCCAAAATAGGCTACATGTGGACTATCTATTAAAGGAAATCTACCACCAAAATTCATCATGATAAACCAGGGACACTTACTCATAGATCCAGGCACCGTGACTGTGGCGATCTTATATTTGTTATTCATGGCCTCCTTACTTCTAAAATCAACTTTTCAAATTATGCTAAATTACACTCCCCTTTTCGTCCCACTGTGTGCTGAAACTTCCTCTGTTGCAGTGAGATAACAGCCGGCAGAGGGAGGAAGAAAGGGGGAGAGTATAACATTGTACCAGCCTGAGAAGCTACAGTATGGAGGGGCTCTGGTAACATGTCCTAGAAGGCGTTAGGACATGGATTGCAAATATAAGAATATTACCGCAGTCACGGTGCCTGGATCTATGAGTAAGTGTCCCTGGTTTATCACAATGGATTTTGATGGTAGATTTCCTTTAAGCTCATCTATTAGTCTATCATTGGTTTCGCCTTTCAAACCAGTTTGTAGTATTGGTGAAAATGAAAATAATCAGTTAACCGCTTTCTTATTATGGTTCGGGTGATTTGTTATAGGGGGGATCCCACAAAGAGAATTTATTACCTATAAAATAAAAGATAATAATAATTCATATAGCGCACACATATTACACAGAGTTTGCCAAATCGGTCCCTGTCCCCAATGGGGCTGACAATCTCATCAACCTATATGTGTGTTTTGGAGTGTGGGAGGAAACCCACGCAAACACGGAGGGAACATACAAACTATTTGCAGATGTAGACCTGGGACTTGACCACAGGTTCCAAGCACTGTAAGGCTGTAATGCTAACCACTGAGCCACTGTGAATAATAGAATACAAATGAATACAATAGAATAAATTGGGACCAAGAATTATTACTAGGATGAGGTGGAAATGCAGTTTGCATGGACGTGTGCTCATGAATGCAGAAACCATTCAGTCTAGGAGGCCGATGAATTTCCAAGCACTGAATTCTGTTATCCTCTTGAGCCCCTTTGACACTGAATGGAGCGGTAAGACCACCACTCAACATAGGGGTTCAGGATTCCTACACTTCATTACTTATCAATAGTGGAACATACAAAGCCATTCATAGCTACATAATTGCTTAAATTATATGGATTCATTTATTTTTTTACCTTTAATAGGGATAATAAATGAAATCATTGAGAATAGATGATAAATGCTTGTAGAGACCTATGACCTGTGTAAAAGCACTGGCTGGACCATAATACAGGATTATACAATAATAGTCTCTATTTCCAGGCATAATATCATGTTTGTCCTTGCTGTGTGATTGGATTCATTTAATAGAGATATCAAATTGTTGGGTTTCGCTGAAGCTTTAATTGTTTCTTTGTTCCTCTTGACGCCTTCTGAAGATACACATCTATTTGTTGAGCCGAGCCCTTATCTATAATGAAAAGCAGCGAGGGGGACAGTAATAATTGTAATCGTAACAGTGGTCGCTGTCTACTGATATTAGTCACAATCAAACAAGGGAAGGGACATTTCAGGCCAAGCAGTGCTCACCCCTCACAAGGACAGGGGCTGCTGATGATTGAGGCAGATTTTGGCAATTTGAAATGTCCCCGTCAGAGGCGCATCACGGTCCGAGCCTTAAATACATGAAAAATAGCCACCAATGTTGTTACTGTTTGTAGTATATATATATATTTCTCCCTCTTCCGCTATATAATCACTAAATATATCCATCTGTGTAGTGAGGCAGCGCCATCCTGAGGAATTACATATTTGAGTTGCTTTAGATATGTTCATTGACTGAAATCAGCATGTTATAGAGCAGGAGTGGCTAAGCAGACTGTGTATAGAGTTCTATCTGCAGGCAACTTGTTATAGATCAGGAGGAGCTGAGCAGATTACACATAGGGGCAGATTTACTTACCTGGTCCAGTCGTAATCCAGCAACGCGTTCTCTGAAGCTGATTAGGGTCCTGTCGGGATTCACTAAGGTCATGCGCCCGATGTCCACCAGGTGTCGCTGCTGCGCTGAAGTCTGCCGGAATTCACCTCCTCCGTCTCGGTGTATGTGAGTGCTATTTTTGCGACACATATATTTTTTTTAATTCCGTGGTTTTTCCAAATCCGTCGGGTTTTCCGATGGCCATGCCCTCCGATTTCTGTTGCATGAAAGCTGACGCCGATCTGATCGCATGCACCAAAATCCCGGGGCAATTCGGCACAATTTGCCAAAATTTGGGAAACCCGCCAGAAAAACGTGATTCGGACCCTTAGTAAATGAGCCCCATAGTGTCATATCTGCAGGCACCATGTTATAGAGCAGAAAAATCGGAGACGTTTATGAATTGTGTTATTTGGCAAGTTCTGTGCAGCGGTGCGTAATCTGTGTATGCTATATAGATAAACAAACTATTATTATTATTATTATAATATCTGCAGCATGTTATAGAGCAGGAGGAGCTGAGCAGATTGCACATAGTGGCCTATCTGTATGAAACGTGTTATTGAGCAGAAAACCAGAGAAGTTTATAAATTGTGTTATATCTGCAGCATGTTTAAGGCAGAATGAGCAGATCAGTTTGCACTTACTGTTCTTTCTGCAGGCAGCAGGTTATAGAGCAGGAAGAGCCAGGAAGAGTATACATAGGTCTCCATTTAGTAATGACCCCGCACCAGTTTTTCGTCGGACTTTGCACGTTCTTATCAGTGTAAACGGATTGCACATGTATTTATGTCTGTGACACATTTGTGTAGCAGCTGCACTTTACCAACACAACACAAAATTCTGAACTGAAAGGAGTTTCCATTGGACCGTGCGCCACATTTATCACGCAGCATCCGATAGAAGTGTGTCACATTCCCTATGTTAAAAGTGCACCAAAAAAATCTGGCGCATCCTGTACACTCCACTGCACCTACTGCAGTTTGCACTTTTTTGATTAATGAAGGTCATAGGGTCCTATCTGCATGCTGCATGTTATAGAGCAGGAGCAGCTTATCAGATTACATACAGTGTCCTTTTTGCGGGCAGCATGTTATAAAGCCGGAGGAGCTGAGCAGGTTGTACATAGTGTCCTATCTAGAGGAATGTTATAGAGCAGGAGGAGCTGAGCAGATTGTACATAGTGTCCTATCAGCAGGTAGTATGGTGTAGAACATTAGGAGCTCACATAGATTGCTATCTGCAAGCACTATATCATAGAACAACTAGAGTTGAGCAGATTATAACATGTTGCCTGCAGAAAGGACACTATGGGGCGACAGGACCGGGTAAGTAAATCTGCCCCAATGTACAATGCACTCAGCTCCTCCAGCTCTATGTCACTCTGCCTAAAGACAAGAAACTTTGTATAATTTGCTTGGCTCTTCCTGCTCAATAACATGCTGCCTTTTGATAGGACAATGTAAAGGAGCTTAGAAAATTGTGCATAATGTCCTTTTTGCTGGAGGAGAAAGAGAGGATGTAGGAGGGGATAGCGGGATATATGGTGGAGCGAGGAGTGACAAGCTACACTGATGGGAGGAGGATGCAAAGGAACTGACGAACGTTAGGATTTTAAAGGTCCCTCACCCTGGGACTCAGCAGAAGAATCTGGCCGGGAGCCAGGTAAAGTTTTATATAGTTTATTTCACAAATCATATAACACAGAGCGTTTTTAAAAACATGTCTGGAACATAGAGTATTAATTTAATATATTAAAGGGACCTTGTCACCAGAGGGACATTTTTAGCAGGAGACAGGTTCCCATAGATGCAATACTGTAACTGTGGGAACCTGCCTCCTGCTAAAAATGGCCCTTTGGGGTACCATTAATATCATAAGCTGCTGGCTGATACATTTTTTACAATCCCTACAAGTAAGTAAGATTTGCAAAGAATAACCTAAAATGGTAAAAAAATAAAAATCTGCTGTTTGTCATGCACTGGACAGACCATCGAGACTCCATGTACAAAACCCAAGTGATCTGATGTACACATTATATTTGTCACATAATTGCGCTTTACACTGGTAGGTTAATTGACTTCCCAGAAATTTGGCCTTAGTAGCAGGTGGTTGTGTGACTGGGGTAGGGAAAGTGAATTGAAAGCTTCAGCTGGGATGAGACCGCATACAGTGCCGCCTTAAATTGCTGGAAGTCAATACAAAACCAGGTTATATTAATAATACGAGCTGTAGGTGATTGAGAAGAGATAGTATGGAGCTGCCAGAATGGTATAGTCTAATGACTGAGCCGATTACAGAGAAAAAGGTCAAAAATATTATCTGGTCATAAAGATATCAGATCAGATGGGAAATTAAGGTTTGTTGACATTTCAAAAAATGTTACAGTATTTTGTGCAAAAATAAAATTGTTGAAATACAGTTAAATCAAAGAATTAATAACTGTAACAGTCAAGTAGTGGGCAGGAAACGGGAGAATTAGAACTAACGTTCTGCTAATGCTGGGTGTCCCAGATAAGCTGTGAGGGGGAGGTCATCGTACAGGGAGTGGGAATAGATTAGCTGTGACATCATCTATTGTCAGTAGTGATGTAATGATGGGTCAGTGTTATCTATATAGAGGTCATTGTACAGGGAGGGGAGGAGATAAGCTGTGACATCATTTATTGTCAGTAGTGATGTAATGACGGGTCAGTGTTATCTATATATACGCTTGTCCGTTTTTTGAGAAAGGGTCCAAGACCCGAAACGCGTTAAAAGGACTATTAATTTGTACTATTTTATTGCACTTTTATTGATCTGTAATAGATTATCTATTGTGTTCATATCGGTTGGACCGTGGTTTTATAATCCAAGGGCTCAAGCAGTGGTGTTCTAGCGCCCCACGCATACTCTTACATTTTTGTTTTTTTGTATATTATCTATATAGAGGACATTGTACAGGGAGGGGGAGGAGATAAGCTGTGACATCATCTATTGTCAGTAGTGATGTAATGATGGGTCAGTGTTATCTATATATGAGGTCATTGACGGGAGCGGGGAGGATATGACGGTGACCCTTCATCTAATTGTCAGTAGTGATGTAATGATGGGTCAGTGTTATCTATATAGAGGTCATTGTACAGGGAGGAGGAGATAAGCTGTGACATCATCTATTGTCAGTAGTGATGTAATGATGGGTCAGTGTTATCTATATAGAGGTCATTGTACAGGGAGGGGGAGGAGATAAGCTGTGACATCATCTATTGTCAGTAGTGATGTAATGATGGGTCAGTGTTATCTATATAGAGGACATTGTACAGAAGGGGGAGGAGATAAGCTGTGACATCATCTATTGTCAGTAGTGATGTAATGATGGGTCAGTGTTATCTATATAGAGGTCATTGTACAGGGAGGAGGAGGAGATAAGCTGCGACATTATCTATTGTCAGTAGTGATGTAATGATGTGTAAGTGTTATCTATATAGAGGTCACTGTACAGGGAGGGGGAGGAGATAAGCTGTGACATCATCTATTGTCAGTAGTGATGTAATGATGGGTCAGTGTTATCTATATAGAGGTCATTGTACAGGGAGGGGGAGGAGGTAAGCTGTGACATCACCTATTGTCAGTAGTGATGTAATGATGGGTCAGTGTTATCTATTTAGAGGTCATTGTACAGGGAGGGGGAGGAGATAAGTTGTGACATCATCTATTGTCAGTAGTGATGTAATGATGGGTCAGTGTTATCTATTGTCAGTAGTGATGTAATGATGGGTCAGAACTATAGAGCGTGTTAAGGGATGTGGTCCAATGTCATGTGACCAGGGTGACATCATCACAGGTCCTTTAGCCTCTGAAATTTAGCAAACTGTACCCCATATACATATCTAACCACATAAAAAAATCACATCATGCCTGGACAGACTTCTACTCCTCTCCATGCAGGCTGCTGTGATTTCATGTGATATGATGTGGTGTGATTTCATGAGATATATTACAGTTTGCTAATGTTAGAAGGCTAAAGGACCTGCGGTGATGTCACTCTGGTCAGATGACATTACTGCTGCATGCAGTGAAAGCATGGGAAGGAGCTTCTTGATTCTGCCCAGGGAGGCCACGCCTACCTCAACTCGCTCTAGATATCCATGGATACTAGGTAAATTTATAAAGTTGAATTTATGGGAATATGAGAAGATTATAGATTAGGGCAGAGGCAGGCAGAAGGAATCTACCATCAGGTCTACTTCTGATAGTAGATTCCTCATGGTGGGTTTCCTTTAAGACTTGAACGTAAAGTACTACAAATTTTTTTAAAAATGAATAAAAACTCCTAAAAATGTATTAATAAAAATCAGGTTTAAAAAATATGTCACTACCTGGTAAAACCTTTGAATAATGTATCCATTTATACAAAAAACATAAATGTAAAATTCTTCCCAAACAGTTGACATTTCCTGCTAAGGACAATGCACTCTGGGATATGAGCTCTCCGGAGTGGCGCCCTTGATAAATCTCAGAGCCGGGTTATGGGAGCCGGTAATTGTGGATGCGCTGTCACCGTGGGATTGTCTGTACTTAGCTGTATCTAAGATGCCCTGTCTCATTAATCCTGATATCAGATGATGCGGCTCCATTGACAAAGCTCCGTCTGTGACTATTGTAAACAGTCCTATGGATAGAGCTCAGTGGGTACAATGTGTACAATGCTCTCCCTATTATAAGGAAGAGGCTGCGTCCCGCGCATACTAAAGAGATGTCTACGAGACGGATCTGCTGCTTATTAGCTGTGGCAGTAAATTCTCTCCAAATATGTAACTGATCTGATTTAGCGACACTGACAAAGTCAACTACACACATTTATTTCAGGAACCTTCCCATAAGCAGAATAGATGGCTGAGAAATATGACGAGGACAATGACATGATAGTAATATACAGTCTGGGGCGCAAGACTCAATTATACATTCTATGTGGTGATTTGCAAATCCTGGATCTCATTTATCAGAAACATCTCAGACAAGACGACCTTATTGCCCGCAGCAACTCATCAGGGTTCAGCTTTACTTTCTAAATTGCACTAAAAAAAATGAAATATGGAATCTGCATCTCCTCCCCTTGTACTGATCATAGATGTACAATGCAATTTTTTTTTTTTATTTGGCCAAAAATTCTGGCAAGCTTCTTACTCATTTTCATAAAGTCAGCAGAAACTTACCAAAAAAAGAGTCATCTTCTGTAAGTTTTAGCTCACATCTGTTATGACCTCCCCTCCAAAATCATAGCATTGTGCTTAAAGGGAACCTGTCATCAGTTTTTAACCATTAAACCTAATGACAGGTTCCCACAGAAACCTTCATACTGTGCCCTATGTTGTATTTTTTTGTAAAAAAAAAATCTGTAGCTCAGATGTAGCTAAAATCAACTTTAGAAAAGTAGCTGGCACCTTACTTAGAGATTTACTGAGTCAAAAGGGGAGTATATTCTATTCACTCAGTTTCTACATTTCTCTTCAGGAATAAGGGAGGGAGAATGGGGGTGTTGAGAGAACTGTCTGTGTGTGACTCACTGAAGAGAATTCCTGAGGAAAAGGTAAAATGAGGGAGTTGAGAGAGACATTGGTCAAGTCTTACTTACTTATTTCTGAGGAAGCAGGGGGTATTGTTAAAAGATATGTTGGCCATACATGGCTTGCTGTAGAGAATCCCTGAGGGAGGGAGAAATGAGGAAGTTGAGAGAGACATTGGCTATTTGTGACTCACTGAAGAGAATTCCAGAGGGAGGGGGGAATGACAGGCTTGAGAGAGAGACGTTGGCCATGTGTGACTTGCAGAAAAGAATTCCTGATGGAGGAGGTAGCGAGGGAGTTGAGAGAGATGTTGGCTCGTTGAAGTGAAGTCAGCTCCATCATTCCCCCCTCCCTCATGCTCTAGGCGCTGATACTTATGAATGTGCCAACTCAGCACTGAGGAAGACACAGATTGGACTCTCATTGGAAGATTTTCATACATGGTGAGATAAAACAGAATCTGAACAATTAATGGCACGAGGAGGAATGATTTAGGAAAAGTAGCTCTGCTTCCTAAAAGCAGTTTTTGAAAATATGTTCATATGGCAGGTTCCCTTTATAAAAAAAGAAGGACAGAAGTTTGACTTCAGTTGGGGTACCTTGGGGTTCTGTTCTTATTTTTCTCTGTTTTTCTCTGTTTTTGCCATCAGAAGTGATAGAAGATCCAAATGAATCTTAGCATATTGTTACTGATGAGTGGTGAGTGCAGACTGACCTCACTGGAGAAGAGTTATCATATATTGTAGTCAAATTCCAGATACAGAATGATGGTTATACTCACATTGCAGCTTTTCGACTATCTACTCCCTTTGTGTCTAAAAGTAGGCATGTCAGGGATGGGTTTTAGTGGAAGGAAGCTTGACCTTCTGTTAGCAGACACGTCCAACAAAGGTTGCATAGAGTGATTGAAACACAGCTGCATTAGTGAATAAATCATTTCATTTTTGTAAAAGGGGTTTGCCCTTGAAAGGAAGTTCTCAAATTTTAAGCCCCTAGTGATATTTACACAATAAGATAATTTTAACCCTCTTAATTTACAATTCTACTCAGTTTTATTGCTTCCTCTGAGCTATGAGATGCTGTGTGCTGACGATGTGCTAAGATTATCAGGATACAGATTTATATACACTTTATTTAGCTTCTGATCATTCATTAGTATCTGACACATAGTAAGAGATAGAGATGAGACAGACACATGATAACACACAAAGACACAATTCAGCTCTGCTACAGCCGAGCTATAATACACAGAGTGCCTCCCTCCCCTGGATAAAGACCTTATCCTATCTGAAGCGAGTAGAGTAAACTCTGCACATAGCTTGCCGTTAGAAAGTGCCTGAGCTGGTTTTGTAATGGAGGAAGGATGGGCTGAATGCAGAGAGCACTGCAGTGTGCAGACAAGAGAAGCTATTCATGAGAAGAATCTGCCATGTCTGACCATAATCAGAAGATTTACAGTCGGGCAACCGACATTGTAAACACCAGGACTGGTAGAGACAGGTCGGAATTATGTTTGTGAAATGCTGTATTTTTGTTAATAACGGTAAATTAGATAATGGGTTACTTTGTTATCCTGAGTATATAAAAGAATCTTCTCTTGAGAATACCCCTTTAATTGGATTATCTTAACGGATAGCAGTTTTTTTTTAATTGCGTTATTCTATAGAGAGACATTCACAAATGGGTACAGTAATGTTTTCTGCTACTAATGGGGTCATCTATCACTAAAGGGATCAACTCTTGTTTGAAATACATACTTGCAGGAGCCACAATTGGAAATATTAGCATAATGCTTCACATACTGTAAGATCTTTAAATGGAGTCTACCACCTCTTCCAAAGTTTCCATAAGTAGTGCATTGTTACAGAACCCCTCATTCACATTCTGGACAACCCTATATGACCAAAAACTGTTGGATCATTTTCCAGAAAAGAAAGTATTATGCAGATTTTTTAGATGGTGTACGTGGGGTGTTGTCATTGCTCCTGTAACACTGGTTTGTGGGGGCCCCCCACTTCCGTCTTCCTTCCATCATCTCTACCCATAACATCATTTGATGAGTCCACATGCACAAGTCGAGGACAATGGGGCACATTTACTAAGGGTCCACACACCGCATTTCCGTCGGATCTCCTGACTATTCCCCATTTGCACTGCATTTAGTAGGGGTTTTTGGCGCACATGATCGTATTTTGGCGCAATCCCGCCGACTTTCATGCGACACAAATTGGAGGTCGTGGCTGTTGGACAACTTGACTTATTCGGACTAAGCCCAGGATTTAAAATTCAAATTGTATCACAAGCCAAGCACTCACATACACCGGGAAGAAGGTGAACTCCTGCGGACCTCAGCGGGGAAGCGATACATGCAGGATATCGGGCATACGATCTCGTGCCAGACTTCATCCTCGTCGGACAATGCACTTTGGGGATCGCGACAGTACCGGGTAAGTAAATGTGCCCCATTGTGTACACTAGACATGGAGTTTTCATTGTCTGATGTTGTGGCAGTCTTAGGGTTAGAGATGATGATTGATACAAAAAGAAGAAGGACGTGTTACAAAGTGGTGATCTGGGAGCAATAACCAAACCCTTGATGCACCATCTATGTAATTTTCACAACACTTTGGGGTTGGTTGAAGACCGAAAGTTGGATTGTATGAAATCTTTGCCAAAGCTAGAAGCCCATCAAATGACATTCTCCATCCGCCTAGTTCTGTGCCTACTTGCCCCCTACTACAACTTTAATTTTTGGTAAGTCAATACTCCACAGCTGCACTCCTGCTGGAGAACCAATGACCACAATGCCTCTCCAAATAATACTTCTTACTCAAGGACCTCCAGTACCAATGTCATAGACTAGAACCTATAGTATGTACAGTACAAAGTTGTGAGGAACATTCACATAACAAGTATTGAGCGTCAACTATGATCATCATTAAATTCTTTCACTGACTCTCCATAGATAATATTCCAGAACGTCTTCTCTTCACACTGTAGTGTTCGGCACATAAAAAAGACAGAAAAACAACAAAGTACAGAGCAAGCTGTGTAATCTTTAACAAGATGGGAAGTGTTGCTTTCTAAAGGCTTGTGGTTATTTAGCCTCAGCACTGCCAAGGTGTAATATCTGCCTCAATCCAAGCATCCAACTGCGAGAGCTCTCACGTCTTACAGCTTCCAACACAGACAGATCTTAAAATACAAGCTCCCATATTGTGCATCTGTCTCCCGCTTGTTTGTGACTGTGGCATCAGCAGTTTATTTGCATGTGAGATTAGTTACTCCTGAGATGTGTGAAGAGCACCACAAACAATGCGCCATAAGATTTTAATGATGTTCTGCTTTCACCCCATTAAAATTTGTCTTACATTGTACAATGTTATTTTATGTTACTTATATACCTACAGACCATTATTCTACATTTGTATAGGCAGGTCAAGAAATTTGGGCCATGTATGGTATGTTTAAAGGGATTGTGTGGAGTAAATTTAAAGTGTGTCCACTTTAATTAGAAGTTTTATATTACAGCTTATCTCCTAACATGAAAACATTGATTCATCATTACATCACTACTAACAATAGATGATGTCACAGCTTATCTCCTCCCCTCCCTGTACAATGTCCTCTATATAGATAACACTGACCCATCATTACATCACTACTGACAATAGATGATGTCACAGCTTATCTCCTCCCCCTCCCTGTATAATAACCTCTATATAGATAACACTGACCCATCATTACATCACTACTGACAATAGATGATGTCACAGCTTATCTCCTCCCCCTCCCTGTACAATGTCCTCTATATAGATAACACTGACCCATCATTACATCACTACTGACAAAAGATGATGTCACAGCTTATCTCCTCCCCCTCCCTGTACAATGACCTCTATATAGATAACACTGACCCATCATTACATCATCACTGACAATAGATGATGTCACAGCTTATCTCCTCCTCCTCACTGTACAATGACCTCTATATAGATAACACTGACCCATCATTACATAACTACTGACAATAGATGATGTCACAGCTTATCTCCTCCCCCATGGCCCTTAATGAGCCTACTGTAAAGCATACCCCTTATATGCCATTAACAGAGTATATAACATTATCTGGCAAGATGGAAGCCCCCATAATCATGCGCAGAAGCAATGCCAAAAAGTTTCTACAAACTACAAGGCAGACTTTTCACAATCTCAGCTACGCCACAAAATTTCTTAATGGATGAGTTTTAAAACCCTCCTTTCCAAAAAAGAAGACCCTAGAATTAACGTTTTCTCTCTTTCTATTTCACAGGAAATACACCATCTGATGAGTCCGAGGAAAGAGAGAGAGAACCAAAAGTACTAACCTTTCCCGAGTACATCAACAGTCTTCTCGATACAGGCACCCGGCGGCTCATTCAAGGGTTGCGCATGGAGTGTCAAAGTCGTGGACGATGCTCCTCTTATTGCCAGCTGTGCCATGTTACTTCTAGTCCAGATGCTCCACCTGAACCTGTTCTTCTAGAAGTCACAAAGGCAGTCCCAATATATGAACTAGTCACAAACAACAATGTTACCCAGCAGGTAAGACCTTCTATTACTATGAATATATCTGTGCCTAAAACACAGTGCCCCTACAGGATAGGAGGTGTTAATACAAAGAAAAGTTGTAAACAATTTTTTTACCTCTGTGAGAGGGATATCGATATGTTAGCCTCTCACCATATACTAGAGGATTATACTACAGTAATAAGACTTGGAGAAGAAGTATTTCAGTAATGGGTCCCATTTGTAGGTATAAACGTATGAACGCATTTTTGTATATACAGTAACATTAAGTTTAGTTTTAAGTCTGGGATGAATCTTATTCATGACCTTGGTACAACCTCAAATATACTGAATCTTCTCAGAACTAACTTCATATTTATGATAAAGAATAATTTACGCCTCTGAGTTCCTCTCGATGCCAGCACAAGGCTTGTAGCTCACATCTCGCATTAGAGCATCATCTTTAGATATATAAACCTAAGATTGTTATATAGGAAATGTTTAGAGAAAACTACTGTATAGGACCAGGATTGGCCAGCCATATTGAAGGCAATTGTTCTCATGACATGTTGTAATGTCCTACATCAACCTGATATAGAAGCTTAATGGGTTATTCCAGTTAGAATGGAGGAGAACCTGCTGATTCGTGTGGGTCCAACAGATGAAACCATCATTTGATCACAAAACCGGGGTCCCATGTAGCCTCAATCACACAGCACAGCCTATACATTTACTGCCAGACATAGCTGTCCCATAGAGAATGTAGTAGGGTGGAGAACATGTGTGACTATTGGTAGAAGGCCAACATTCTCATGAATGGTGGAGGTCTCAACAGTCAGGCAACCACTTATTAGCTAGTTATCCTTATCCTTCCTTTCAATATAATTAGAATACTCCTTAGAAGGACAGAGTCTCTTGAAGGTTTGTGCCCTTTGGGCAGTCGCTTTGTGCACAGTGTCCCGGACTCTGTGTTCTTCTTCTTCTCTCCTCTTGAGGAGTAATGGACTACCTAAAATGGAAAGATATGAATATTTATTTCTATTAATATTTCTCTTTAATTGTTACAAAGGGGTTTTTATCTATCTAGACAACTATTAGGGTTAAGCAGGTTTCCTATCAATACAACACATTAGGGATAGGTAGGCACATAACCAAGGTGAGTTGTGCCAGGGCCACTTTTCTTATGGGGCCCAAAATGTGTTTCTTCCTCATATGTGGAGACTAGTATCATAAGCAATATATTATATTTGGTGGGTCTGAAAAAGAATGGTTTTGGGGCCCGACGGCTTATAACTGACTTTGATAAAAGTTTTGGGTTTCGGGACATAATCCTATGTGCCAAATTCTGATCACATCATGTATACAATCCACTATCTCTTGGGACTCTCAGACTCTTTGCCTATTATTGGTCGACCTTTGTATACCCTCCTTGTCCTGTACCCGCGAGGGGTCCATTAACTTTGGAGCATCTTTGGACCCTTCGTAATACATACTCTTGGTGGGATTTTCATACATGTGGTATTTCTGGTCCTAGTTGTTACATAATAAACTACCGAACCACACTTGTTGTCTCTAAGTCATTCAAGTTCATTAAATGAGAGATAAAGAGGGTCTAAAGCATTTATTGCATATGGCGCACAGAATGTACATTTCATTTTGTAAATTTCTTTGGGTTATACTGGCCTATATCAAATGCCCTCTATACTGCATTACCTGCATAAACCCCATAAACAATAATTGTGGTATAGCATATTGGCTTTGTTAAATACATTGGACAATATGAACCCAAAGATTTGGCTCGACTGATTGACCCTTTACCAGGTCATCCCAGCTATCAAAAGAAGAGTCAACAGTAGAGTTTGTGTGAGATAAAGATCCTACAGTCCCATTTACAGGACATCTGGTACCAGGATGAAGGATTGTAAAC
Organism: Engystomops pustulosus; assembly: GCA_019512145.1. Taxonomy (NCBI): domain Eukaryota; kingdom Metazoa; phylum Chordata; class Amphibia; order Anura; family Leptodactylidae; genus Engystomops; species Engystomops pustulosus. The sequence goes on along the minus strand of CM033649.1, from coordinate 16,963,620 downwards.
CAAGCACACTGACATACTGGTGTGTGCCCCCTCTGCCATGATCTGCTCTTCTTTTAGCTTCTTATGCCCTGGTTTTTACCAAAAAAGGCTTTAATAATTATGCAAATGAGCCTGAGGGCACCAGGTTCCATTAACATATATGGAGCCCAAAGCCCTTCGGACTAATTTGCATAATTATGAAAGCCTTTTTTTGTAAAAAAAAAACAAAAAACAAAGGTATAAGAAGCTATCCTGATGGTGGATGTCCTTTAAGCTCTACTCTTCTACTTGGCAAATCTAAGTGTAAATCTAAGTCTTAGGCTTGATGATGACTAGCCTCTAATTTCCGCATGTTATGTTGCCTTTGTGTCTTGTGTTTTGCTGTTGGGGGTCAGTGCTCAGCCGTGTGTCTGTCTCTCTGTTACTGCAGGATTCTGTGCTCAGCTGTCTGTCTGTCTGTCTCTCAGTTGCTGCAGGAGGCCGTGCTCAGCTCTCTCTGGTGCTCGGGTCGTGGTGACGTGATTGAGGACTGGTGTCGATGTGACTCCACAGCCTTCGGCGTTGATGGACTTCCGACATGCGCCCCTCTACCACAACCAGTGTAAGCTTCACCGTTCTAAACTTTCTTTTTCAATTGTGCTCATTGCCTTTTATTTACTGTGTCACATATACATTGGGGAGACGCATTACCGGTAAGTCTTCTCCACCAGTTATCTGGCAGTAGGGGCACATGTATCTCCTTTACCCTTTTCTGGGTTCTTTAACTCACAAACCACTGTGTTGGGGCTGAGAGCGCGTGGGATTTAGATTGGGCAGAGGGTGGTCAGTTGTGTGAACACCCTGCCCACCAGGTTTATTATCGTCTCCGCCGGAAAACCACTGGAGACTATAGAAAAAAGCTCAGTTCCCAGTTCAGTACTGGTCTACATGTCCAAACTGGTGGAGTTTGAGCTTTCAACCTCTTAGGGCGCTGGAGCACCAACAGTGGGAAATTTTAAGACTGGCGTTAAAAACTTTTATTTACTTTTTGCATATTTTGCTTCTTTTCACATATTTTACTAACCCACAGATATGGTTAAACCCTCAAAACTAATAAGCAAATGGCCAATTGATATTTAAAAAGATCAGTTTTCTGGTGGATTTTGGACGTTCTTTTCAGAGCAAACTGCTGGCACAGGTATTTTATAAAGTGTCGTGGTTGTACTATACCCGACATAAATTTCTGAACTGAAGGGGGCGTTCCAGTGCGCCACATTTATAATGCAGAGTCCAACATAATTGTGTTGCATGCCCTATGTAGGGGAGCTGTGCAGGGGGCGGCAGAATTATGCAGAACTTGCGTCACAATTCCTAAATCTAGCGCCCCCTGCACACTACACAGGCAAACTGCAATTTTTTTGATAAATATGTGCCAATGGGGCAGATTTACTTACCTGGTCCAGTCGCGATCCAGCGGCGGGTTCTCCGACGCTGATTCGGGTCTGGCCGGGATTCACTAAGGTAGTCCGCCCGATGTCCACTAGGTGTCGCTGCTGCGCCGAGGTTCGCTGGAGTTCACCGGAGTCCACCTTCTATTTCTTGGTGCAGGTAAGTGCGTGTCAAGTGACACTTTTTTTTTAAAATACCGTGATTTTTCTGAATCCGACGGATTTTTCGTCGGCCACGCCCCCCCATTTCCGTTGCATGCATGCCGACGCTGAAGCACCACAATCCGATCACGTGCGCCAAAAACCCGGGGCAAATCGTCGCAAATCGGAAAACTTCGGGAAACCTGACGAAAAAAAGCGATTCGTCACTAAGTAAATGACCCTCAATATGTTCAGCTCTTTCTGCTCTATAACATCCTGGCTGCAGATAGGGCAGTACATACATTACCCCTAGCCCCCCCTGCTGTCTATAATGCATTCTGCAGGCCAGGCATCAGGTTCCCATCATAGCTAGAGAGTCAATTTGTCCATATTTATTGCTGACTGCTGTATCCTCCCTTGTCCCTCCGCCATCACCTTTCACAGATCACTGTCATCCTCAGTGCCGGCTCCCGCTGCTGGAGAGTCTCAGTTCTTGTCTCCCTAACAGGATATTGTTTGTAGCTGTCTCATCTTTTCTATGATGCAATAAAACATATTTTATTGATAATTATGTTTCCACAGTTCCCAGTCTCATGTTCTGTTTCACACATCTCTGAGCTTTGTGGGATATGAGTAATAATTTTCTTTTTATTAAGTTATGGATCGCAGCTCACTAAACCAATTTTGCAAGGCGCGTGCTGCGCCCCTACCCTCTGTATGTTTCATGTGCTATAAAGCTCTATAATCAGATCTATAGGGTTGTGCCAGCGATTCATAAGCTCAAATCATTACAAATATGGTAAGTCTATAAAAATCTATCAAGGATCAAGTAATGTAGGAAATCTGTTATGCTGTATGTCAGGCCATGCTGAGACCTCTGGTTTATCATGTAACAACTAATATAATAGTTGAGTGCATTGGCATTACCATATAGTATTTGTATATTGTGTATTTCAAAGATCCCAAAACTGTACACTGCACTGCAAATGGGGCACATAGTTGCAGGAAGTCCAGCTACACAGTGAACGGATTGTGGCGCAAATTGTGGCGTAAATGTGCCCCATTGTGTGTGTGGGAGGCTGTACAACAAAATTGATATATACTTACCTTTTCCTACGCTCCCTGCGTCCTGCCGATGCCGTGCTCCGGTGTGTTTACAGGCACATTTGGCTCCAACAACATCTGCCCGCTATGAACACCGCTCTGTCCCTTGCTCCAGTGCCTGATACACTTCGAAACTAATGGTGTATTAGGCGCTGGTACAGGGCATGGGTGGGCGTGCCAGTCGAACTGAGGGTGTTAGAGCTGAGTGTACCCGCTTCTGTAAACAAACATGGACATGACGCCTACAGAAGGCGGCATGGGAAACCAGGAGCACCAGTATACATTTATTTTTTTGTACAGCGCCCCCACTCAGGCCACTTATATATTTTTAAACATACTGGGACAACTCCTTTAACTAAGCAATGGACACATCTGTTAAGGATTCAAGTCATAAAAACATACTGCCCTACTCCTGAACTACAGTATAATCTGTAAGTGCTATATTCAGTTCAGAGGTTTAATATGACTTCAAACCCGGGAACCTTTAACGCAAAAAAAAACTTTTTTACATAAATTATCCATAACAATAATCTATGAATGCTCATCAAGTGATTCAGCTTTTCTGCTACTTAATGTTGTGCTGTCTGCAGACTCTCCGTGTTTCTTAGTTCACATGTGTGAGCACTGATGAATAGCAGTACAGTAGCATGAGTATGAGCCCCTCTTCCTTTGTCTGTCAGTGAGGATGGACTGTGAGAGAAAGACTTTGGGAGACACCATGAGGATGGGCTGGAGAAGTGAGAGAGAGGAAGTTGTATATATATGCAGAGGGCAGCATGGTGAGAACATGGAAAGACTGAAGCTCTCAAAGGAGGCAAAGAGACAGATACATCTTCATGCAGAGATTTCTAATGAAGACATTAATTGAAATGGGGCCAACCCCTTTATAACGGACGCTGCTCGGAAACTGATCACTGCCACCATTAGGTTCTTGGGTACAACAATAGAAGTCACAATAATGGTGCCTATGCTCTGCATCAACTTACATGGTTAATAGTCAATAGTACCAACATCAAGACTTTTGGAAATACATGTTCTAATATAGCCCACCATGTATGTAAAAGGCTCTCTTCATGCCCCCTGCCCAGCACCATTAGGTAATGATACATCATGTAATGAGCTACAAATGCTCAAATACCCCTTTTAGGACTTCTTAAAGTCTCCTTAGTCCATCAGGTACACCAGTTTTATTTCTTATAAAGCCAAGTTGATGAAGAGGACGTAAGACATTTATTTATTATAAAAGCTTCACTGTCAATAGAAAGGGAACACCGACCAGTTGTCACCTACTGCTTAGGAGTGGAAGGGCAACTTAGTAGGGACAGCTCGGGGATCTATAGCTCTAGAGATCGCTGTTCGTGTCTCTTTCCTGACAGTAGCTTTTCACTAAGTTGGTGGAAGCAACATTATTAACTTTCTGGCCTTTGGACCCCTATTAATCATTAAATGATGGTATAGTCCTAGCTGGTAGATAGTACACACTTAGTAACATATTTCAGGACCCTCTTGTTGTCCCCCCTACAGGTTACATCTGTCTATGCTGCAGGAGCCCAGCAGTTCCCTCCTGGTGCTCGAGTGGGTGCATTATGAATCCCCCATCGGGGCGCGGATAGTCGACTATCTCATCAGTCAGGAGAAGGTTACTGACAAACTGGACCATTCCAAAATGGAAGCAGGTAACAATGATGGTGAGAAGAGACTCCTCCAAAATAAATGTGTATTTGTTAATAGATTTGTGTGATAGCACGTTTGGCCAATGCAGTAAAAATTTGTGGACTGCAGCATCCAATAAGCATAGTAATTGATTTTAAATTAGCATGTGCGGGATTGTAGTCTACAGGCTTCTAAGCAGTGGTGGCACCACTATTTCTCGATTAGTAGATGATCTGAAGGGCCATGGAAATGCGTGATATGTCCTCTCTTACTTTTTCCTCTTAGAGACACACATTCAGATACTTTTTTGAACCTTTGTATGTTTTCTGAATTTAGCCTGACAAGTGTACTGCCTGCATGCCTCAATACTTTATTGGTTTCATGAGAAATTAGGGGTTTATATCCAGTCATTTGCAACATCAAAGGGTGGCTGGCACTTGGCTTTCTATCCAATCCTTACCCATCTCCTTTCATTCTTGTACGCAGACATGGATAGCCAAGAGCTTTAGGCAGTGATGTAGTGGCTGGCACGTGGCTTTCTATCCAATCCTTACCCATCTCCTTTCATTCTTGTACCTAGACAAGGATAGGGAAGAGCTTTAGGCAGTGATGTAGTGGCTGGCACGTGGCTTTCTATCCAATCCTTACCCATCTCATTTCATTCTTGTACCTAGACAAGGATAGGGAAGAGATTTAGGCAGTGATGCAGGGGCTGGCACTTGGCTTTCTATCCCATCCTTACCCATCTCCTTTCATTCTTGTGCCCAGACAAGGATAAGGAAGAGCTTTAGGCAGTGATGCAGGGCCTGACACTTGGCTTTCTATCTCATCCCTTACCCATTCTCTTGCATGGGCCTAGACATGAATGGGGAAGGGTCGTAGACGGTGATGTTGGCAGGACACGAGGTAGAGAGATGCAGCCATGTGCTGAGCAGTCCCTCCTACTATAGAGAAGCTTGGCATGTGGAAAAGCATTGAAATAGCTCTCTAAATGAGCAGACATGTCTTGAAATATTGGGCTCAACAGGTCAGATCTGTTCAACCCTCCTTAAAGGGCATCTACCACCAGGATCAAGGATTGTAAACCGAGCACACTGACATACTGGTGTCTGCTCCCTCTGGCAGGACCTGCTCTTCTTTTACCTTCTTATGCCCTGATTTTTTGCAAAAAAAGGCTTTAAAAATTATGCAAATGAGCCTGAGGAGCTCCAGTGTTTACAAAGGTGTTCATGGAGCCTGGACCCCCTAAGGGCATAGGAAGCTTTAAGAACAGTGGCTCCTCAATACTGGTGGTAGATTTCCTTTGACTGTCATATATGTTGAATATAAAAGTAGGATAGGGAATCAAGGGAAGGATCAAATAACAGGTTAAAGGACATCTACCACCAGGATGCAGGATTGTAAGCTAAGCACATTTACATACTGGTGTGTGCCCCCTCTGGCGAGATCAGCTCTTCTTTAAGCTTCTTATGTCCTGTTAATTAGGAAAAACAAGGCTTTAAAAATTATCCAATGAGCCCGAGGGGCTCCGGGCTCCATAGATGTTAATGGAGCCCTGAGCCCCTCGGACTCATTTGCATAATTTTAAAAGCCTTTAAAAAAAATAGGACATTAGAAACTAAAAGAAGACCGGACCCTGCCAATGGGGGAACACACACCTGTATGTCAGTGTGCTTGGTTTACAATCCTTCATGCTGGTGGTAGATGTCCTTTAAGTTTCCCAATTATGCGGAAACTTCCCAATTAAAATTTTCAATTCCCAGATAACCCCTATGTTTTGTTTCATATCTGATAATTACAGATGCAGATTCTGTTGAATTGAGTATATTTCTTTCCTTTATGCTTGTACTGATGTGTTGCACTCGATGTTCTCTGTTGTATTTGTTGTTACTTTATCACAATGATTCGGCATTTCTTCCCCCTCCCTATATTTTTCATGATCACCAGAGACTGTTCTAAGTTTCGTGGAAGATGTCATCTCAGGAGCGAAATCTCCTTGTGTGATGCCGGCCCAAGTACCCGACAAACATTCCTCGGTTATATCGATCGTGGTGCGCTGCCTGGAGTCTGACACTTCTTACACGTGAGAGCCACCCTCCGCTGCTCCATACTGTTATTTGATTATGGGGGATATAATGGAGTCAGACTCTGCCGGTTAAAGTGCTCTGATTCTATTTTCATTTAAATTGACCATCTTTAACATTAGTAAAGTGAATCAGTGAAGTGAATTATTATGGAGCATTGTGGGAAAAAAAGGTTAATAGACTTTGCTATTAATAGTCCTCGTATTATTTAACAGGTGACATGCTGTTGCCTTAGGAGTTATGGGCCTGTTAATAACCCCAGTTTGGTAAATTAATCTTTTCATATTACTCCCATTTAATCATCTTTGGTAATATCTATTCAAGTTGAGGTCTTAGTTTGACCAAAGTATGATAAGCTTTGTGCCGTGCCTCGGGGTTCCGCTCTTTAAATTGTAGCAGGTAATATAATTTGCCGTCTTCATTTTAGACAGGTTCTGGAGCTTAACCCCTTAACCCCTCTTATTCCCTGTCTTAAGAAATTTTGCAGCATGACTTTGTCATTGATCAAAATAACACAGTGTTGTCTCCTGGTTTGACTAGGTTCACATTATGGGGAGTAGATAACACAGGTCGGAGATCTGAGCCGACTCATGTGACTGTGCGGATGCCCTGTCCAGAGGTGGATGATGTAAAGTCTCAAGGTAAAGGTTATGTAGTGTCTGACAAAAGGGGTATAAATACAAAGAACAAATAGCTGTCATGCTCTGGAAGTCCCTACTGGAAATTGCTTAAAGGGAACCTGTCATCAGCAATTGTAGCTACACTGATGCAGAATCTGTGTAATCCCTGAGCTCCCTGAATCTTGTTTAATCCCTGAGCTGAGTGGTTTTGCTGAAAAAACAATTATAAAATTCAGGACCTTGAGAAAGCTGAGTTTCATGCTGCTTGCCGTTCATAAACATATTGGGGCACATTTATTTACTCCGTTGCGATCACCGAGGTGCGTTGTCTGACGAGGATTCCGGTCTGCCGCGATTCACTAAGATTGTGCGTCCAATTTCCTGCATGTGTCACTTCTCTGCTGAGGTCCGCCGGAGTTCACCTTCTTCTTCCTGGTGCATGTAAGTGCATGGCTTTCGACACAATTTTGAATGTTAAATCCTGCGCATTGTCCATATCTGACGGCCCGCCCCCCGATTTGTGGCGCGCGAAAGCCGGTGCCGATGCGCCAAAATCCTTTCGACTACGACAAAAAGCCCTTCTATATGCGGCATACATCGGAAATCGTCGGATATTCCGCCTATAGTGCAGTCAGCGGACCCTCAGTAAATGAGCCCCATTACTCGGAGCTGTCTGCAATGTCCAGACAGGACTAATCAACCTGAGCTGGATGACTTACAGCAGCAGGGGGATGGTGCTGCGATTGATTACTTCTGCAAAACCACTCAGCTCAGGGATTAAACAAGATATGTTTCTGCATCAGTGTAGCTACAACATTCTCAAGGTATGTTTGCTTCATAATGCATCAAATCAAATGGAAGGTTTCCTTTAATGAATAAGTATAACTCATAATATGAAGCTGAATTGTGAGTTTTCTCTGATGTAGATGCTTCCTTCACATACTGTAGAATTTTTTATGTCAGCGCCAATCTATAGTCAAGTATACAAAAAAAAAAATCTACCTGGTTATTTGACCAAATTCCATGTTTTGCCATTTGGGTTTGTTATGGCTGAAGACATCTACCCACACTGGTGGATCATCTCTGCAAAACCAGACTGGTACCGTCACCCCAGGAAGGGTTATTTTGCGTTAACCCAAGAATAGACCAGTTGGGAACACTAATTGTGGGGTTGGGTTTATTTTATCCTTTTGCTAGAAGATATCACCCAAAGCGCTGTCCTCTGTCTGTTTTTTGTTTGTACGCAGTGGCCACCATTGACTACCATGAGAGAGAAGGGTTTGGTATTTAAACATTTGAGTAATACTTTTTTCTAGAGTGATGTACAAGAACCAAGAGTACAGCCATAGCTGATGCTAAGGTTTCCATCACACTCCAGGCTCTGAACCTACAATGACCTCATTGTAAGTGGTGTATTGCAGTGTTTGGGGGCCATGCTAAAGATTCCCCTAAGTTATGCCGCCGACTTTACACCTTTCCATGACTACTATATTCGAAGATATAGCTGAATTATAGGTGGTCTTTTGATTTCTTTAGTCGAAAAACTTGGTGTTCAGGGGAAAAACTGCTTGAAAAAATAAACTTGTACTTACCTCCATGATCCCTCCACGGCCACCCAGCCCCATATGTCAGCGCCTGCTAAGTTGCTGCAAATTGTGTTGGGTTGGCGTTGCCGACCACCAGCCGTTTTCAGCCCAACTTTCATGGCCCTGTAAGCAAACAGGGGCACGGCTGGAGAGAAGACAACATGGGACATCGGGAGAGACTGTAAAGGTAAGTACAAATTTATTTTTCTAAGCAGTTCCCCCTTACCACTTATCTATTTTTCACTAGAACTTGGACAACCCCTTTAAGCTTATTACTCTGGTTCTTTTATGTCTGTCTTCTTTGTACAAGGATAGAGAAGAAGTTTAGATGTTTACTTAGAACGATGATAAACTTTCTCCTGCTTTGTGCATATTTCATAAGGAAATGCTCCGCGTTGTAAATAAATTAATAGGTAGAAGATGTAAAAAGACAAAAAAAAACATCTAAAATGCATCACAAAATATAAAATAACCTCAAGAAGTAAAATGCTGATAGATGTTATAGCGAGATTAACTCTGGTCCCCAGGAGGGATTCAGTAGCCCAAATCCTCCTCCTCTGTACTTCCCTGTAACGGAGATCTGGATTATATAAAGTAGTCAAAAATTAATGTAACACAAAGTCAAATGTTTTTGACTGTTCACGCGAGGCTTCTTAGAGTTGGTGCCTTATATTCTCACTGAGACTTTTAAATATTAACTTTATTGCATTGTGGTCTGTTCCCCGGCTTTTAGGAAGTGCATATTCCTGTTCCCTTCATCATGGCATTGTTAGAGGGTGGAGATTAGTTGTCATCTCTTGCTACATAATGTGTAACTGTACCTGACACTTGTGTGACTTTATTTGCATCTTTTTGCTTTCAATGGTTCAAAAAAGCATATTTGACATTTGTGTGTTAAAACTTTTACCTTTTTTTTGTTGAATGGAAGGCTGGCTGATAATGTCACTAGTTTGCAATATTTGTGCAGTATAAAGATTGCTTTTTAAACAAGTGATACTGCAATATTGACTGTATACCCATAGATAGCACAGTAGCTCCTCCTGTCCTATAACATGCTTCTACTGACTATGTACAATCATTTCAGCAAATCTTTCTGTAACATGCTACCTGCAGATAGGAGGCTATTAATCTACTTAGTTCCCCCTATTTTGTAATATGCTGCCTGCAGATAGGACACTATATACAAAGTACTCAGCTCTTCCTCCTCTATAATATGTTGTCTGCAGATAGGACACTATGTACAATCTGGTCACCTCTCCCTGCTCTATAACATGCTGTCTGCAGATAGATCACTTTGTATAATCAGCTCAGCTCCTCCTGTTCTATAACATGCTGCCTGCAGATAGATCACTTTGTATAATCAGCTCAGCTCCTCCTGTTCTATAACATGCTGCCTGCAGATAGATTGCAGTGTACAACCTGTTCAGCCATTCGTGCTCTATAACATACTGCCTGCAGATAGGACACTATATACAATCTGCTCAGTTCCTCCTGCTCTATAACATGCCACATACAGATAGAACACTGTGTACAATTTGCTCAGCTCCTCCTGCTCTATCATATGATACCTGCAGATAGGACACAATGGGGCTTATTTACTAAGGGTTCGCAGACGCACTTTCGACAGATTTTCTGACGTTTTCCAGGACTGCGCATATGTGACAGCTATTTAGCAGGGGATTGTGTTGCACCCGATCAGATTTTGGCGCAGCTGCGCCGGCTTTCATGTGACAGAAATTGGGGGGGGTGCCGCTGGACAATCCAACAGACATGGATTGAGCGCGTGATTTAAGATTCAATTTGGGTCGCAAGATCAAGCACTTACATGCACCGGGAAGAAGAAGGTGAACTCCGGCGGACGTAAGCGGGGAAGTGACACATGCAGGATATCGGGCACATGATCTTAGTGAATCACAGCACAGTGCGTGATTGTCGGACCATGCACTTTTTGTGAACTCCAGCGGATGGGTAAGTAAATGTGCCCCAATGTACAGTCTGCTCAGCTCCTCCTGCTCAATAACATGCTACCTGAAGAGAGGACACTATGTACAATCTGCTCAGCTCTCCCTATAACATGCTGCCTTTATATAAGACACTGGGGCAGATTTACTTACACAATCCAGCGGCGCGTCCTGTGCGGTGGATTCGGGTCTTCCGGTGATTCACTAAGGTAGTTCCTCCGCCGTCCACTAGATGTCGCTGCTGCGCTGAAGTTCCCCGAGGTCCGCTGGAATGCACGAGCCTATACCTGTAAGCGCGAGTCCTGCGACACTTTTTTTTTTAAAATGCGGCGGTTTTTCCGAATCCGTCGGGTTTTCGTTCGGCCACGCCCCCTGATTTCCGTCACGTGCATGCCAGCGCCGATGCGCCACAATCCGATCGCGTGCGCCAAAATCCCGGGGCAATACAGGGAAAATCGGCGCAAATCGGAAATATTTTCGTAACACGTCGGAAAAACGCGAATCGGGCCCTTAGTAAATGACCCCCACTATGTACAATCTGCTCAGCTCTTCCTGCTCTATAACATGCTACCTGCAGACGTATGTGAATTTGCAGCACTCCAATTGGTGGAGAAAACTAAACAATAGTAATAAGTAATTAAAATGCTCCAATGCAAAACTCAGATCCACTATTTGTGTCTAGTATTGCTCCATTATTATGAACGGGGCCAAACCGCAATGCCGCAGACAGCCTGTGATCAAACGTGGCGCTGTTTTTCTAATCATAGCTGCTTTGTAATTTTGTGACTTTCCTATCTCCAGTTTCACAACATTGTCAATAGAAGACAGAAAAAAACAGCGGTAGCTTTATTTTTATTTTATGTTTTAAAAAGATGTTCCCATAAACAAATTCAGTTTTGGCCTCATGAACAATATCTGTGGGGATGGATCAGTAAGACAGCGCCCATAAAATTATAGGTCTGTTATATGCATTGCCAGGAGCTTGAGCTATTAAAGGGGCGGTGCAAAACTAAAAAAAAAAAAGATCACTTTCTTCTACCAACAACTTCTCCGTAGGTTACATCTAACACAGAATAACTTAAAATTTGTCCAATGAGCATCTCACATAATTTTGAGGCTTTCAGTTCCTCAATAATCCAACAAAGGTTTTTAAAAGCAAATGAATATCTGAGTATCCAAAAAACAACTGGTTCCGGATCATAAAATCCCCCCCAAAATTCCACAAAACTGCGTTTACATTTCTTGGCAATTGTAATTAATTAAATGTAATAAACTGCTGGAAATTTCTTTGTGAAGTTCCATGACCTCAATTGTTATATTTTGTGTATCCAGTGATATTTGTTACTGCTGTTTAACTTCCTCGGAAAACCAATTAAATATAATTAAGACCGAAGTTAATAAACTGTTGCAGATGAGAGAGAACATTTAAGATGGGTTATTGTTTTGTTTCAGAGCTTCTCCTGAATATTCCGTCTTGTATTTTCAAGCTCTTCCATTAAAGGAAACTTACCACTACGGATCTACCTATTAAGGTGGATGCGGTGGTAGATGCCTGTAACGTATGTGAGGAGCGTCCTTTTTAGGGCTAATCATTTACTCCCCTCTATCTTTCCTAATCTTTAATCAGGATAATATGCAAATTCTCTAAAGAGGCTACTGGGGCGTGGAGTAGCTGGTGCTGAGGCTACACGGCGAGGCTACTCCATGCCCCAGTAGCCTCTTTGATCCTCCTACCCAGACATCTTCAGCTCCTTGTAGCTGTGCGCACTCATCCTTGAAGCCGGAGTTCTGCGCATGCACAGAACACAGGCCAGCGGCTGCACGATCTCCGCTCCAAATCCGGAGCTACAAGCTGAAGATGTCTGGGTAGGAGGATCAAAAAGGCTACTGGGGCGTGGAGTAGCTGTGCCGTGTAGCCTCAGCTCCAGCTACTCCTCGTCCCAGGAGCCTCTTAAAAAAATTTGCATATTATCCTGATTAAAGATTAGAAAAGATAGAGGGGAGTAAAGGAATAGCCCTAAAAAGAGCTATCCTTACATACAATAGATGCACCGGATCTACCTTAAAGGGGTTGTCCGAGTTTTGAAAAAAAACTATAGGTGGCCGGGAGCGGGCTGCTTAAAACAATAAAGCTGTACTTACCTTCCGGTGCCCTCTGGTATCCAACATGGCCGCCGGAGCAGCGCTGGATTCAGCTTCCGGCCGTCCGTGGCCGGGTACGCCTATCCGTCCCTATACACAGCATTGTGTATGGGAGCCGGAAGGTTGTTGGGTCCGGCCGGAAGCTGAATGCAGCGCTGCTCTGGCGGCCATGTTTGTTTACATGGCGCCCGGACCGGAGCGACAGCAGCGCTGGATACCGGAGGGCACCGGAAGGTAAGTACATCTTTATTGTTTTAGGCAGCCCACTCCCGGCCACATATAGTTTTTTTTCAAAACTCGGATAACCCCTTTAATAGGTAGATCTATAGTGGTAGGTTTCCTTTAAGGAAATGATGAGTTTGGGCAATAAAAAGAAACTTCCAATTCAATGTAATCTATGATGGGGACAATACCGTGGCAATGAATTCTCAAAAATGCACATTATTTGTGTGAATTTCACAGAATATTTCTTGTTTCCCCCAACCTAGAGGTGGCTGATAAAATCTACAACCTTTTCAATGGCTACACCAGTGGTAAGGAGCAGCAAACAGCATACAACACATTACTGGAACTGGGGTCCCCCAGTCTACACCGCGTACGATTTCACTACAACCAGCATTTCCAGAGTTTTGGGGAGTTTACATGGCGCTGTGAGGATGAACTGGGGCCCAGGTAATTTTTTTATCCATTTTGTGTGGCGGTACTACCTTAAAGGGGATGTCCTGCTATATTGGTTATTATCAACTCACGGGATAATAATTGTTGCCTGGACACTGATCACAAGAAGGGGGTTGTGCTTCGGTAGTTATTAAGAGTGATACGTGATTCCACTCAATTCAATGTCTAGGCTCCTCTTGCTTTCTCTGGCACTCTCATGAATTGAGCAGAAGAATGCACCTTTGACCTGCCTTTCCATCATTAAAGGGATATGAGAGACCCATTTTAATTCCTAGTGATAAGGCTCCAACCAAGCAGATAGTACCCAACATTTATACCTGTAATTAGATATCCTGTGGATCGGTAACAATCATACTTGAAACAATCCCTTTAAATTAGCAAAGTGAAGAAGAATAACAGCTCTAAAAGTAACCAGTATCTGGTACCCTGTGCATGTAAGGGGGTGGAGAGAGCAGGAAGTTTCTGTAATGCAGCGATAGCCAATAACATCAGAGCAGGAAGTGATGTCAGAGAAGGGAGCCATTTTAGTAACTTCTGTTGTACAACTACTCCGGGCAGCAGTAGTTCCATTTTGTTAGGGAATTAATGTGTACACATTTTCTTAAAGGGGTTTTTAAGAAATCCTGGGGACTTAAGCAAAGATAAAAAAATTAAAGTGTACTGCAGTGCTGCAGTTCCCAGTTAACAGGTGGCATCCTGTAACACCTCAACACTTCTGGTCGGTCCTGTAGTGCCAAAGACTGGGAGCTAGGGGTTCCTGAAAATCCTGCTTTAAATTACACTAAAAAAAATCCATATAACTAATTAATTAATCTTCGGTGAGAGTTTCACTTAAATGACATCTACCACCAGGATGAAGGATTGTAAACAAAGCACACTGACATCCTGGTGTACGCCCCCTTTGCCAGCATCTGCTACTCTTTTAGCTTTTTATTCCATTGTTTTGACAAATATTAACTTTCAAAATTATGCAAATTAGCGTTAGGGTCTCTGGGCTCCCCAGGTGTTAATGAAGTCTGAGAAGCCCCTTAGGCTAATTTGCATATTTAAAGCCCTTTTTCCTTAAAAACAAGGTCAGAAAAAGCTTAAAGAAGGGCAGAGCCTGGCAGAGGGGGTACACACCAGTATGTCAGTGTGCCTGGTTTACAATCCTTCATCCTGGTCGTAGATGTCCTTTAATGTCTTTGATACAAAAAGATGAAATCTACACACAGGCAAATTTGTGACTCCAGACAAATTATTTTGATTCATAAGTTCATGTTAGTGGCTGTATACTTATAACATGGTGCTGTATTTTTTATTATTCTGTTGATTTTATTAAAATGTTCATGATAAATGAGGATATTTGTAATGAACCTGCTTCTTTATAGTAAAGCTTTATTTTTTTACAATTTATCTTTTTAGAATTATGATCCACATACATAACACTGAAATACTGCCAGATACAAGGTTATTGATTGCATTTGATTGTTCAGTGTACATGATGCTTAAAGGGAACCTGTCATCGTCAATTGGCCTAAGAAACCATTACCTGAATATTGTGAAGCGGTGTAATAACTTCTAGTTTTTGTTTTATTTCATGGCCGAGTGTGGTGGCATCATCCAGAAAATCAACTTTGAATTGAGATGTAAATTGGTTGTATAAAGTCAAGGAGGAGGAGAGTTTAACACTGAAGTCTAGGTGCGGAGCTCTGAAAGCCTCCTCCCCTGTGATTGACATCATGCATAGGACTTCAGGAGATCTGGTTGGTGAGGATGCAGGGCCATCAATAACACTGAAGGGGCTTTCTGAGGAAGAGAGAGCTTGACTTCAGTGTTAAAATCTCCGCCTCCTTGACTTTTACAACCAATTTATATCTCACTTCAAAGTTGATTTTCTGGATGATGTCACCATACTGGGTCATGAGAGAAACTTGATCTGGAAGGTGTTCAGCTGCTTGGCACCATACTGGAAGTAGTTTATTAGGTCAATTTCTAAAGACAGGTTCCCAGGTATTCACTTATTTATAAAGCTTTTTAAAATGTGGAATCCTTTTAGTATTTCAAGCAGTTAGAGATAAGGGAAACATATCTTCCACGAAAGGTGTGGCTTGTACTATATATTATGCAAATAATGCAAAAAAATTAAAATAATATTTGTCACTCTTGCCCCCCCTACAGGAAAGCTGGCTTGGTATTATCTCAGCTGGAAACATTGAGCCCACGATGCAGCTATCTTCTTGGCGAGCCAAGGATCAGCCTACGACGGTCCTCCTTGCGTTACCTAGCATGTCGCTACAGTGAGCCCAAACCCAGTGCCATGAACTGGACTGAACTGAGTAGAGACCTGAGAAAGAACTGCGAGGAACAAATACTCATAGTGCTGAGCAATGATTATGGAGACAGCAAGGACAACTGAAAGTCACTGGTGACTGACCTAGTACCAGGACTCAGGAACAGATTGCGCTTCAGACAGAAGCAAGCTGAATTCTTAACTGTACAGAAAAAGACTTGTTGGTCATCTAGCCCTGTGTCGAGTTCCGACCTTACAACGGAAATTAAACTGGACAACATATATGACTGCCATGTGTTAGTTTCTGGATGTATGAGATGTCATGAGTTGACCTCTTTAGTCATGGTGCACTAAACGCAAAGCAAAGTAATCCCGGAATCCAAAACCCCAAGATGTATATCATGTAACGTCCTACAGTATTGCACCCAATGTTACGGACGTCATTACTTAAATGGTTGCCACAATGACGTAACTCAGGCTCCATGTCGTGAAGATGTTTACCCCCTTATGCCATGAGGTCTGTATAATATAAACCAAGATTTACAAACCAATGGAAATAATACCATTTTTTTCTACGTCGTATTGGTAGTATGAGTCGGTGTTCTGCCTTGAGTAAGAACGTTCTACTAAAGATATGTGAAACGTAAAATTTTCAACATCTTGTCTATACCTACAAGTGATAACTAAGGATAGTGCCACACTGAGGGTTCTCTAAACCGTCGGAGCTCTTATTTCTTTTGGCTCTTCCTTGGAATGAGTCTAGAGGCAACAGAGCTGATCACACAGTGCCTGATTCTCATTGGGTTTGCTCTATTTATCGGTGTCTTCCAGCTGCACATCTCCGAAATCTGGTTCCATAGCAGCTTCACCCCAGGAAGAAGATCTAAGTCATTTCTGCTTAACAATTTGATGTGATCCTGAAAGGCATTTTTTACATTTTACAATTTTTTCAATCAAATTGAGTTGATACCTTTTTTATTGACCTCAATAGACCAGGACCTTAAAGCCAAGATGAGTTAGGCCAACAGCTAATTTATACTCAACGTATAGTATGATATTAAGGTTATGTAGGAAGAGCCAAATTAGGAATATCTTGAGAAGCTGAGATGGTTGAAATCATCCATTCTGTCAACATTGTTCCATCATTGCAGCCACACCAAGGAACTGTGAACCTATAGTGGCTCCTTCGTGTCTCAACCTACAGTGGCTCCTTCATGTCTCTTCATTTCATCCATTGACTCACTCATGGTCACATCTTCATCACAAAACCTTTTTGTTGGTTTTTCATCTTGGGTTGAAATGTCCCAAAATGTACAGTCCAAGGTGACCAACTTTGAATTAAAAAAAAAGTACTACTCTTACTATTCGGGTATTTGTTAAGCTGGATGTATAAAATTTGTATTGTAAGTAATTGAAGTCTTTATGAAATTTGCGAAGACATAACGCATGTATATTTATGGTCAATGGTTTTTCACTTTTAAAAAATAAATCCTGAGAATTTATAACCTTGCATATTGCAACTTTACCCTTCATCGTTTGCGGTCTTCTGGGGCTTTTTTTCTAAACACTTATTGGGCATTGGAGCTTCCCATATAGAGATGAGAAAATCATTCAAGATCCAATTAGCTGAAGCGCCGTCAAATTTTTCAAAAGGCTGAGTCCTCCCATGATCTTGCTCCTCTGGAAATTGTTTTGTAAATTGGTATGTAAACCCCCCCCCCATCTAGTCGTTAAAAACAGATTTCTTTGATAAAAAATGTCCTAACTGATTTATTTTCTATGTATCTGTGTATTAGAAGACTAAAGGGGGTCTAGTACTAATTTCCAGGACAATTGAAACAACATCGGCTGCTCCAAAGGAAATCAGGAAAAAATTTGATTTGGTACAGGAAAATCGACAGATTGTTGCCAAATCTCCAAAATCAACATCTCTATTCCCAACTAAGAATTCATATTAGCATCTTTCATTATTTCAACACTCCATTTAACACATCCTTCAACATGAATGAGAATTCACTGTTATGTATCATTCATCAATTACAGAATCAGCATTTCAACCTCCTTGCACCAAAGGGTGCATTGAAACGTCGACAAGCCGGAGAGAGATCCGCCTAATTAAACAGCTGTTAACATTTGTGTTTACTAAATGCAACTGTGTGCAAACACATGAATTTGTTAACGCAATGTTAACACAAGTGTTGACATCTGTTTAATTAGGCAAATCTCTCTTCAGCTGTTCAATGCGTTAGACAGGACGTGCGACTGCACCCTGAACCTCTTGCAGCAGTCATGGTCATTTGTCTTATTGATAATGCGGACCACCTTTGTTTTCATCCACTTCTTCACCTACAAAAACATTTTTTCTTTAAATATATATTTATAAAATGATATAAAATCTTTTTGGTAATGTGTATTAGATTACAAAAAAAATTAGTACGCTTCAACTTTTATCATACTAATTTATGATATAGATCCAATGAGCTCTTTTACGGTACTTATTATTATTTGCAGAAGTAGGATATATTGAAGAAGCAAAGTATTAAGAACATGTACAGTACAGATTGTACAAGACAACTCAAGCGGAACATCAAACATTGTCCATTTTAGAGTATGAAGAATGCTTTTTAAAGGATATTTTCAGTTTGTAAAATTTTGATTGGTGGAGCCCTGGATAGACAAGTCCCTACATTTCACTGTAGGTTCTCCAAAGACAGCTGAGCCGTGTCAATCAAAGCGGAGGTGGAGCCAACAGTCAGTTGAGCATCTCCCGTTCCTGTAGCCCCATCAATCTAATCTTTTGACAAATTTGTATAAAAGTTTATCAACTTTTAAAAAAATAGCATGCAGTAATTTGTAATTTCTTGAAATCAACATGTCTATGATGTAGAGATTAAAGGAAACCTGTCACCAAGAAATATCCCTTATAAACCGACAAATGTACCTTATATGGGCTGTTGAGTGTTTTCGGCACATGTCTGTATAAAGGGCCAAAGCTTCTTTTATCTAGAAAAATAAAGTCATATTTACGGACAGCTACCAGTCAGGGGGGTGGGGCTTTGGGAATAGCAGTCAAGTAGACAGCCACCCTGAAAGTCACCTCGTCAGATAACCACGCCTACTTACCACCATCGAGCTGCTGTTAGCGCTGCCTCCTGGCTCTTCATCACCTCCCTATCCTCCTGTCTTTTATTCATATCACATGCATGCGCAGAGAGCCTGTCATCTCTTCTCCGGCCCTACATGTACCCGATGGGTGAAACAAAAACTGCTCATGCACCACTTTCGATCCACTTTAGCGTCGCACTTGCACATTGTGCGTTTCTACCTCCGAGGGCGTGCATGGACGGAGGGGAGATTGACAAGCGCCCTGCTGCATGATTTGCAATAAGATCACAGGAGAACGGCGAGGTCGACAAAGAATCAGGAGGCTGGGATTACCTGACAAGGCGGCTTTGACAGTGGCTGCCTGCATGACTGCTGTTCCCCAAACCCCACCCCCTTGACTGGTTAATGTCCTTGAATAGTCAACAGCCCATATAAGGTACATTTAGTGGTTTCTAAGCGATTCGCATGGTGACAGGTTCCCTTTAACTTTAGCTCCTGGTCTTTTGGGTTAAAATATTACTACATTGATTTTGTAGAAACAAATTATAAATCATGCAGACCATAACATGTGTCAAGCCCTTTAATGAATGAGAATAAAAATAGAACCAAAACAAGAATCTGTAGCTGCTCATCAACAGACGTCAAATAAGAAAACCTATTTCTACTCAACCTGTCAAAACTACTAAAACAAGTCATTTTACGTTGTATTTAGACCTTTTTTGTTGCAAAAAAAGTGGCATTAGTAGCAGGGCAGACACGTTCTCAAAGGAATCATTTATTTCTTTCAATGTAAATTAATTGGGTGAGGGGAGGAGCCGGGTGTAGCAATTGCAACTCTCTTTATAAAACAGAATTACACCTCGGATCATAAATCATTTTTTTTATCATAACTTTGTAAATTGCTGAACTCCATCAAGACTACAATGGGGCTTATTTACTTACCCGGTCCATTTGCAATCCCGCGGCGCGTTGTCCGACGTTGATTCGGGTCTGGCCGGGATTCACTAAGATCGTGCGCCCGATATCCACTAGGTGTCGCTGCGGTGCCGATGTCCACCGGAGTTCACCTTCTTCGTCCCGATGTATGTGAGTGCTATTCTTGCGACACAAATTTTTTTTTAAATTCCGTGGTTTTTCCGTATCCGTCGGTTTTTCTGACGGCCACGCCCCCTGATTTCTGTCGCGTGAAAGCAGACGCCGATGCGCCACAATCTGATCGCGTGCGCCAAAATCCCAGGGAAATTCAACGCAAATCGGAAATATTCGGGAAACCCGACGAAAATGCACGATTCTGACCCTTAGTAAATGAGCCCCAATATGTGGCGGTAAATAGCAAGAGAACAATTACTTCAATGAAAAATATTGTATATTGTCCGGTACCAGGAAGGTCCATGATCCTGACTCATGCCTGTCATGACAGCAGCGTTCTCAATGTTCTGGTCTTTGAATTGGAATAAGTAAATTATGCAAATTTTAAGTTTCCCGGTACCTTATTTATATACGAGTTTTGCTCCTCATTACTTTTCTGTTGAGAAGCTATTAGCAAATAGTATTACTATGTTTGAAGACAGGCGACTACTTGCAGCCTATGAAATACTTTACTTTAGGAGTCACCCAGATCCCTAATTTGAAAAATGAGCTTTACTTGCATAAACTTTTATGTAATTGTTCATAGGACCATAAGACTGTTCTGTAGGGTTTCTTTTGCTATTAGATATGTTGTCAACTAATTACCAACCTATAATTATCCACAAGATATGTTAAAACATTTAATCACTGGGGAATCCCAAGTCTCAGATTTAGCCGGAGCATTGGGCATGAACTTTGTACTGCTTGTCATGAGACTGGTGAAAGTAAACAAGTGCAGTAGGCTATTCTGGTCTATAAATCTCATAAAGCAAGAATAGAGCAGCAGAATGTGTTTCCTAACATCATCGTATTCAAACCGGGGAATCCGAGTTATAAAATCCAATCACCTATCTTATGGAAACATACACTAAAAATATAGAAAAACTGGTGTAGATGTGTTAAAATCAGTGTTATTTTCTTACACACAAGAAGTCCGGGATAGGAGGTAGGAGTTCTTCTAGGTGGACATAAGATTCTTAATTGGAGATGAGTGAAAGCAACGGGAACTGGGTTCGGGTTTGGCCAAACTTTTAAAAAAGTTTGATTCGAGTACCAAACACCATCACACGGCCGTTTAAAAAGTTAACACTCATGTTTGGTGCTTAAATATTCCTACGGAAAATTCCTATTCGGTGAACTTTATTGTAACATTTTCTTCAATTTACCAACGTAACCAGCCGTCAACCAACTAAACAAATACCGTTTCTGAATATTTTACTTTGTGAACATGCTCTTTTACATAATATCAGTTGAAACACGCTGCAGCATGGGCGTAATCATTTGAAAATGTTACAACTTGTTTGTTTAATGCGACCAATCAGATGTTATTTATTGTATAAACTGTTCAAACATTCGTTATGATTGGTTGCTCTCTATAGCGCTATTTATGGAACTCTACCAATGAAACTGTGTTGGAGATTTCAACATTAAAACCACCTGGTCCTGCACATTGTAATCCCGAAATGAATTGTTCTTTGGATTAAGATTCATACTTTGTATTTAGATTTATCACCCCCTTTTCATAGATAATAGATGCTCCTAATTGGGTTGAAAATGGCCAATATCCGGCAAAACTGCTGATATCTTTAGAAGAAATACGTGATGCTTGAAAGTATTGTCTTGAGTGTTTCCTGATCAATATTTACCAAATTAAGCTTAATTTTATCTTTCTGATGATGCCTCTAAGTTACACAAATTTGGAATTTCCCAATTAACTGTGTATCCCCAATGTCTCATCCATTTTTAGATAAAAATTTGCAAAGAACTGCCAAGTTAAGAATCTCAAGTCTTACTTTACAAATTGTTTTGAACATTTTTCTATTTCTTCTTTTATACCCACTGTTTAGCGTTGGCAAAACCAACAGAGTGTTTCATGTAGGACGTTGTGTTCTTACCTCGGAGAACTACACTGTGATAATGGTACTACTTATGAGCAATCATGGGGTCAGGGAAAGTCACAGCATTATTCCAATTATTTGTTGCGCCATAGAGTTTACAGAGTCAAGTAGAATTTCTAGGAAAGTATAAATTTAAGAGAGTTGGCTTCAAATTGAGAAAATTCAAAAATCTGCACAGTATTTACCCTAGGGATTCGTTTCCGGAGTCTCGGCTGCCGATCTATCCCGTGCTGTGGGACAAAACATACATAGCATCAACACAAAACCTGTCAAACGTGGCAAGTATCAGGTTGTCCAGTCAATAAATTTGCTTTCCAAAAACTTTTCATTCCTTTAAAATTACAATCGTATTCTCCACACCACCACTGATTCTGTGAGACCACCTCCCAAGACCCTCGTCTATCTCTCTTTCCTTGGCTCAAGTCTTAATTTTTCAAGATGGCACCGACCAGTGATTGGATACAGAAGTCATATGTTCTAGTCAAAACCTCTGGAGGCAAAAGACCAAGGAAAGAGTTTTAGGCAAGTGGTGGGGTATGGAAGGTGATTATTTCACAATATTATAAAGATTTTGGAAGACATTTTTGCTGCCTTTGCTGACCGGCGCTGAAACAAAGACAAATCCTTACAGTACATATATTTAAAGGGGTTGTACACTTGATATTGCATTGTTTTGATATTGTTCTGTCTTTACTTCCAGCGCATAGAAATCTGTCCATGGTCACGTGATGTCACACAGATGCAAGAGCCGTAATCAGATCTGTGGGATATAACGGCTCATGCACCTGTGTGACATCACATGCCAAGAGACAATGACAGCAAGCAGAGATGTAGAAAACCATGACAAATTGATACAAAAAGTATATTGAGAAATTATAGAACTTTTCATTACACAAACACTATCAATTATTTGCTGAAAGTGGACATTTTGAATTTTATATTTTGTGGTCAGTTTATTATTTTCTCTTGAAAATCCCTTTAACTAAGATTATGAAGTTCTGAATGTGTTTGACTTTTCACTGAGAAAAAATATTTGATTACCATTTTAGAACAATTATGATGTAAAAAAAAATGTGTATTTTTAAATGACCTGAATTTATTTGACTTGTAATTATTTACTAGATTAAAAAAAAAAAAATTGCATGTGCAATAAATATTTAAGTAAACATGTTATTTTGGCTGTAACACACACGTTTATCATGTTATTTTACGGAGATTGACAAAAAAAACAAGTGCTTACTAATTTATGTACAATTATTGTATAATTGTGGCGTAAAAGGTCAAAAGTTGAGATAGAAAACTTACTTTTATCCCAAGAAGCAGTGGCGTAACAATAGCCGTAGCAGCCGTAGCAGTTGCTACGGGGCCCGGGCGGCACAGGGGCCCGGGATGAAAAGACATGATGGGACCGCCCTTGTATAGTCATACGGACCCCTGTGCCGTCCCTCTGTCCCTGTCTGCCCACCTTATCTGCAGGCCACCGGACTCGGCCTCTGCATTTGTGGTCACTCAGCCCGCCCACTTCTTTCGGCGCGACCGCCCTGACGGCTCCAGCAGCCCGCCAGCCTAGTTCCCCCGCGGTAGCCTGCCCCAGTCTGTTTTCGGCCGCATGGCCTTCTCCTTCTGCGGCCGCCCGGCTAACCTTGTCCATCTGTGCCCAAGTCTCTTCACGGCTGCCCGGCCAGACCTGCGGCCGCAGGGCCTGATACGTCGGCGGCCGCCCGGCTGTACCGGTGCTTCCGCGGCCTCCAGGCCGGCCTTGTCAATCCGCGGCCCAGCCTCTACACGGCCACCTTGCTGGTAGACTTCCTCCATGGTTGCCCGGCCGGCCGACTCTGTCCGCGCCCGCCGAATGTAAGTCCCTATATATGTAAGATTGATGTATGTATGCTGTATGTGCTATATGTATGTGCTGTATGTCCCTATTTGCTGTATGTGCTGTGTGTATGTGCTGTATGTCCGTATGTGCTGTATGTCCCTATGTGCTGTATGTCCCTATGTGCTGTATGTCCCTATGTGCTGTATGTATGTGCTGTGTATATGTGCTGTATGTCCCTATGTGCTGTATGTCCCTATGTGCTGTATGTCCCTATGTGCTGTATGTCCCTATGTGCTGTATGTCCCTATGTGCTGTATGTCCTATGTGCTGTATGTGCTGTATGTATGTGCTGTGTATATGTGCTTTATGTCCCTATGTGCTGTATGTGCCTATGTGCTGTATGTCCCTATGTGCTGTATGTGCCTATGTGCTGTATGTGCCTATGTGCTGTATGTGCTGTATGTCCCGTATGTGCTGTATGTCCCTATGTGCTGTATGTCCCTATGTACTGTATGTCCCTATGTGCTGTATGTCCCTATGTCCCAATGTGCTGTATGTCCCGTATGTGCTGTATGTCCCTATGTGCTGTATGTCCCTATGTGCTGTATGTCCCTATGTCCCAATGTGCTGTATGTGCGTATGTATGTGCTTTATGTATGTATATGCTGTACAGAATATACTGTATGTGTGTGTATGTATGTATACTGTATATACCATATGTATTTGTGTATATACTGCATGTGTGGTTATATGCTGTATGTAGACACATGCATTTAAATAAGTATATGTATATGGTGTATGTGTGTATATGCTGTATGTATATGCATTATGTATGTATACACTGTATATACTATATGTGTGTGTGTATTTCTATAGTGCATGTATGTGTATACACAGTGGGTATATACCGTATGTAAAAGAATGTGATGTATGTATATAAATAGTATGTATGAAACTTTGATGCATATAAACTGTATGTATTAGTGTATAAATGTATATATGAGTACCTAAATGTGTGCATATGAGTGTATACGTATGTATGTGTGAATGAGTACATAAAAGTGAATGTAGAATGTTATGTGTGTGTCATTGTATAAACGTCTGTGTATGTATAAATATTTTTAAGAGGGAGGGGGGCCCCATGCAGAAATCTGCTATGGGGCCCTGCCTTTCCTAGTTACGCCACTGCCAAGAAGCTTCTGTTCATTGTCCATTGTCCATTGTCCCTCTCCATAGACTTATATGTAGAGCTGTAATTTGATATTTCACAAAGCTTATGTCCATCATGAGAAAGCAGGAGAGAATTCAGCAGAAATTTCACAGCAAATATAAATTTAAGAATATAAGTCACTTGTACTATTGATCATGTAAACGTTGCTTGAAAGGTAATGACTAGTATTGAGCGGAATTGAACCGCAAAGTTCAGGTCTGTGTTGAACTTTGCAGGTTCAGATCCCCGGACCTGAACTTCTGTCAGAAGTTTGGGTTTCACTCATCCCCTGACAATAACACACACTGGATTTCAAATCAATGCGGAGCGTATGTGCAAACATTTTGGATTGTTGCTCCCCATTAACGTCACCAGCAATGGCAATCTTCCCTATAATGGTGATATTCACGCCAATGGCATTTAATGGGTTAACACCAGCTGTCAGTTCCAGCACTGATTGAAGGTGTCAACTTGGGGATTTAGGTCCATGTTTGGGTTCGGTACCTAGACTCGAACAGAATTATAAAGTTCTGGTCCAGGCAACCTCGGACAGACCCGAACTTCACTGGTGATTGGGATGAAAATTAATTGAATGTGTACAGCTCAGGAAATGGTTAAAGGACTTTTCCTGGCAGTTGTAAAATCACAAAGGGGCCGGAGCAGGAAAAAAGAAAGCATCTGTACCCTGCTTCATGATATCCTGCTTCAAGTACCCTGATTCATGTGTGGCTGGGGCACTGGTTCCAGCCTGGGCAGATGAATGGCCACACATGGGCTGAAGTGGGTTTTGTGATCAGCTGGCACCCAAAAATAGGAAAAATGAATGTAGTAGACTGAAAAGGGAGCAAAACAGGGTGAGTATGTGCTTTTTTTTCTCCACCCTGCCGTGGCCTCTTAAGGGTCTTCAGCTTAATGGAAAACCCTTTTAATACTACACCCTCATTATTTTACTCCTTCCTGTGTCCCCTGCCGGATCTTTGTGTGCCTATGCCATTGTGAAAGCTCCACTGCGATATTCCTGTGTATTCCTGGGTTCCTATATATTCCTGTGTATTCCTGTGCCCCCTGTCTATGGTAATGGTAGAACTTCCTCTCTTCTAGGTGTAGAGGATGCCCCCTGTCTATGGTGATGGTAGTACTGCCTCTCCTCTAGGTGTAGAGGATGCCCCCTGTCTATGGTGGTGGTAGAGCCGCCCCTTCTCTATGTGTAGAGGATGCCATGTGTCTATGGTGATGGTAGAACCTCCTCTCCTCTAGGTGTAGAGGATGCCCCCTGTCTATGGTGATGGTAGAACCACCTCTCCTCTAGGTGTAGAGGATGCCCCCTGTCTATGGCGATGGTAGAACCACCTCTCCTCTAGGTGTAGAGGATGCCCCCTGTCTATGGTGATGGTAGAACCTCCTCTCCACTAGGTGTAGAGGATGCTCCCTGTCTATGGCGATGGTAGAGCCACCACTCCTCTAGGTGTAGAGGATGCCCCCGGATGCCCCTGTCTATGGTGATGGTAGAACCTCTTACTATAGGTGTAGAGGATGCCCCCTGGCTATGGTGATGGTAGAGCCTTCCTGTCCTCTAGGGGGTAGAGGATGCCCCTGTCTATTTGCGAGGGTTAAACCTCCTCTCCTCTAGGTGTAGAGGAGGCCTCTGTCTAAGGTGATGGAGACCTCCCTCCTCTAGGTGGAGGGAGCCCCTGTCTAGGTTGATGGTTAACCCCTCTCCTCAGTGTAACCCCCTTCTAGGAGAATTTCTCATCGAGTAAGAGGATGCCCCGCGTCTATGGTGTGGTAGAACCGCCTCTCCTCTGAGTGTTGAGATGCTTCCCTGTGCCTTGGTGATGGTAGAGTTAGAACATCCTCTCTCTAGTGTGTAGAAGAGTCCCTCGGTCTGGCAATGGTATAACCTCCTTTCCTCTAGGTTGTAGAGGATGGCCCCCTGGTCTTGGTAATTGTAGAAACCCCTCCTTTCCTCTAGTGTAGAGGACGGCCCCCTGCTATGGTGTTGGATAGCCCCTATCACTCTAGTCATGATGGGAACCCTGTTAGAGCCCCGGGTGTCAACCTGCAACCCAAACCCTGTTAGCTATCGCGATGAGTGCCAAACCAAAACATAAAGCCGTAACGTCTATCGCTCCCTGTTAAACAACTTTCAATCATCTTGTCCTCCTGAGACCACAGCAACAGAGGAGAAAGATGGAAGCATTAGCATCATTTTAGCTTCTTTCCAGTTCCTCCCTCTGTACACAGAGAATCATGAGGCAGCGAGTGGGACCTCAAAGCTAATCCTTCGACCCTGTCTAATTCCCCCCCCCCTCCCTTCCTCCTGACAGTCCCAAGTATCGAAGTCCAGTATCAACAATATGACTGAAAGAAGAAGCATCTTTTAAGTGGCTTGTAACTGCAGGAAGATTCTTTGAGTCTGTTCTGGATTGTCTGGGTGTGGTGGTCCCCGGGTGCCCCCCCCCTGAGGCTCTGAGTGCCGCCCTCTGGCACCTGTGCATAGGGTTTCGAGCACCACTGTTCTCTAGTTTCATAGAGATGGCCCCCTGTCTATGGTAGATGTGTATTAGAACTGCCAGTCACTCGAGTTTGTAGAGGATGCCCTGTACTAGAGTGATGTAAACCTCCTCTCCTCTAAGTGTAGAGGATGCCCCTTTCTATGGTGATGGTAGAAACTCCACGTCCCTTAGTGTAGCAGGATGCTCCCCCTATAGTGGATTGTTAAACCTCCTCTCTTCTAGGTGTGGCGGATGCCACCGTGCCTATGGTAAATTGTAGAATCCCCTCTCCTCTAAGGTGTAAGGATGCCCCGTGCATATGGTGCTGTAGAACCCACTTTCCCTTGGTGTGAGGATGCCCCCTGTCTATGTGGTGGTAAAGAACCTGCCGTTCCTCTAGGTGTAGAGGTGCTCGTTTATGGTGATGGTGGAACCACACTCTCATACTAGGTGTAGAGGATGCCCCCTGTCTATGGTTGATGGTGGAAGCCATGAACCTTCTAGATGTAGAGGATAGCCCACGTCTATGGTAATGGGTAGAGCCTCCTCTCCTCTAGGTGTAGAGGATATCCCTGTATATGGTGATGTTAACCACCTCTCCTTAGTGTTAGAGGAGTGACCCCTGTCTATGTGTGAGTGGTAGAACAACCTCTCTCTCAGGTTACGAGAGGATACCCCCTGCCCTTCTTTGATGGGTAGAACACTTCTCCCTAGGGTTTAGAGGGAGTGCCCCCATGCCTATAGTGATGTAGAACCACCTCTCTCTAGGTTGTAAGGATGCCCCACCTGTCTTGGATGATAGAACCTCCTCTCCCAGTGTGTAGAAGTGTCCCCTGTCTTTGGTATGGTAGAACCTCCTCTCTCTAGGTGTGCGTGATGCCCCCTGTCCTATGGTAATTGGAGGAACCTCCTCTCCTGCTAGGTGTAGAGATGACCCTGTCTATGGTGATGGTAGAACCACCGTCTCCCTAGGTGTAAGGATGCCCCCTTCTATGGTCATGGTAGAACCCTGTATAACTTCTCCTCTAGGTGTAGAGGGATGCACCCGCCTATAGTGATGGCTAGAACCTCCTCTCCTCATAGGTGTAAGATGCCCCCCTGTTTATGGGATGGTATAGAAACCTCCTCTCCTCTAGTGTAGAGGAGTGCCCCCCTGCCTGTGGTGCTGGGTAGAAACCCCCCTACCTCTAGGTGGTAGAGGTGCCCCTGTCTATGGTGATGGTAGTAAATTCTCTATTTCTCCCTGGTAGGTGAGAGGAATGCCGCCCTGTCCATGGTGAGGTAAACCTCCCTCTCGTTCCAGGCGTAGGGGATGCCCACCAGGGCCGCAATCCTGCACATAGAGGCGAGATGAAAATTTCTCGCCTCAGGCGTGCAGATGTCCGAGCCCTGAGAAAGCGGCCAACTTGGTGAAATAAAATGAGGGTTAGTCGGGCGCCCATTGCGCCCCATCACCCTCATTAAATAATTGCGTCTGTGTTACTTCTTTGGCCTGTAATCGTCTTCTGTCCGCTGTATCGGCTAGAGGCGTTGAGGTTGTTCAGTGTTCCTGTGGTGTGTGAAATGGGACTGAGATTCTGCAGGGTTATGTTTGCACCACAACTCCGTCCTCCATCCCTGCATCTAGCAACGTAACCTGCTGTGAATTGACAGAATCTCTTCCTCCAGTCACCTTGAAGTGGAGGCCCCGTCACCTTTATTACTTCCCATCACCAGATCCCTCCCCAGCGCTGGTAATTATTCGTATTTTCAAGCTCCCCAGTCCTTTGCAGCGTTTTGTTTGATATTGACTTCTATGGGCATTCTGACTTTCGGCTTTCGGGTACTTACCCTCGGCTTTCGCTTTTCTGATTCTGCTTATATTGAGTTTTCTCTCCGTTCGTGACCGGTTTTACCTGACTTCGACTACCCCTGTGTGTATTGTTTGTTTTTGTGTATTTTTTGTCTGCACTGCGCCTAGGAAGGGATCGTCTCGTGGTTGTCCCGTATCCAATAGGATACCGGAGGCAGTAGGCAGGTGGACAGCATTGGGGGTCAGTACTTAGGGCTCCTGTCTTGGGTTAGTGCCCCTGAATCCACCGAGCCATCATTACATTTATCCAGCCCCTTTAAAACCTTAAGTTTGCCTACGTCTTCCGGACCGACAGATTGAGCTCCATCCCGGATCGTTGTGCATCGGCCAGGAAGCCAGCATGCATTGTGGCTGATTGGACTACCAGGTCGCATGTTCTAAACTCGTTTAGAGCAGAGACCCGGCCACGTCCCTGCTGCCCACACCTACTCCACCCCCATATTACAGGTAATAAAAGAGTTACTCCCGATCATTCTTAGGTGTAGAGAGGAATTTGAGGACTTTCAGGAATCCTGTTTGCTTATTTTCGGGTTTAACCCTGTTATACTCCCAAACTCACAATGGTGGGGTGGTTATGTCCTTATCCAGGGGATCCCCAGCAGGCCATGAACTACGACTCCAGCGCAGAGGAGTGGTTCCTCTTTTTGGACCGCTTTTTTTCGATCCTTGGGGCGCCATAATACTCAGAACCCGATCATGTTTGGGTTGCGGTAATCCAGTTTGCTGTTCTCTTTCGCAGGTACCCGCTCGTGTGGGAAGTACTGCATGTGAATTCCGCAAACACCTGCTTAACCTTGGAACTAGGTTGTGAAACCGTCCCTGAAAGCCCCTTCGGAAAAGGCCTGTCAGAAGCCGTAAGATGCCTGGATTGGGGTTTCATCCTAGATCCAAACTCCACTGGGCCAAACCATGGCCTTCAGCCAGTCCCGCATTGATCGTCCGGCCTACGGGACAGAACGAAAAGATAGAAGTGGTGCGAGTCACTCCTGCCGGGTCACCCTTACTTTATCCTAAAACTCTGTCTCTCCTATTTCTGAACAAGAACCTATGCATTGGGCCGGCGAGACCAAAACCCGGAAGAGCATCGCCAGACAGAATCGTCTTTGCTTTTACTCGGCTGTGAATTGGACCACTTCTTGAGAGACTGCCACTACCAGACCAGGCACAGCGGAAAACTTCGATTCGCGCTGTGTGGTACATCGGATGTCCTCAGGCTGCACACGGTATCTCGACCTCGGTAATCTAAAATTTGTTGCCAGTGTCTCTGTTTGCTAAGATAAGGTCTATATCTGGACAAGCTATGGTTGATTCTGGATCCGTTGCTATTTTATATTGACTTTGCTTTTGGTTCAGCCTAGGCTGGAGTGGTTAACCAGGAATCCTCCTGTCTGGTTGTGGGGGCTGATTCACCCCTTTAGGGGGGTACTGGGTGAGTGTTGTTTCAAGATACCTCCACAGAGTAACCATGCAGGTTGGTGCTATTCACCAACGACCGGGTAGTGGTTTTTGGTTTTATAAAACTTTGTCCGCTGATGTCATTTGGGGTTCCATGGTTTCTGTACCCATCCTGTATTTACTTGGAACCCTGGGAACTGGTTAAATGGGATCCGCGTGTGTGTTCCCTCCCATTGTAATACGCTGTTCCTCTCTGAATGGCAGTCAGAGGAGGAAACCTATCTGCCTGGAATTTATTGCTTGATTTCCTGATGTTTTTGATAAAAAAAGAAGTGCCGGTCCACTGCCTCCATCAGGCACTTATGACTGTGGGCTCGATCTCATTCCCGGGTCTAATATCCCAAGGGAAGGATTTTTAATTGTCTTCCCAGAACGAAGGCTATGTCAGAGTATATACAAAGAGCCTTCAAAGGGTCATATACGACCCTCGAATTCCCCTATGGGGGCTGGTTTTTTCTATTGTTGGGAAAAAGATGGTGGATTAGACCCTGTATTGATTACCGTGAACTGATAACACTCACTGTCCAAACCAATACCCACTTCCTCTTATCCCTGATTTGCTTAACCAGGTGGTGGGTGCCCGCCTGGTTCTCCAAAATTGACCTCCTGGTGCCATCAACCTGATTCGCATCAAAAGGGGGGACGAGTGGAAAACTGCTTTAATTACCCACCGAAGGACCACTTTGAAATTGTGTGATGCCCTTCGGGTTGTGTAAGGCACCACAGTATTTCAAGAATTTGTGAATGATATATTTCGTGATATCCGGGTCATATGTGGTAGTCTTCTGGATGATATTCTGATTTTTTTCCCCTACTGGTCAACTCATATCCGACAGATCAAGGGTGTTCTCTCTAGATTACGTAAGAATTCCTTATCTGTAAGTTGTCTAAATATCTGTTCGGGGTCCAAAAGATTACTTTTTGGGTTTATATTATCACCCCTAATCTGTTGTATGGATCCACTTAAGGTCACGGCTATCGAGAAATGGGAACATCCCAACACTCTTAAGCCCACCTTCAGCGTTTTTAGGTTTGCCAACTATTACCAGCAAATTTTTTAAGAATTTTTTCTGTTGTGGCTAAGCCGTTGAGGATCTCACTAAAAGGGTGTGATCTGACCAATTGGACTCCAGAGGCGGAGCAGCATTTGCACAGCTTAAAAGATGTTTTGTAACGCGCCAGTTTTGACTCAACCTGATTTGAATCACACCTTTTGTAGTTGAAGTTGATGCATCCGAAGTAGGGGTGGGAGCAGTGTTATCTCAGGGATCAAAGTCTCTCACTACCTAAAACCTGTAGCTTTCTTCTCCAGGAAGTTCTCCTCTGCCGAACTAATTATGATGTTGGGTAACAGAGAGCTTTTGGCCATAAATGGGCATTCGAGGAATGGAGACACTTCCTAAAGGAGCTAACATCGCATAACTGTGATTACTGACCATAAGAACCTGTTTAACTTAGATAATGCTAAACGACTGTCCCCCAGACAAGCTCGCTGGGCACTCTTCTTACTCGTTTTTAATTTTGTTGTTACTTACCGTCCAGGCACTAAGAATATCAAAGCAGATGCTCTTTCACGTAGCTTTGGTAACGACAATACCCCCAGAGGTTGTCCCAGATAAGCTCTATCCTATCACCTGGTATTGTGTTATCTGTCCATTGACCATGACCTCGCCACCGCTATCTCGAACTCTCAGATCTGCGCCCTAGTAATCTTCCTATGGGTAAATTGTTTGTGCCACATAATCTTCGTCTCCCGGTCTTGGAGGAGATCCATTGCTCTGTGCTCGCCGGACATCTGGTATTGCCGGCACTAAGTTTCTCTTAGAAAGGTTGTACTGGTGGCCCTCGTGGTCACGTGACGTTCAGGAGTTCGTAGCAGCATGTGATATATGTGCCAGGTCTAAGGTGCCCAGAAGAGTACCAGAGGACTTCTCAACCTCTCCTCTGCCTAAAAACCCTGGACTCATATCTCCATGGACTTTATAATGACTTACCTGTTTCTCAAGGAGAACTGTCATTTGGGTGGTTTGTGACCGATTCTCGAAAATGTGTCATTTAGTACCCCTCAGGAAATTACCCAGTGCTAAATATGGCCTCATTGTTCAAACAATATTTGCGTCTTCATGGTATACCACAAAATATTGTCTCTGATCGGGGGGTAAAGTTTTGTCTCTAAATTCTGGAGAGAATTTTGTGGTCATTGGGATCTCTCTTTCGTTTTCTTCCGCTTTCCATCCGAGACTAATGGGCAGACAGAGAGACTTACCAATCGCTTTGAAACAGTTTTTAAGATGCTTTATTTCCGATCACCAGGAGAAATGGAGATCCTTTCTCCCGCTCGCCGAATTTGCCTTAAACAACAGGGTTAGTACCATCATCTAAATGCGCCGTTCTTTTGTAATTACGGGTTCAACCCAAGTTTTTCGTCCTGCCAAGACATTGAGTCTGTTAACTCTTCCGCCGAAGCAAACGTTCCAAAGCTGAGCTCAGTCTGGGCACGGGTTCTTCGTCGAACCTGGTGTGAAAGCCCAAGATACCCAACGGCGGTCAGGCTAATAAAAACGATCTCCCGGTCCTGACATGAATAAATGTGGGGGAACGAGTGTGGCTATCTACCAAGAAATTTGCGTCTCAGAGTGCCATCTGGGAATTTGCTCCTCGATTAACGAAATTATTAATCCCGTCTCTTTGGTTTACAATTACCTAGCTCTCTTCGCATTCATAATGTTTTTCAACAATCTCTCTGAAAAAATATATCCCTCCCGTGTTACCCTTGACTAAACACCACTCCTGTGGTGGTCCAAGGTGAACTAGAGTTTGAGGTAGAAAAGATTTTGGATTCCCGCAGGGTACAAACTCTGTCCAATACTGGTCCATTGGAAAGGTTATGGCCCGGAACATCGTACCTGGTTTCTGGTAAAGATCTCCATGCTCCACGTCTCCTCACATATACCACTGCCGGAATCCTTCTAAACCAGGTGGGATAATGAGGGTCCAGTGGCCCCTCGTAAAGGGGGGGTACTGTTACGTCTTTGCCTGTTCGTCTTCTGTCCGCGGTATGCGGCTTAGAAGGCGTTGAGGTTGTTCAGTGTTCCTGTGTGTGACTGGGACTGAGATTGCGTAGCAGGGTTGATTGTTTTGCAACCACACCCGCCTTCCCTGCAGTCTAGCAACAGTTAACCTGCCTTGAATGACAGATCTCTCCTCCAGTCACCTTGAGGGGAGGTTCCCCAGTCACCTTATCTTCCCAGCACAGGTTCCCCGCGCTGGTAATATTCGTATTTTCAGCTCCACAGTCCTTTCAGCGTTTTGTTTTGATATTGACTTCTTGGCATTCTGACTGGCTTTCGTTACTTACCTCGGCTTTCGCTTTCTGATTCTGCTTATATATTGCTCTCTCCGTTGTGACCCGGTTCTTACCGTGCTTCGCTACCTGTGTGTATGTTTTGTTTGTCGGTTTGTTTGTCTGCACTGTAGCCTAGGAAGGGATTGTCTTCGTGGTTGTCCCGTATCAATAGGATACCGGAGGCAGTAGGAGGTGACAGCATTGGGGGGCCTAGACTTAGGGCTCACTGTCTGGGTAGTTGCCCCTGAATCCCCGAGCCATCTCATTACAGTCTGT
This sequence comes from Engystomops pustulosus, assembly GCA_019512145.1. Classification (NCBI taxonomy): domain Eukaryota; kingdom Metazoa; phylum Chordata; class Amphibia; order Anura; family Leptodactylidae; genus Engystomops; species Engystomops pustulosus. The sequence goes on along the minus strand of CM033649.1, from coordinate 16,929,389 downwards.
TTCTTTAAGAACACAGACGTCTTAATATACAGAGCGGCTCAGGCCCGTTTGTGCGCACTCTGTTGCACTGGAGGACCCAGGCGGCGTGTGATGATGTCACGGCACGCCTGCGTCCTGGCACAGATGTTCGGGGGAAGCAGAGGGAAATGGCCAGCGGCTGCGTGCAGTCCGGGTCTCCACACTGCCTGCGGGCCGCGTCAATAACGATCCCCTCCGGACTCACAGGAGCACCGGAGGAGGCTCAGATCATGCACAGCAGCTGCCCCGGAGGCGTAGATGTGATGGCGGTCCGTCAACCCCGAACTCTCACAGCTGCAGCTCCTCCTGTCAGGGTACCGCACCATCGGATCCCCATGATGCTCACACAGAAGCAGCCCGCATCTGGTACCATCTGAAACAGCAGCAGCCGAGCCACACAGTTATCTTGGGGACACAATAGGAGAACTGATGTATGTATATAATGTGTCTATTTTTATATATATATATATATATATATTTATATATATATATATATATATTTAGTGTGGGGAGGTGTGATATATGTTGGTGTATGAGTAAATGGTGTGGTGTATGGAATTGTTGTGGGCTGTTATGGGTTATATGTGGTGCTGGGTGATGGGTATATGGTGTGTGGGTGTGTTATGGTGTATATATGGTGTGTGTGTGTGGTTGGGTGTTTTTGTATATATGTGTGTGTGTTTCTTGTGTCTTATGTATGGTGGGTGTGTGTTTATGGTGGTGTATTGGCTGTGTATTGGTGGTGTGTGTTATTGGGTGATCTATGTGTGTGTGTGTGTTTGTGTATATACTGTGTGTCTGCTGGTTTTGTAGTGTGATGTGTGTGGTGTTCTGGTGTATATATGTGTAGTGTGTGTGTTTGGTGTATATGTGGTGTGTGTGTGTGTTTGGTGTGTGATACTGGTGTGTGTGTGTTTATGGTGTTTTGTTGTTGTGTTGTGTGTTTTTGGGTTCTGTATATATGTGTGTGTGTGTGTTTTGGTGTATCTATGTGTGTGTGTGGTGTATGTGTGTGTGCTGGTGTGTTATTGGATGGGTGTGTGGTGTGTATATGCTGTATGTGGGTGTATATGCTGTGTGGTATGCCGTAATAAACTGTGTGTATATGATGCATTGTATGTATATACTGTATGTATGATGTCTATATACTGATGTATGTGCATACAATACAGTATGTATATGGCAGTATGTGTTGTATATATTGTGTATATACTGTATGTGTGTAAATACTGTAAAGTGTTATATATCCAAGATATTATGTGTTATATGCTATATGTGTTTAGAATGTATATGTACTATACAGATGTATGTATATAGTGTATATATGTACGTGTGTCTAAATGTATGTGTACATATTTTGTGTGTGAATATACTTATGCGTTTATATATAAGGTATATATGAGTGTATAAATATATCTTTGACTACATAAATGTGTGGTAGGAGTTTATACATTGTGTGAGAGTGTTAATGTGTGTATGAGTATTAAACTTTATGTAAATGTATATAAATGATAATCTGCATGGGGCTGCGTGGGAACGTAAATGGAGGTTATTTGGTGGGGGGGGCAGCATTTCCAAGTTTCGCCTCAGGCAGCAAAAAAAGGCTAGAATCGGCCCTGATGCCCGTGTCTATGGTGATGGAAGAACCACCTCTCCCTCTACGTGTAGAGGGATGCCCCTGTCTATGGTGATTGAAAGAACCACCTCTCCTCTACGTGTAGAGGATGCCCCTGTCTATGGTGATGGAAGAAACCACCTCTCCTCTACGTGTAGAGGATTGCCCCTGTCTATGGTGATGTAGAGCCACCTCTCCTCTAGGTGTAGAGTATGCCCCCTGTCTATGGTGATGGTAGAATAGCCTCTCTTCTAGGTGTAGAGGATGCCCTGCTTCTATGGCAATGGTAGAAACCACCTCTCCTCTAGTGTATTGTATCATTGGTTCGCTTTATTTGGGGTTGTTCCCTCAACTTTGTGCCATTTTTGTAGAAATTCTAGAAACCATATGATTATTGTTGAGTGACCTGAACTCCCAAATGCTCTGCGTTGGGGGCTCAACACGCACCAGTAACACCCCAATCAAAACGGTCCCTGATTGTATTATCTAATCCTTTAAATGCCACCGGTGGCTTATTCAATACCTGAAGGTGTGTTGTGCAGCACCATTTAAAGGGTACACCTGCTGGTTACCCAGCACTAATCGTGGGCTATTAACTATGATGAGCGACTCGTTCCTACCACGCCTTGGCTGGCATTTAAATGTCATTTTAAAGGGTTTACCACCAACAGATCGTGGGTTTTTGGTTTTGGGTATTGTTTGTTAAGGTTTAGCCAAACACAGCGAACCCTGAACCACGGTCTGCTCATCACTACATTAATGATATCATTACCTGTTTACTGAACGTACAGATGCTCCTCCTTCCTTCCTTTCCTCAATTTCTTCCCAACAAAATGGAATAAGTAACTACCTTATAGGCTTATTCTGTTTATATGTAGTCGATAGGTAGCCCATGATGAATAAGCACACTCAAACAATTAAAAGAAATAATGATTTCTCCGAATCAAAATGTGCTTTAGGTTATAACGTACGATACACCTGATATTAAAAGAATGCTATTAAAAGTTATTTGTTTAAATTTGGGGATTCCTGTGATTAAAACTATTATAATATTAGTTTATAAGTAATGCAGAAACAAGTGCAAATACCACACAAATACCAGTTGTGGCAGCAAAGCGATGGGAAAAAATGGAAGTGATCTCCTGTAAAATATATTCTTATCTCATGTATATGGGTGCATGGTGGGCTTAGTGGTTGACACTACGACCCTTTTCAGCGCTGTGGTCCTCGGTTTTCAATCCCATCCCAGTCAACCTTTGCAAAGAGTTTTGTATTTCTCTCCATGTTTTGGCGTGGGTTTCCTTCCGTCTGTCCCCTGGTTTCCTCCCACCACTCCAAAACTGGTAGATGATTAGATTGTGAGTCCCCATGGGAAAGGGACCAATTTGCAAGTTCTGTACAGTGGTGTGGTATCTGTGTGAGGCTATCTATCAACAAAGAATTATTATTATTTTGTGTACCAATGCAAAAAAGCTGCAGATCTCACCAAATTTCTAACTCAGTAGAACACCAGGGCGTCTGTAAGTCTGCAACTCTGTTGTATGGTGCAATGTTACATCGATTGTACAGAAGACACGACCAGGTAAACACGTGGGTGGATATTTTGTTACCGGCTGGGCTAAAGATGATGTGAAAAGTCACCTCCCTATTAAGTTCCTTGGACCACTAATTTCTATCACAGCCCCCTAAAATGCTTCAACCGGAAACTGTGGCCCTAAACAACCCCACCCACTGGAACTAAGCCCTGTATACCTGATAATAGCAAGCTACCAGAAGTCATCTCGTCCACCATACACAATAGATACATTGCTTGCCAATGGGCAAAGTTTGTTCATATTTCGTGGGTCAAAGTATGTGCACACTGGATTAATATCATTTGACGAAATATGACAAATTTTCGAGTATTTTCTGTGCAGCCTATGCAGATAATGTACAACCACGTTGCAAACAACTGTGATTTTCAAAGTGATACAGCAGTCCCCATGTTATCGTAAGATAGGTTTCCATAGGTTTGTTTCTTAGTTGACATTTGCGTGTACAGTCAAAAATTTATATTTTTAATTGTCATCTCCAACTAATTTTTTTTTTGCCCAGTGACAATTGGAGTTTCAAATTTTGTGTCTGTAATGGACCAAAATTACAGCCTCTGGTTCGCTCATTGGGGATCCTACATCTGCATCTTCGGGTAATTTGGACAATTCTTGAATTCTGAGCATGTCCTTTCTGAACTAATAAAATCTGACATCCAGATCTGCATTATAGATCCAGTAAGATTGAGCTCTCTATCCATCAGAAAAAAGATTGGTGGGTAGGTACAATCTGTAGCTATTGTTCTATTTGTGGGTAAAAACCAAAACTGTATTTCTTACTCTCAGATGCAATGACTTCTTGAGAACAAAATGGGTAATGAGTAAAATTTTACTTTCCATTGCTCTTAAAATAAGAATCCGATCTAGTTAAAGTTCTCTTTGGCCCAGAAGATGTACGGAGCCACAAACTTTTAATGAATGTGTAGTGAAAATTCAGATATATTTCTTATTGAAATTCTGTTGGTCAAAGGTCGAACTATAATGTAGGTAAGTCGGACCTAATGGGTTCAAGAGTTTTTCGAACCTTGAAAAAGATTTTCGTTCAGTACCCGAACCTAGAGACGCTTAATCCACCTGTGCATCACCCACATTAAGTTCATTTAATGCCGACATCCGACGATGTGTGCCACCATTTAATCCGGGCATTTTAATGTGTGCGGTAAATCTAAAGGGCATCTACACCAGGATGTAAGGATTATAAAAACCAAGACACTGACACTAGGTATGTGCCAGTTGCTGGCAGGATCTCTCTTTCTATTATCCATCTTAGGACCTTGTTTTTTGATGAAAAAAGGTTTAAAAATGGTGCAAATAGGCCTGAGGGGCTCCTGGCTTCCATATGTGTTAATAACGCTTTGACCCCTAGCTCATCTTTCCTAGTTTTTAACCTTTTTTAAGCTACAATAAGAGAGGATCCTGCATGAGGGGGCACCGCACGCAGCATGTAACCCACTCGCTATCAGTGCCAGCACCGATTGCAGGTAATGACTAGTGGGGGTGAACCCAATGGCAAACCCAACCCAAACTTCGGGCTGAGTCCAGATTCTGGACCTACCTGTTTTTAATTGTTTAATAAACAACTCAACCGACGTTTTCTGTAATCCGATAGATTATGTAAAATAATAAGCTAATTATTAATTAATCACACGTCTGTGAGAATTTTTCTTTTACCAAACATTAAACTGGTAGGAAGAATCTATAAATATGTTGGCCAATATTTGGGGGGGTCACCGTGGACATGTATCCTCTGGTCTCCACAGAAAGGTGATTAGTTTATGATCGTCTGGGGGTCCAGAGATTCCCCCATAACAGTGAATGGGTCCTGGTGTTAATGAAGGGTATGTGCACATGCTCTTTTTATTATGGACTGAAGAGATGTATATACTCCATGGAAGGGAGTCCATGGAGTTTTTTGATAAAGCTTCATCTGAGTCGGAACTAAATGGGAGAAGAGGAGAGGAGTCTGTCCTCTTGTGTGAGTGCCAGAAGGCGCAGACTCGCATCTAGAGCCAAGTGTTGTTCCTTCACCGACTGCTCGGTCCACTCCCCTCGTAACGCCAGCTTCAGTACCGTGTTCCTCCCAGAAGTGCTTCGGGTCCTAGGGCCCTCTCGCCCCGGATGGATTCTGATGAATTCACAAAAGGATAAAAACCACTGCAAAAATGTTTCCCGAGCACTGACAATTCCAGAGCCTCAGGTTTCCGATTTTCTTTTTTCAATCTTCTGACCAGAGATAGTTGTCGAGTAACACTTGTACCCCTACAGTGATCTAGGGCACACGGGTATCAGAACACTTTTCTTCACGGCGTGCCAGTACTGGGACATTTTCTTCAGCAGATACTAAAAATGTCGCTATGATAACCTTCCTTCTCTTTAGAATTTCTTCTGCACTGTACTGTAGTAACAATCACATCAAAGGCCTCTTCCGGCTGAACACATGGATGAGGCGCTGGTACAGTCTCGGCCTTACAGAGACAGGTCCTCAATGTCCAGCTGCGCAGCAGCCGCTGAGCCCGTCCGTCTCCCGGCACTCAGACCGCCATTTTTATATTTGGCGCGGCCTTGAACATTTCCTAGCCATAGTATCTTTAAAATATGTTTTGCTTTCCATGGCTTTTGACTGCAACTGCCATTCTACAGCGTTGATAATGAGTAAGGTGTTGGTTGAAGGACCCATTTGGAAATTTGAATTTGGAATAACCTATTTCTTTCAATATCCTACATTGCCTAGAAATCCTATATAATTTCTATATTATATTTTAGAGTCTGTTATTTTTACAGATTTTGTGTGACGCCTTCCAGCATCCCTGATTACTGTGATGATACCCCATACACGTCCATCTGTGAGATCACCCACACTCCATCCTCCTATTAGACACTGACTATCATCCCACTATGGAGACTAATTGGCTGTTCATTCCAATTTCACCTTAAGGGATTGAATGTTACTCTCAAATTTTTTCAAAACATATTATTTTGCCATTTCCTCATTTCTCTTTGGGTCTGGACTGCTTTCAAGATTCCAAAAAGGTTGTTTTTTTACTAAAGTCGACTAAAGTAATATTTAATGATCTACATGAGGAAAATATGATGCAAAGGAGTAATCTCGAAATTTCTGTCTCTATAAGCATGGACAATGACTCAAAACTGCGGCTTTATTTCCGCCAACATATGCAAGCTTTGTAATCTTCAAAATGTTTCCTAAAGCTTTTTTTATGAAGGATGTGCACAGATTGCCATAGTATAACACAGTTATTTAGGCCAGAATTATGTGTATAATCAACACATAGATGTTGTCAGGATTCAGGCACAGTGATCCTCTGACCACCGAGGGATGGTGGTGCAGCCGACCCTGGGACCGGAGTCTAAGTGGCACCGTTGTCTCACCTAGACCCTGCCGCAAGTGGGAGGGACTTGCTGCGGCGTGGTACCACCAGATCATTCCACAGTTGCGACTAGCGCGCGGTGAAGGTAACCTTAGCAGGTAGGCAAGTCTCGGGTCAGTCACGATGCAGAAAACAGAGAGGCGGCAGCGAATGCAAGGTCAGTCCCCAAATCCGGAGTCACATGGGGATGACCAGGCAGTATGGGAACGGGAGCCAACGCAGGACACGGAGGACTCTGGTAATCCCAGGAACGCAGGAAATACCAGAACCTCCTCTCCTCTAGGTGTAGAGGATGCCCCCTGTTTATGGTGATGGTAGAACCTCCTCTCCTCTAGGTGTAGAGGATGCCCCCTGCCTGTGGTGCTGGTAGAACCCCCTAGCCTCTAGGTGTAGAGGATGCCCCTGTCTATGGTGATGGTAGAAATTTCTCTCCTGTAGGTGTAGAGGATGCCCCCTGTCCATGGTGATGGTAGAACCTCCTCTCTTCCAGGCGTAGGGGATGCCCACCAGGGCCGCACCTGCCATGAGGCGAGATGAAAATCTCGCCTCAGGCGGCAGATGTCCGAGCCCTGATGAAAGCGGCATCTTGGGTGAATAAAATGAGGGTTAGTCGGGCGCCCATTGCCGCCCGAATCACCCATCATTAAATTAATTGCGTCTGTGTTACGTCTTTGCCTGTATCGTCTTCTGTCCGCGGTATGCGGCTTAGAAGGCGTTGAGGTTGTTCAGTGTTCCTGTGTGTGAACTGGGACTGAGATTGCTGCAGGGTTGATTGTTGCACCACACCCGCTTCCCTGCAGTCTAGCAACAGTTAACCTGCTGTGAATGACAGATCTCTCCTCCAGTCTCCCTAGTCCCTATCATGTTTCTCACCTCACAGATGCAGCTCTCTCTCTCTCTTTCTGTGCGCTGCTTTCCCCTGCTGGTCATGTGATCATGACATCATCACAGGTCCTTGAGCCTCTGGAACTCCCGGAGGTAAGGTCCTTGCAGGGGAAAGCAGCGCCTGCACTCGTTCTCATCACGATCTGAGGACAAAGATCGTGATGAGAACGAGAGGGAAGGAATCTCCAGGGGCAGATGATCTGCTGACCCGAGGAGATTCGGGGCACTGGCCAAAAGATCCGGGGCACGAGCCCCGGATCTTTTGACCTAGCGACGCCCCTGTTACTCCCGGATCGATTCTCAGGTGATAGAGAGAAATTTGAGACTTTCAGGGAATCCTGTTTGCTTTATTTTCGGGTTAACCCGTTATACTCCCAAACTCAAATGGTGGGGGTGGTTATTTCCTTACTCCAGGGGGATCCCCAGGCATGGGCCCTGAAACTACCTCCAGCCGCAGAGGAGTGGTCCTCTTTGGAACGCTTTTTTCAATCCTTGGGGGCCATATACTCAGAACCCGATCATGTTGGGCTTGCGGAGTCCAGTTTGCTGTCTCTTTCGCAGGGTACCCGCTCTGCGGAGGAATACTGCATGGAATTCCGCAAACACTGCGTAACCTTGAACTGGTGTGAACCGTCCTTGAAAGCCCTTTTCAGAAAAGGCCTGTCAGAACCTGTAAAGGATGCCTGGATTGGTCATCCTGATCCAAACTCACTGGAGCAAACCATGGCCTTAGCAGTCCGCATTGATCGTCGCCTACGGGACAGACGAAAAGATAGAGTAGATGCGAGTCACTCCTCCGGGTCACCTTTACTTTCTCCTAAAAACTCTGTCTCTCCTATATCTGAACAAGAACCTATGCAGTTGGGCACGGCGAGAGCCAAAACCCGGAAAGAGCATCGCCAGAAGAATCGTCTTTGCTTTTACTGCGGTGAATCTGGACACTTCCTGAGAGGCTGCCCTACCAGACCCAGGCCACAGGCGGAAAACTTCAGCGCCTGAGTGATAATCGGGAGTGTCACTCAGGCGCACAGGTATCTTCCGACTCTGTATCTAAAATTTTGTTGCCAGTGTCTCTGTTTGCTAATGATAAGTCTATATCTGGACAAGCTATGGTTGATTCTGGATCCGTTGCTAATTTTATTGACTCTGCTTTTGTTTCAGCCCTAGGGCTGGAGTTGGTTAACCAGAATCCTCCTGTCCTGGTTGTGGGGGGCAGATTCTACCCCTTTAAGGGGGGGTAGAGTTTGTTTCAGAACTCCACAGATAACCATGCAGGTTGGTGCTATCCACACCGAACGGGTAGTGTTTTTTGTTTTAAAAAACTTGTCCGCTGATGTCATTTTGGGGTTTCCATGGTTATCTGTACACAATCCTGTATTTAATTGGACCACTGGAGAACTGGTTAAATGGGATCCGCTGTGTTCCTCCCATTGTAATACGCTGTTCCTCTCTAAATGTCAGTCAGAGGAAGAAACTCTGCCTGAATTTATCTCTGATTTCTCTGATGTTTTTGATAAAAAGACTGCCGAGTCCCTGCCTCCACATAGGCCTTATGACTGTGGGATCGATCTCATTCCCGGGTCTAAATATCCCAAGGGAAGGATTTTTAATTTGTCTTCCCCAGAACGAGAGGCTATGCGAGAGTATATACAAGAGAGCCTTCAAAAGGGTCATATACGATCCTCGAATTCCCCTATGGGGGCTGGATTTTTCTTTGTTGGGAAAAAAGATGGTGGACTTAGACCCTGTATTGATTACCGTGAACTGAATAACATCACTGTCAAAAACCAATACCCTCTTCCTCTTATCCCTGATTTGCTTAACCAGGTGGTGGGTGCCCGCTGGTTCTCCAAAATTGACCTCCGTGGAGCCTACAACCTGATTCGCATCAAAAAGGGGGACGAGTGGAAAACTGCTTTTAATACCCCCGAAGGACACTTTGAATATTGTGTGATGCCCTTCGGGTTGTGTAATGCACCAGCAGTATTTCAAGAATTTGTGAATGATATTTTTCGTGATATCCTGGGTCAATATGTGGTAGTCTATCTGGATGATATTCTGATTTTTTTTTTCCCCTGACTGGTCAACCCATATCCGACAGGTCAGGGATGTTCTCTCTAGATTACGTAAGAATTCCTTATGTGCTAAGTTGTCTAAGTGTCTGTTTGGGGTCCAAAAGATTACTTTTTTGGGTTATATCATCACCCCTAAATCTTTTTGTATGGATCCACTCAAGGTCACGGCTATCGAGAAATGGGAACGCCCCAACACTCTTAAAGCCCTTCAGCGGTTTTTAGGGTTTGCCAACTATTACCGCAAATTTATTAAGAATTTTTCTGTTGTGGCTAAGCCGTTGACGGATCTCACTAAAAAGGGTGCTGATCTGACCAATTGGACTCCAGAGGCGGAGCAAGCATTTGCACAGCTTAAAAGATGTTTTGTAACCGCGCCAGTTTTGACTCAACCTGATTTGAATCACCCTTTTGTAGTTGAAGTTGATGCATCCGAAGTAGGGGTGGGAGCAGTGTTATCTCAGGGATCAAAGTCTCTCACTAACCTAAAACCTGTAGCGTTCTTCTCCAGGAAGTTCTCCTCTGCCGAACATAATTATGATGTGGGTAACAGAGAGCTTTTGGCCATAAAATGGGCATTCGAGGAATGGAGACACTTCCTAGAAGGAGCTAAACATCCCATAACTGTTATTACTGACCATAAAAACCTGTTATACTTAGATAATGCTAAACGACTGTCTCCCAGACAAGCTCGCTGGGCACTCTTCTTTACTCGTTTTAATTTTGTTGTTACTTACCGTCCAGGCACTAAGAATATCAAAGCTGATGCTCTATCACGTAGCTTTGGTAACGACAATACCCCAGAGGTTGTCCCAGATAAGATTCTATCGCCTGGTATTGTGTTATCTGCTATTGACCATGACCTCGCCACCGCTATCTCGAACTCTCAAGATCTTGCGCCTAGTAATCTTCCTATGGGTAAATTGTTTGTGCCACATAATCTTCGGCTCCGGGTCTTAGAGGAGATCCATTGCTCTGTGCTCGCCGGACATCCTGGTATTGCCGGCACTAAGTATCTCTTAGAAAGGTTGTACTGGTGGCCCTCGTGGTCACGTGACGTTCAGGAGTTCGTAGCAGCATGTGATATATGTGCCAGGTCTAAGGTGCCCAGAAGAGTACCAGAGGGACTTCTCCAACCTCTCCCTCTGCCTAAAAAACCCTGGACTCATATCTCCATGGACTTCATAACTGACTTACCTGTCTCTCAAGGGAAAACTGTCATTTGGGTGGTTTGTGACCGATTCTCGAAAATGTGTCATTTAGTACCCCTCAGGAAATTACCCAGTGCTAAATTATTGGCCTCATTGTTCATAAACAATATTTTGCGTCTTCATGGTATACCAGAAAATATTGTCTCTGATCGGGGGGTACAGTTTGTCTCTAAATTCTGGAGAGAATTTTGTGGTCAATTGGGAATCTCTCTTTCATTTTCTTCCGCTTTCCATCCTGAGACTAATGGGCAGACAGAGAGACTTAACCAATCGCTTGAACAGTTCTTAAGATGCTTTATTTCCGATAACCAGGAGAAATGGAGATCCTTCCTCCCGCTCGCCGAATTTGCCTTAAATAACAGGGTTAGTACCTCATCTAAAATGTCGCCGTTCTTTTGTAATTACGGGTTCAACCCAAAGTTTTCGTCCTGCCAAGACATTGAGTCTGTTAACCCTTCCGCTGAAGCAACGTTCCAAAGGCTGAGCTCAGTCTGGGCACGGGTTCTGTCGAACCTGGTGAAAGCCCAAGATACCCAACGGCGTCAGGCTAATAAAAAACGATCTCCTGGTCCTGAATATAATGTGGGGGAACGAGTGTGGCTATCTACTAGAAATTTGCGTCTCAGAGTGCCATCTGGGAAATTTGCTCCTCGATTTATTGGGCCATACACGATTAACGAAATTATTAATCCCGTCTCTTTTAGGTTACAATTGCCTAGCTCTCTTCGCATTCATAATGTTTTTCACAAATCTCTTCTGAAAAAATATATCCCTCCCGTGTTACCCGTGACTAAACCACCAGCTCCTGTGGTGGTCCAAGGTGAACTAGAGTTTGAGGTAGAAAAGATTTTGGATTCCCGCAGGGTAAAAAACTCTGTCCAATATCTGGTCCATTGGAAAGGTTATGGCCCGGAACATCGTACCTGGGTCTCTGGTAAAGATCTCCATGCTCCACGTCTCCTCAACATATACCACTGCCGTAATCCTTCTAAACCAAGTGGGAATAATGAGGGTCCAGTGGCCCCTCGTAAAAGGGGGGGTACTGTTACGTCTTTGCCTGTATCGTCTTCTGTCCGCGGTATGCGGCTTAGAAGGCGTTGAGGTGGTTCAGTGTTTCTGTGTGTGAACTGGGACTGAGATTGCTGCAGGGTTGATTGTTGCACCACACCCGCTTCCCTGCAGTCTAGCAACAGTTAACCTGCTGTGAATGACAGATCTCTCCTCCAGTCACCTTGAGGGGAGGTTCCCCAGTCACCTATATTACTTTCCAGCACAGGTTCCTCAGCGCTGGTAATATTCGTATTTTCAGCTCCCCAGTCCTTTCAGCGTTTTGTTCTTATATTGACTTCTCTGGCATTCTGACTTTGGCTTTCGTTACTTACCTCGGCTCTCGCTTTCTGATTCTGCTTATATATTGCTCTCTCCGTTGTGACCCGGTTTACCTGACTTCGCTACCTTTGTGTATTGTTTGTTTGTCGTGTTCTTTGTCTGCACTGTGGCCTAGGAAGGGATCGTCTTCGTGGTTGTCCCGTATCAATAGGATACCGGAGGCAAGTAGGCAGGTGACAGCATTGGGGGGCTCAGACTTAGGGCTCACTGTCTGGTTTGTTGTCCCTGTATCCCCGAGCCATCATTACATATATTCTTCATTTTGCACTCTCTATTTTTATTTTTTATCTAAATTTAGGGCTGGAGTTGGTTAACCAGAATCCTCCTGTCCTGGTTGTGGGGGCAGATTCTACCCCTTTAAGGGGGGGTAGAGTTTGTTTCAGAACTCCACAGATAACCATGCAGGTTGGTGCTATCCACACCGAACGGGTAGTGTTTTTTGTTTTAAAAAACTTGTCCGCTGATGTCATTTTGGGGTTTCCATGGTTATCTGTACACAATCCTGTATTTAATTGGACCACTGGAGAACTGGTTAAATGGGATCCGCTTTGTTCCTCCCATTGTAATACTCTGTTCCTCTCTAAATGTCAGTCAGAGGAAGAAACTCTGCCTGAATTTATCTCTGATTTCTCTGATGTTTTTGATAAAAAGACTGCCGAGTCCCTGCCTCCACATAGGCCTTATGACTGTGGGATCGATCTCATTCCCGGGTCTAAATATCCCAAGGATTTTTAATTTGTCTTCCCCAGAACGAGAGGCTATGCGAGAGTATATACAAGAGAGCCTTCAAAAGGGTCATATACGATCCTCGAATTCCCCTATGGGGGCTGGTTTTTTCTTTGTAGGGAAAAAAGATGGTGGACTTAGACCCTGTATTGATTACCGTGAACTGAATAACATCACTGTCAAAAACCAATACCCACTTCCTCTTATCCCTGATTTGCTTAACCAGGTGGTGGGTGCCCGCTGGTTCTCCAAAATTGACCTCCGTGGGGCCTACAACCTGATTCGCATCAAAAAGGGGGACAAGTGGAAAACTGCTTTTAATACCCCCGAAGGACACTTTGAATATTGTGTGATGCCCTTCGGGTTGTGTAATGCACCAGCAGTATTTCAAGAATTTGTGAATGATATTTTTCGTGATATCCTGGGTCAATATGTGGTAGTCTATCTGGATGATATTCTGATTTTTTTCCCCTGACTGGTCAACCCATATCCGACAGGTCAGGGATGTTCTCTCTAGATTACGTAAGAATTCCTTAGGTGCTAAGTTGTCTAAGTGTCTGTTTGGGGTCCAAAAGATTACTTTTTTGGGTTATATCATCACCCCTAAATCTTTTTGTATGGATCCACTCAAGGTCACGGCTATCGAGAAATGGGAACATCCCAACACTCTTAAAGCCCTTCAGCGGTTTTTAGGGTTTGCCAACTATTACCGCAAATTTATTAAGAATTTTTCTGTTGTAGCTAAGCCGTTGACGGATCTCACTAAAAAGGGTGCTGATCTGACCAATTGGACTCCAGAGGCGGAGCAAGCATTTGCACAGCTTAAAAGATGTTTTGTAACCGCGCCAGTTTTGACTCAACCTGATTTGAATCACCCTTTTGTAGTTGAAGTTGATGCATCCGAAGTAGGGGTGGGAGCAGTGTTATCTCAGGGATCAAAGTCTCTCACTAACCTAAAACCTGTAGCGTTCTTCTCCAGGAAGTTCTCCTCTGCTGAACATAATTATGATGTGGGTAACAGAGAGCTTTTGGCCATAAAATGGGCATTCGAGGAATGGAGACACTTCCTAGAAGGAGCTAAACATCCCATAACTGTGATTACTGACCATAAAAACCTGTTATACTTAGATAATGCTAAACGACTGTCCCCCAGACAAGCTCGCTGGGCACTCTTCTTTACTCGTTTTAATTTTGTTGTTACTTACCGTCCAGGCACTAAGAATATCAAAGCTGATGCTCTATCACGTAGCTTTGGTAACGACAATACCCCAGAGGTTGTCCCAGATAAGATTCTATCGCCTGGTATTGTGTTATCTGCTATTGACCATGACCTCGCCACCGCTATCTCGAACTCTCAAGATCTTGCGCCTAGTAATCTTCCTATGGGTAAATTGTTTGTGCCACATAATCTTCGGCTCCGGGTCTTGGAAGAGATCCATTGTTCTGTGCTCGCCGGACATCCTGGTATTGCCGGCACTAAGTATCTCTTAGAAAGGTTGTACTGGTGGCCCTCGTGGTCACGTGACGTTCAGGAGTTCGTAGCAGCATGTGATATATGTGCCAGGTCTAAGGTGCCCAGAAGAGTACCAGAGGGACTTCTCCAACCTCTCCCTCTGCCTAAAAAACCCTGGACTCATATCTCCATGGACTTCATAACTGACTTACCTGTCTCTCAAGGGAAAACTGTCATTTGGGTGGTTTGTGACCGATTCTCGAAAATGTGTCATTTAGTACCCCTCAGGAAATTACCCAGTGCTAAATTATTGGCCTCATTGTTCATAAACAATATTTTGCGTCTTCATGGTATACCAGAAAATATTGTCTCTGATCGGGGGGTACAGTTTGTCTCTAAATTCTGGAGAGAATTTTGTGGTCAATTGGGAATCTCTCTTTCGTTTTCTTCCGCTTTCCATCCTGAGACTAATGGGCAGACAGAGAGACTTAACCAATCGCTTGAACAGTTTTTAAGATGCTTTATTTCCGATAACCAGGAGAAATGGAGATCCTTCCTCCCGCTCGCCGAATTTGCCTTAAATAACAGGGTTAGTACCTCATCTAAAATGTCGCCGTTCTTTTGTAATTACGAGTTCAACCCAAAGTTTTCGTCCTGCCAAGACATTGAGTCTGTTAACCCTTCCGCTGAAGCAACGTTCCAAAGGCTGAGCTCAGTCTGGGCACGGGTTCTGTCGAACCTGGTGAAAGCCCAAGATACCCAACGGCGTCAGGCTAATAAAAAACGATCTCCCGGTCTTGAATATAATGTGGGGGAACGAGTGTGGCTATCTACAAGAAATTTGCGTCTCAGAGTGCCATCTGGGAAATTTGCTCCTCGATTCATTGGGCCATACACGATTAATGAAATTATTAATCCCGTCTCTTTTAGGTTACAATTACCTAGCTCTCTTCGCATTCATAATGTTTTTCACAAATCTCTTCTGAAAAAGTATATACCTCCCGTGTTACCCGTGACTAAACCACCAGCTCCTGTGGTGGTCCAAGGTGAACTAGAGTTTGAGGTAGAAAAGATTTTGGATTCCCGCAGGGTACAAAACTCTGTCCAATATCTGGTCCATTGGAAGGGTTATGGCCCGGAACATCGTACCTGGGTCTCTGGTAAAGATCTCCATGCTCCACGTCTCCTCAACATATACCACCGCCAAAATCCTTCTAAACCAGGTGGGAATAGTGAGGGTCCAGTGGCCCCTCATAAAAGGGGGGGTACTGTTACGTCTTTGCCTGTATCGTCTTCTGTCCGCGGTATGCGGCTTAGAAGGCGTTGAGGTTGTTCAGTGTTCCTGTGTGTGAACTGAGACTGAGATTGCTGCAGGGTTGATTGTTGCACCACACCCGCTTCCCTGCAGTCTAGCAACAGTTAGCCTGCTGTGAATGACAGATCCCTCCTCCAGTCACCTTGAGGGGAGGTTCCCCAGTCACCTATATCACTTCCCAGCACAGGTTTCCCAGCGCTGGTAATACTCGTATTTTCAGCTCCCCAGTCCTTTCAGCGTTTTGTTCTTATATTGACTTCTCTGGCATTCTGACTTTGGCTTTCGTTACTTACCTCGGCTCTCGCTTTCTGATTCTGCTTATATATTGCTCTCTCCGTTGTGACCCGGTTTACCTGACTTCGCTACCTTTGTGTATTGTTTGTTTGTCATGTTCTTTGTCTGCACTGTGGCCTAGGAAGGGATCGTCTTCGTGGTTGTCCCGTATCAATAGGATACCGGAGGCAAGTAGGCAGGTGACAGCATTGGGGGGCTCAGACTTAGGGCTCACTGTCTGGTTTGTTGTCCCTGTATCCCCGAGCCATTATTACAGTTTGTGTTTCTTTACGAACACAGACGACATTAATATACAGAGCGGCTCAGGCCCGTTTGCTGCGCACTCTGTTGCACTGGAGGACCCAGGCGGCGTGTGATGATGTCACGCCGTGGCGTCCTGGCACAGATCGTTCGGGGGAAGCAGAGGAAATGGCAGCGGCTGCGTGCAGTCGGCGGTCTCCACACTGCCTGCGGGCAGCGTCAGATAACGATCCCCTCCGGACTCACAGGAGCACCGGAGGAGGCTCAGATCATGCACAGCAGCTGCCCGCGGACTGTAGATGTTGATGGCGGTCCGCCGTCAACCCCGAACTCTCACAGCTGCAGCTCCTCCTGATCAGGGTACCGGCACAATCGGATCCCATGATGCTCACACAGAAGCAGCCCGCATCTGGTTACCATCTGGAAACAGCAGCAGCCGAGCCACACAGTTATCTTGGGGACACAATAGGAGAACTGATGTATGTATATAATGTGTCTATTTTTATATATATATATATATATATATATATATATATTATATATATTTTTTTTTTTTTTTATATGGATTATTGTAGTGTGTTATGGTGTAGATATGTGTGTGTGATGTGATATATGGTGTGGGTGATGGTGTATATATGTGTGTGGTGTGTTTATGGTGTATATATGTGTGTGTGTTATGTAGTGTAAATGTGTGGGGTGTGGTTTATGGTGTATATATGTGTGTGTGTGTGTGTTTATGGTGTATATATGTGTGTGTGTGTGTATATATGTGTGTGTGTGTGTATATATGTGTGTTGTGTGTGTTATGGTGTTATATGTGTGTGTGTGTGTTTATGGTGTATATATGTGTGTGTGTGTGTGTGTTTATGGTGTATATATGTGTGTGTGTGTGTGTTTATGGTGTATATATGTGTGTGTGTGTGTTTATGGTGTATATACTGGTGTGTGTGCTGTGTGTGTTTATGGTGTATATATGTGTGTGTGGGTGTTTATGGTGTATATATGTTGTTGTGCTGGTGTTTATGGTGTATATATGTGTGTGTGTGTGTTTATGGTGTATATATGTGTGTGTGTGGTGTATATATGTGTGTGTGTGTGTGTGTATATGCTGTATGTGGGTGTGTGTGTGTGTATATGCTGTATGTGGGTGTATATGCTGTGTGTGTATGCCGTATATAAACTGTGTGTATATGATGCATTGTATGTATATACTGTATGTATGATGTCTATATACTGTATGTATGTGCATACAATACAGTATGTATATGCAGTATGTGTGTATATATTGTGTATATACTGTATGTGTGTAAATACTGTAAAGTGTTATATATC
Source organism: Engystomops pustulosus (assembly GCA_019512145.1). Taxonomy (NCBI): domain Eukaryota; kingdom Metazoa; phylum Chordata; class Amphibia; order Anura; family Leptodactylidae; genus Engystomops; species Engystomops pustulosus. The sequence goes on along the minus strand of CM033649.1, from coordinate 16,911,864 downwards.
CAAGTATATTATGTGTATATGCTATATGTGTTTAGAATGTATATGTACTATACAGAATGTATGTATATGATGTGTATATATTGTACGTGTGTATAAATGTATGTGTACATATTTTGTGTGTGAATATACTTTATGAGTTTATATATAATGTATATATGAGTGTATAAATATATCTTTGACTACATAAATGTGTGTGTAGGAGTTTATACATTTGTGTGAGAGTGTATTAATGTGTGTATGAGTATAGAACTTTATGTAAATGTATATAAATGATAAATCTGCTATGGGGCTGCGTGGGAACGTAAATGGAGGTTATTTGGTGGGGGGGGCAGCATTTTCAAGTTTCGCCTCAGGCAGCAAAAAGGCTAGAATCGGCCCTGATGCCCGCTGTCTATGGTGATGGAAGAACCACCTCTCCTCTACGTGTAGAGGATGCCCCTGTCTATGGTGATGAAAGAACCACCTCTCCTCTACGTGTAGAGGATGCCCCTGTCTATGGTGATGGAAGAACCACCTCTCCTCTACGTGTAGAGGATGCCCCTGTCTATGGTGATGGTAGAGCCACCTCTCCTCTAGGTGTAGAGGCATCCTCTACACCTAGGGGAAATTCATTTTTCTACTCTGTTTGCTTGTCCTCGTAGGACAATATGATTGAAAATTTTGTTTAACAGGAGCGATAGGGTAGTTAGCGAGCTTTATTTTTTGGTTGGCACCATTCGCTAATAGCTATTGCAGTGTTTTTGGGGTTGCAGTTGGCACCCGGGCGTCTAACCTGTTCGCCATCACTGACCTAGAGGATAGGGTTCTACCAACACATAGACATGGGCCTCCTCTACACCTGGAGGAAAGGGGAAGGGTTTTTACAATTGACCATAGACAGGGGGCAATCCTCTACACCTAGAGGAAAAGAGGTGCTACCATTGCCATAACAGGGTACATCTTCTACCCTAGATGGAGGAGTTGGTTTCTACCATCAACACCATAGACAGGGATCATCCTCTACCCTAGGGAGAGGCGGTTCTACCATCACCATAGCCAGGGGGCACCTCTACACCTGAGGAGATGTTATTGCTAAGCCATAAACCATAGACAGGTCATCCTCTACCCTAGAGGGAGGATGTTCTAAACCATCACCTTAGACCCAGGAGGCATCCTCTACACCTAGGAAGAGGGTTTGACCATCGCAATAGACGGGGACTCCTCTACACCTAGAGGACAGGAGTCCCTCTACCATCACCATTCAGACATTGTTCATCCTCTACACCTGAGGAGAGGTGAGGTTTACCATCCACCATAGACAGGGGGCATCCTCCTACACCTAAGGAGAGGGAAATCTACCATCACCATAGACAGGGGATCCTCTTACACCTAGAGAAGAGGAGTTTCTACCATCACCATAGACGGGGCATCCTCTACACCCTAGAGGGCGGCGTTCTTCATCACCCTAGACAGGGGCTACATAATATGTATACACATCAAATCTGTGGTCATTATGGTTTTCAAGTAGGGACACTGTACCTCGCAGTACATACGGACCTGCTGGTTGTGTAGTGTCTCTGTAGTTGCTTGACAGGTTCCCGTGTAAGTAATAGCAGATATTAAAGCATTTTTATTGATGATCTATTGCTACTTTTTCCATGTCCATCCTATCTTACTTATAAGCTAAGAGTTATCATATCACCATCATCTTAAACCCCCTCAGCTCATCACCCAATTCATTGCATTTTTGCATTGTGTAAATTCTAAACTTCCCTCAGTTGTCTATACAAAATCTCCAAGATCATTAACCTGTTGTTCCATTTTGATAAGTGACGCAGCCCGAAATCTTATACAGGGGTCTTCATGGCTTCATCATGTGAAAAAATGTTCATGTGTTTTGTATGTTCTTGTTCCCCATTGATCAGTGACTACACTTGACTTCCTTTCAAGCCGCTAACCTTTCGGATGCCCCTGTCTATGGTGAGGTAGAAACCTCTTACCTCTAGGTGTAAGAGGATAAACCCTGTATCGGTGATGGTACGACCTCCATGATCCTCTAGGGGGTAGAGGATATGTCCTGTCTATCTTGCGATGGGTAAACCTCCTCTCCTCTAGGTGTAGAGGAGGCCTCATGTTAAGGTGATGGGTATAGAACCTCCCTCCTCTAGGTGTAGAGTGAGCCCCTGTTATGGTAGGTAGAACTACCTCTCCTCTAGGTTGTAGAGGATGCCACCTGTCTATGGTGATGAGTAGAACCGCCTCTCCTCAGGGTGAGGATGCTCTCCTGTCTATGGTGAGGTGAGTTAGAACCTCCTCTCCTCAGGTTGTAGAAGATGTCCCGTCTATGGCAATGGTATAAACCTCCTTTCCTCTAGGTTGTAAGAGGAGCCCCACTGGTCTAATGGTAATGTAAGTAAAACTCCTTTACCTCTAGGTGTAGAGGAGGCCCCCTCTATGGTGTTGGAGAACCCCTATCCTCTAGTCAGTGATGGCGACCCTTTTAGAGCCCGGGTGTCAAACTGCAACCCAAACCCTGCATAGCTATCGCGATTGGTGCCAACCAAAAAAATAAAGCCGTAACTGTAGTCGGCTCCCTGTAAACAACTTCAATCATATTGTCCTCCTGAGGACCCGCAGCAACAGAGTAGAAAGATGGAATGATTAGATACATTTAGCTTCTTCAGTTTCCCTCTGTAACACGAGAATCATGAGGCAGCAGGAGGGACCTCCAAAGTAATTCGACACCTGTCTAATTCCCCTCTTCCTACAGTCCCAAGTAGGCGAAGTCCAGTACAAAAATATGACTGGAAGAAAGAAGCATCTTTAAGTGGCTTGGAACTGCCAGGAAGATTCTTTGAGTTCGTCTGGTTGTGCTGGGCGCGGTGGCCCGGGTGCCACACCCCTGAGGGCTCTGAGTGCCGCCTCTGGCACCTGTGCCATAGGGTTCGACCCACTGCCTCTAGGGTGTATGAGGATGCCCCCTGTCTATGGTAGATGGTAGAACTGCAGTCATTAGGTGTAGAGGATGCCCCTGCTATAGGTGATGGTAGAACCTCCTCTCCTCTAAGTGAGAGGATGCCACCCGTCTCATGGTGATGGGTAGGAAACTCCAACTTCCTTAGGTGTAGAGGATGCCTCCCTACCTATAGTGATGTATAAACTCCTCTCTTCTAGGTTGTGGAGGTGCCCCTGTGCCTATGGTATTGTAGAACCTCCTCTCTCTAGGTGTAGAGGATGCCCCTGCATTGGTGCTGTAGAAACCCATATCCTTTGGTGTGGAGGATGCACCCTGTATATGGTGGTGGTTAGAACTGCCTGTTCCTAGGTGTAGAGGTGCCCTTGTTTATGGTGATGGTGGAACCACCTTCCTCTTAGGTGTAGAGGATGCCCCCTGTATATGGGGATGGTGGAACCAGAGCCTTCTAGATGTAGAGGATGCCCACGTCTATGGTAAGGTTTAGAGACCTCCTACTACCTCTAGGTGTAGCGGATGATCCCTGTTCCTCATCTATGTGATGTTAGAACCACTTCCTTAGGTGTAGAGGATGGACCCCTGTACTTGTTATGGTAGAACAACCTCTCTTAGGTGTAAGGAGGATACCCCCTGTCTATGATGATGGTTAGAACACTTCTTCCTCTAGGTTTGAGAGGAGTGAAACGCAGCCGAGTCGCCCACCCTTAGGTCGCATCCCCGCTAGAGAAAACCACTCTAACTCTAGGGGTTAGAGGATGCTCACCAATACCCCATGTTCTATGGGATGATAGAACTGTCTCTCCTCAGGTGTTAGAAGATGTTTCCCCGTCTTGGTGATGGTAGAAACCTCATCTTCGCTAGGTGTAAAGCGGACTGCCCCCCCTGCCTATGGTAATTGAGAGAACTCCATCACCTCTAGTGTAGGAGATGACCCATGTCTGTATCGGTAGACCCATATAAGGTTAGAGGAGTCTCCTTACCGGGGCTGATTTCCCTCTCCGAACGAAGAAAAATGCGAGAGACCCTGTCAGGAGGGTGAAGCAGTAGTAAAACCATCCTCAGGTGGTAGATAGAACCCATGTGATGGCAGAAATACACCTCTACTCAGATAGGTGTAAGAGGTGCCCCCTGTTTATGGTGATGTGTAGAACTCCTCTCACTCTAGTGTAGGATGAGGCCCCCTGCCGTGTGGTGCTGGTAGAACCCCCTAGCCTCTAGTGTAGAGGATGCCCCTGTCCTATGGTGATGTGTAGAAATTTCTTCACTGTAGGGTGTAGAGGATTGCCACCTTAATGGTGAGGTTAGAAACACTTGGAGTCCTCTAACGCGGCGTACTCCTCAGCCTAGAGGGGATCACCCACCGAAACATAGCCCCCTGGCCCGAATGCCAGGACAACCCCCCCCTCCGCCCCCTTCTACTCGGAGGCGAGATGGAAAATTCTGCCTCAGGCGGCAGATGTCAGAGCCCCTGCATGAAAGCGGCCTTGGGTGCAATAAAATGAGGGATTGTCGGGGACCCATTGCCGCCCGAATCACCACTCATTTTAACATTTAAGTTGGTTCTGTGTTACGGATCGTTGCCTGTATCGTCTTCTGTCCGCGGTATGTCGGGCTAGAAGGCGTTGACGGTTGTTCAGTGTTCCGTGTGTGTGAATGGAATGAGATTGCTGCAGGTGTTGAGTGTTGCACCACCACCCGCTTACCCTGCAGTCTAGCAACAGTTAAACCTGCTGTGCATTGACGATCTCGTCCTCCAGTCACCTTGAGGGGAGGCTGCCCCAGTCACCTTTAGTTACTTTCCCAGCACAGGTTCCCCAGCGCTGGTAAGTATTCGTAGTTTTCAGCTCCCAGGTCCTTTCAGCGTTTGTTATTTGATATGACTTCTTGGCATTCTGACTTTGGCTTTCGGACTTACCTCGGCTTTCGCTTTCTGATTCTGCTATATATTGTTTCTCCTCGTTGCGTGACCCGGTTACTGACTTCGCTACCTGTGGTGATTGTTTGTTTGTAGTATTCTTTTGTCTGCACGTAGCTAGGAAGGGATCGTCTCGTGGTTGTCCGTATCAATAGGATACCGAGGCAGTAGGCCAGGTAGACAGCATTGGGGGGCTCAGAACTTGGGCTCACTGTCTGGTTAGTTGCCCCTGAACCACGAGCCATCATTACATATTACCAGCCCTTAAAATCCTTAGTTGCTACGTCTTAACGAGACCCGCCAGGATGAGCTCATCCCGGATCTGTGTGCATAGCCAGGAAGCCTGAGCAGGCATTGGCTGATTGGACTAACCAGGTCGGTTCTAACTCAGTTAGTAGGAGCAGGAGACCCCTGCCCAGTCTACCTGCTGCTCCACAACCTCACTCCCCCAGTATTAACAGGTAATAAAATGGTTACTCCAGCGATCGATTACTTAGGTGATAGAGAGGAAATTGAGACTTTCAGGGAATCCTGTTTGCTTTATTTTCGGGTTAACCGTTATACTCCCAAACTCAAATGGTGGGGGTGGTTATGTCCTTATCCAGGGGGATCCCCAGGCATGGGCCCTGAACTACCTCCAGCGCAGAGGAGTTAGGTTCCTCTTTGGAACGCTTTTTCGATCCTGGGGGCATATACTCAGAACCGATCAGGTTGGGCTGTGCGGAATCCCAGTTGCTGTTTCTTTGCAGGGTACCCGTCTCGTGGAGGAATAGCTGCATGGAATTCCGCAAACACTGCGTAACCTTGAACTGGGTGGAACCGCTCCCTGAAAAGCCCTTCAGGAAAAAGGCCTGTCAGAACCGTAAAGGATGCCTGGATTGTCATCCTGATCCAAACTCACTGGAGCCAAACCATGGCCTAGCAGTCCGCATTGATCGTCGCCTACGGACAGACGAAAAGATAGAGCTAGGTGCGAGTCACTCCTCCGGGTCACCATTCTACTTTATCTTAAAAACTCGTGTCTTCTTATTTCTGAACAGAACTATGCGATGGGCCGGCGAGAGCCAAAAACCCGGAGAAGAGCATCGCCCAGAAGAATCGTCTGCTTTTACTGCGGTGAGTGATGGACCACTTCTTGAGGGTGCCATTACCAGACCCAGGCACAGGCGGAAAACTTACAGACGCCTGAGTGGTACATCGGAGTGTCACTCAGGCGCAAACAGGTATCTTACGGACTCGGTATCAAATTTGTGCCAGTGTCTCTGTTTGCTAAGATAAGTCTATATCTGGACAAGCTATGGTTGATACTGGATCCGTTTGCTAAGTTTATGACTTGCTTTGTGGTTCAGCCTCGGGCTGGAGTTGGTAACCAGGAATCCTCCTGTCGGTGGTTGTGGGGCTGATTCTACCCCTTTAAGGGGGGGTAGCGTTTTGAGTTGTTTCAGAATACCCACGAGAATTCCATGCAGGTGGGCTATCACAGCGAGACGGGGTAGTGTTTTTTGTTTTAAAAAACTTGTCGCTGATGTCATTTGGAGGTTTCCATGGTTATCTGGTACAAATCCTGTATTTAATTGGACCACTGGGAAAATGGTTAAATGGGACCGCTCTTGTGTTCCTCCCATTGTAATACGCTGTTCCTCCTCTGATGCAGTCAGGGAGGGAAACCTGCCTGAATTTATCTCTTGCATTTCTCTGATGTTTTGATAAAAAGAAGCCGGTCCATGCTTCCACATAGGCTTATGACTGTGGGCTCGATCTCATTCCCGGGTCTAATATCCCAAGGGAAGGATTTTTTAATTGTCTTCCCAGAACGAAGGCTATGCGAGAGTATATACAAGAGAGCCTTCAAAGGGTCATATACGACCCTCGAATTCCCTATGGGGGCTGGTTTTTTCTGATTGTTGGGAAAAAGATGGTGGATTAGACCCTGTATTGATTACCGTGAACTGATAACATCACTGTCACAAACCAATACCCACTTCCTCTTATCCCTGATTTGCTTAACCAGGTGGTGGGTGCCCGTCTGGTTTCCAAAATGACCTCCTGGTTGCCTACAACCTGATCGCATCAAAAGGGGGGACGAGTGAAAACTGCTTTAATTACCCACGAAGGACACTTTGAAATTGTGGTGATGCCCTCGGGTTGTGTAATGGCACCACAGTATTTCAAGAATTTGTGAATGATATATTTCGTGATATCCGGGTCATATGTGGTAGTCTATCTGGATGATATTCTGATTTTTTCCCCTGACTGGTCAACTCATATCCGACAGATCGGGAGGTTTCTCTTAGATTACGTAAGAATTCCTATCGTAAGTTGTATAAATATCTGTTCGGGGTCCCAAAAGTTACTTTTTGGGTTTATATTCACCCCTAATCTTTGTATGGATCCACTTAAGGTCACGGCTATCGAGAAATGGGAACATCCCAACAATCTTAAAGCACCCTTCAGCGTTTTTAGGGTTTGCCAACTATTACCGAAAATTTTTAAGAATTTTTTCTGTGTGGCTAAGCCGTTGACGGATCTCACTAAAAGGGTGTGATCTGACCAATTGGACTCCAGAGGCGGAGCAGCATTTGCACAGCCTTAAAGAGATGTTTTGTAAACGCGCCAGTTTTGACTAACCTGATTTGAATCACCCTTTTGTAGTTGAAGTTGATGGCATCCGAAGTAGGGGTGGGAGCAGTGTTATCTCAGGGATCAAAGTCTCCTCACTACCTAAAACCTGTAGCTTTCTTCCCAGGAAGTTCTCCTCTGCCGAACTAATTATGATGTGGGTAACAGAGAGCTTTTGGCCATAAAATGGGCATTCGAGGAATGGAGACACTCCTAGAAGGAGCAAACATCGCATAACTGTGATTACTGACCATAAGAACCTGTTTACTTAGATAATGCTAAACGGACTGTCCCCAGACAAGCTCGCTGGGCACTCTTCTTACTCGTTTTTAATTTTGTTGTTACTTACCGTCCAGGACACTAAGCATATCAAAGCAGATGCTCTTCACGTAGCTTTGGTAACGACAATACCCCAGAGGTTGTCCCAGATAAGTTTCCTATCACTGGTATTGTGTTATCTGCCATTGACCATGACCTCGCCACCGCTATTCGAACTCTCAAGATCTGCGCCCTAGTAATTTCCTATGGGTAAATTGTTTGTGCCACATAATCTTCGTTCCGGGTCTTGGAGGAGATCCATTGCTCTGTGCTCGCCGGACATCATGGTTATTGCCGGCACTAAGTATTCTCTTAGAAAGGTTGTACTGGTGGCCCTCGTGGTACGTGACGTTCAGGAGTTGTAGCAGCAGTGAATATGTGCCAGGTCTAAGGTGCCCAGAAGAGTACCAGAGGGAATCTCAACCTCTCCCTCTGGCTAAAAAACCCTGGACTCATATCTCCATGGACTTTATAACTGACTTACCTGTTTTACAAGGGAGACTGTCATTTGGGTGTGGTTTGTGACCGATTCTCGAAAATGTGTCATTTAGTACCCTCAGGAAATTAACCAGTGCTAAATTATGGCCTCATTGTTTCAAACAATATTTGCGTCTTCATGGTATACCAGAAAATATTGTCTCTGATCGGGGGGTAAAGTTGTCTCTAAATTCTGGAGAGAATTTTGTGGTCAATTGGGAATCTCTCTTTCGTTTTCTTCCGCTTTCCATCCGAGACTAATGGGCAGACAAGAGAGACTTACCAATAGCTTTTGAACAGTTTTAAGATGCTTTATTTCGATAACCAGGAGAAATGGAGATCCTTTCTCCCGCTCGCCGAATTTGCCTTAAACAACAGGGTTAGTACTCATCTAAAATGCGCCGTTCTTTTGTAATTACGGGTTCAACCCAAAGTTTTCGTCCTGCCAAGACATTGAGTCTGTTAACTCTTCCGCCGAAAGAAACGTTCCAAAGGCTGAGCTCAGTCTGGGCACGGGTTCTTCGTCGAACCTGGTGAGAAGCCCAAGATTCCCAACGGCGGTCAGGCTAATTAAAAACGACTTCCCGGTCCTGACATGAATGAATGTGGGGGAACGAGTGTGGCTATCTACCAAGAAATTTGCGTTCAGAGTGCCATCTGGGAAATTTGCTCCTCGATTAACGAAATTATTAATCCCGTCTCTTTGGTTTACAATTACTAGCTCTCTTGCATTCATAATGTTTTTCACAAATCTCTCTGAAAAATATTATCCCCCCGTGTTACCCGTGACTAAACACCAGCTCCTGTGGTGGTCCAAGGTGAACTAGAGTTTGAGGTAGAAAAGATTTTGGATTCCCGCAGGGTACAAAACTCTGTCCAATACTGGTCCATTGGAAAGGTTATGGCCCGGAACATCGTACCTTGGTTTTGGTAAAGATCTCCATGCTCCACGTCTCCTCAACATATACCACTGCCGGAATCCTTTAAACCAGGTGGGGAATAATGAGGGTCCAGTGGCCCTCGTAAAAGGGGGGGTCACTGTTACGTCTTTGCCTGTATCGTCTTCTGTCGCGGTATGCGGCTTAGAAGGCGTTGAGGTTGTTCAGTGTTCCTGTGTGTGAACTGGGACTGAGATTGCGGCAGGGTTGATTGTTTTGCACCACACCCGCTTCCCTGCAGTCTAGCACAGTTAACCTGCTTGAATGACAGATCTCTCCTCCAGGCACCTTGAGGGGAGGTTCCCAGTCACCCTTATACTTCCCAGCAAGGTTCCCCAGCGCTGGTAATATTCGTATTTTCAGCTCCACAGTCCTTTCAGCGTTTGTTTTGATATTGACTTCTCTGGCATTCTGACTGGCTTTCGTTACTTACCTCGGCTTTCGCTTTCTGATTTGCTTATATATTGCTCTCTCGTTGTGACACGGTTTTACCTGCCTTCGCTACCTGTGTGGTATGTTTGTTTGTCGGTTTGTTGTCTGACTGTAGCCTAGGAAGGGATGTCTTCGGGGTTGTCCCGTATCATAGGAACCGGAGGCAAGTAGGCAGGTGACAGCATTGGGGGGCTAGACTTAGGGCTCACTGTCTGGGAGTGCCCTGAATCCCCGAGCCACTCATTACAGTCTGTTTCTTTAGAACACAGACGAATTAATATACAGAGCGGCTCAGGCCCGTTTGGCTGCGCCACTCTGTTGCACTGGAGGACCCAGGCGGCGTGTGATGATGTCACGCAGCCTGCGTCCTGGCACAGATGTTCGGGGAAGCAGAGGGAAATGGCACGCGGCTGCGTGCAGTCGCGGTCTCCACACTGCCTGCGGCCAGCGTCAGATAACGATCCCCTCCGGACTCACAGGGAGCACCGGAGGAGGCTCAGATCAGCACAGCAGCTGCCCGCGGGCCGTAGATGTGATGGCGGTCCGGTCAACCCCGAACTCTCACAGCTGCAGCTCCTCCTGTCAGGGTACCGGCACCATTCGGATCCCCATGATGCTCACACAGAAGCAGCCCGCATCTGGTACCATCTGGAAACAGCAGCAGCCGAGCCACACAGTTATCTGGGGACACAATAGGAGATAACTGATGTATGTATAGAATGTGTCATTTTTATATATATATATATATATATATATTTATATATATATATATATTTTATGGGGGGTGTGGGGTATGTGGTGTGTGGATATATGTTGGTGTCTGGGTAAGATGGGTTTGTGGGGCGGTATGGGGTAGGAATTTGTGTGGGTGTTATGGTAATATGTGGTGTGGGTGTTATGGTGTATATAGTGGGTGTGGTGTGTGTTATGGTGTATATATGGTGGGTGTGTGTGTGTGGGTGAGGTGTTATTGTATATATGGTGTGTGTCTTGTGTTTATGGTATATGAGTGGTGTGGTGTTTATGGTGGTATATACTGTGTATGGTGGTGGTTTATGTGGGTGATATATGTGTGTGTGTGTGTTATGTGTATATATGTGTGTGTGTGGTTTATGGTGTAATTGTGAGTTATGGTGATGTGTGTGGTGTTATGGTGTATATATGTGTAGTGTGTGTGTTTGGTGTAATATGTGGTGTGTGTGTGTTTATGGTGTGATGATTGGTGTGTGTGTGTTTATGGTGTATATATGTGTGTTGTGTTGTGTGTTTATGGGTTGTATATATGTGTGTGTGTGTGTTTATGTGTATGTATGTGTGTGTGTGGTGTATATAGTGTGTGTGTTGGTGGTGTATATGCTGGATGGTGTGTGGTGTGTATTGCTGTATGTGGGTGTATATGCTGTGTGGTATGCCGTAATAAACTGTGTGTATATGAGCATTGTATGTATATACTGTATGTATGATGTCTATATTACTGTATGTATGTGCATACAATACAGTATGTAATGGCAGTATGTGTTGTATATATTGTGTATATACTGTATGTGTGTAAATACTGTAAAGTGTTATATATCCAAGTATATTATGGTTATATGCATATGTGTTTAGAATGTATATGTGTACTATACAGATGTATGTATATGAGTGTAATATATGTACGTGTGTTAAATGTATGTGTACATATTTTGTGTGTGAATATCTTATGAGTTTATATATAATGGTATATATGAGTGTATAAATATATCTTTTGACTACATAAATGTGTGTGGAGGAGTTTATACATTGTGTGAGAGTGTTAATGTGTGATGAGTATTAGAACTTTATGTAAAGTATATAATGATAATCTGCTATGGGGTGCGTGGGAACGTAAATGGAGGTATTTGGTGGGGGGGGCAGCATTTCAAGTTTCGCCTCAGGCAGCAAAAAAGGCTAGAATCGGCCCTGATGCCCGTGTCTATGGTGAGTGGAAAGAAACCCACCTCTCCTCTACGTGTAGAGGATGCCCCTGTCTATGGTGATTGAAAGAACCACCTCTCCTCTACGTGTAGAGGATGCCCCTGTCTATGGTGATGGGAAGAAACCACCTCTCCTCTACGTGTAGAGGATTGCCCCTGTCTATGGTGATGGTAGAGCCACCTCTCCTCTAGGTGTAGAGGAGCCCCCTGTCTATGGTGATGGTAGAATGCCTCTCTTCTAGGTGTAGAGGATGCCCTGTCTTCTATGGCAATGGTAGAAACCACCTCTCCTCTAGTGTATTGTATCTAGGTGTAGAGGATGCCCCCTGCCTATGGTGATGGTAGAACTGCCTGCCCTCTAGGTGTAGAGGATGCCCCCGCCTATGGTAATGGTAGAGCATCCTCTCCTCTAGGTGTAGAGGATGCCCCTGTCTATGGTGATGATAGAAACTCCTCTCCTCTAGGTGTAGAGGATGACCCCTGTCTATGGTGATGGTAGAACCACCTCTCCTCTAGGTGTAGAGGATGCCCCCTGTCTATGGTGATGGTAGAAACACTTCTCCTCTAGGTGTAGAGGATGCCCCCTGCCTATTGTGATGGTAGAACCTCCTCTCCTCTAGGTGTATAGGATGCCCCCTGCCTGTGGTGCTGGTAGAACCCCCTATCCTCTAGGTGTAGAGGATGCCCCTGTCTATGGTGATGGTAGAACTTTCTCTCCTCTAGGTGTAGAGGATGCCCCCTGTCCATGGTGAACGTAGAACCTCCTCTCTTCTAGGTGTAGGGGATGCCCGCTGTCTATGGTGATGGAAGAAGCACCTCTCCTCTACGTGTAGAGGATGCCCCCTGTCTATGGTGATGGTAGAGCCACCTCTCCTCTAGGTATAGAGGATGTCCCCTGTCTATGGTGATGGTAGAATCACCTCTCCTCTATGTGTAGAGGATGCCCCTGTCTATGGTGATGGTAGAACCACCTCTCCTGTAGGTATAGAGGATGCCCCCTGTCTATGGTGATGGTAGAACCACCTCTCCTCTTAGTGTAGAGGATGCCCCCTGTCTATGGTGATGGTAGAACCTCCTCTCCTCTAGGTGTAGAGGATGCCCCCTGTCTATGGTGATGGTAGAGCCTCCTCTCCTCTAGGTGTAGAGGATGCCCCCTGTCTATGGTGAGGGTAGAACCGCCTCTCCTCTAGGTGTAAAGAAGGCCCCGCCTATTGTGATGGTAGAGCCATTCCTGGAAGAAAATGTGCCACAAGATACAGCAATGCCACCAGTGGAAGGTGCAGTATTGGTTATCCCACATGAGATGATTAATGATAAAATATTTTCCATAAAACTAGTTGACAAATACAATACATTCTTATTGTACTTCACCCCGACAATCTGTCCTACATCTTTTCATCTCCAGATGGTATCCTGCTTTCCGTGGCTTTCTTTGTTCTTCTATGAACATTATGTTCGGTCCAATGGGAGATATTAGTGTGGAGTGAAGTTTCACTTACAGAACAGTAACTTCTAGGTTACGGAAAGACAATGCATTATTATTATTGTTTCCTATTAAGATTGTTAATGACATGACAATTTTCTCTACATAAATAAACCGGTTGATTTGAAGTTCTACCTTTAACTTTTAATTTATAATTTAGGAAAAAGTAAGGGGTGCAAATTTCCAAAGAACTTCAGTTTAACCCCATAATGATCAGCCCTGGGAAGGCCTTCATGAACAGACACTTTTTATGGTTTAACAAATTTTTATATTAGATAATGCACAGAAATAAAGTACTATACAGGCAGTCCCTGGGTTATTTACAGGATGTGTTCTGTAGGTTTGTTCTTAAGTTGAATTTGTATGTAAGTCAGAACTGTATATTTTATAATTGTAAACCCAGACAAATTTTTTTGGTCTCTTTGACAATTGGATTTTTAAAACCTGTGGGTTGTCGATAGAACCAGGATTAACAATAAAGCCTAATTGCTGACACTTTTGATAACTGTTACAGCTGAGGATTGTAGCCTGGGACTAAAGTACGGTAAATTACCAACATCCAGAGGTCCGTTTATAACTAGGGGTCATCCGTAAGTCAGGTGTTCTTAAGTTGGGTACCGCCTGTACAGGACATTGTATGATTTTTAAGGTGGTCAGATGTAAATACATACAAATGTTGTATTGACAAGTGCAATCAGATAAACAACATGCAACAAGAACAAAGAAAGGGAAATAGTCCTGTATATGAAACAATGGCCTGAGGCTTACCGGTAACACCCGTGATCGGTAATAGCACCGATCATGGGTGTTATCCCATCCATCGCGCATGGGCACCACCATCTTGGTGAAGATTGTTGCTCCCGTGATGTTATCGGGGGCGATTTGCATATTGTAATAAGTTTGGAGTAAAATCCCCATATACTGCCATACTGTAGTGTGGCAGTATATGGTAGGATCGATCAGACAACCTAGGGTTAAAAAAAAATATATTAAAAAACCCTACAAATTCAAATCACCCCCCTTTCCCTAGAACTGATATAAATATAAAAAAACCTGTAAAAATATTAAACACATTGGGGGTCATTTACTGAGGGCCGGATTCGCGTTTTCCCGACGTGTTACCCGAATATTACCGATTTGCGCCGATTGTACCTGAATTGCCCCGGGATTTTGGCGCACACGATCGGATTGTGGCGCATTGGCGCTGGCATGCACACAACGGAAATCGGGGGGCGTGGCCGAACGAAAACCCGACGTATTCGGAAAAACCGCCGCATTTAAAAACCGAAAATGTGTCGCTTGGGAAGCGCTTACCTTCACCTGGTCCAGCTCGGTGTATTCCGGTGCGTTCAGATGATTTTCAGCGCAGCAGCGCCACCTGGTGGACGGCGGAGGAACTACCTTCATAAATCCCGTCCGGACCCGAATCCTGTTCAGAGAACGCGCCGCTGGATCGCGAATGGACCGGGTAAGTAAATCTGCCCCATTCATCAAGGTAGTTCCTCCGCCATCCACCAGGTGGCGCTGGTGCGCTGAAAAGCATCTGAAGGTAAGCGCGTCCCAAGCGACACATTTATTTTTTTAAATGCGGCGGTTTTTCCGAATCCGTCGGGTTTTCACTCGGCCACGCCCCCCCGATTTCCGTCGCGTGCATGCCGGCGGCGATGCGCCACAATTCGATCGCGTGCGCCAAAATCCCGGGGCAATACAGGGGAAATCGGCGCAAATCGGAAATATTCGGGTAACACGTCGGGAAACGGGCCCTACATCTGAAAATGGCCCTACATCTGAAAATGGCCAATCTATCAAAACATAATAACAGTTTTTCACTGCGTTTATCCCCGTAACAGAAAATAGCGCCCAAAGTCGAAAATGCCACTTTTTTTGCCATTTTGAAAAATATAAAAAAGTGATCGAAAGGTCGTACACTCCTAGAAATGGTAGCATTGAAAACATTATCAAAAGTTGCAAAAACTGACACCACTCACAGCTCAATACACCGAAGTACGAAAAAGTTATTAGCGCTAGAATATCGCAAACTTAAAAAAAATTTGTACAGGAGGTTTTATTTTTTGTATGAAAACATTATAAAACCTATACAAATTTGTTATCCCCATGATCGCACCAACCTAAAGAATAAAGTAGACTTGTCATTTGGGGCGCACAGTGAAAGCCGCAAAAACCAAGCCCACAAGAAAACGGTGAAAATTCAATTTTCACTGCATTTGGATTTTTTTTCCTGCTTCCCAGTACATGGCATGGAATATTCAATACCATCACTATGAAGTGCAATTTGTTACGCAGAAAGCAAGCCGCCACACAGCTCTTTACGTGTAAAAATAAAAAAGTTATAGGTTTTTGAAGGTGGAGAGTGAAAAATGGAAATGAAAAAACAGGAAAGGGCCCGGTCCTTAACCGGTTAAAGAGTGTCAGACAGACTACAACCATGGCACAATTGTGTTGCACGGTCATAACAAATACATGCGCACCTAATACACTTATGTAAACCAGGACAAAAACTGTCGCCACAATTTGACAGATACAGCTAGTGACAGGTTTCCATATAGCTATGTTAAAGGGAACCTGTCAACAGAAATTATTTATAACCACTACCAGTATTTTGTCATGTTTGAGCATGTTTCTTTTATGGCCCAGCTTGGTGGTATCACCAAGAAAATCAAATTTGAAGTGAGATGTTACCCAGTGGTATAAAGTCGGGGAGGCAGAGAATTCAACACCGGAGTCAAGCTCTCCCTGCCTTTGAACACTTCCTCCCTGTAAATGATGTGTCTCATTGTGATGTTGCTATATGTGCTCTGCTAATATGTTTACTGTCAATGGGTTTTTCATGTTCTGCCCAGCAACAGTGATGTACTGAGGAGGAGGAGCAGTCTGGTTTAGGCCTGTTGTTACATACAGAGCAAGGAGAAGCATGGAATAAAGTTGTCTCTGAGCCTGCAGTCCAGTGATCCAGTGTCGGTTCCTTCTGCATCATACGGGTACCTACCACGACATTACACTCATGTCATCATGTGCGTCCATCGCTGCGTCCTTGACTTCATGAAGCCAATTTACATCTCACTTCAAAGGTGATTTTCTGGATGATGCCATCACACCAAGACATGAGAAAAAAATATCTCGAATCTGCTCTGCTGCTCAGCTACCTACTGTTAGTGGTTAATTAGGACAATTTCTGATGGCAGGTTCCCTTTAACTTACTTACTTAAGTTAAAAACTGTTTCTCTTACATCCCCATAAATCAACTTTATCTTTTATTACCGGGCATCAGAGGGGCACGTCCTGCTCAGCCAGCCCCTCTCTACTCTTCCCCACGTCAAATGCCTCTCCTCAACAGTCAGCACTTAATATCATTTGAGCAGGGTGATGTCTTCTAAGGTTCTTTACTGAGTTACTTTTGCAATGTCTACCCCATGTACTGTATGAATCTGATCACATGAAATCTTGGGCTTATATTCACCCCCCTGCCCTCATAGAGACATTCTGTGATTTCATGTGGTCAGATACATACATGGGATAGACATTGCAAATGTAACAGGACCCTAGATGACCTCACCCTGGTCACATGACATGAAGTACCCAATAATGTAACAGAGCTCTCTCAATGTTCCACACAGAAGCATGTCATAGCAGTGAGACCCCTGGAATGTGAAGGCATGGCAAGTAAAATTTACTATGTTGGATGAGGATTAGTATGATCGACTCACAGGGGGAGATTTATCAAAAGTGACTGAGGTAAAACTGTTCCAGTTTCCCTTGGAAACCAATCAGAGCTAAGCTTAAATTTCATAAACAGTTTTGGGAAAATAAAATCTGAGCTCTGACTGGTTGCCATGGGCAACTACAACAGTTCTGCTTTCAGACACCTCTGATAAATTTTCCCCATTAGGTGAGTTGCATATAAATGTACAAAAAATTTTTTTTAAACATTGCAACTATGGAAAGGAACCATTTAGGAATAAGGGCAATTATTAAACCCCTTATGCCGTGGACATAAAAATCTGCCCTGTGGCACTATAAGTGGTTATAAATTTTAAACACTTTGACATATCCATTTGATTCTCAGATTGTTTTATAGTGTCACATTGTACTTTATGTTAGTTTAAAAATTTGGGTGATAAGTTTTGCGTTTATTTATGAAAAAAACTGATAATTCTCGATTTTTAAAAAAATAAATTTTACAACACCAAAGGAATTTTATAACTAATATTCACCGGATGTCTGCTTTATGTTGGCTTGGATTTTTATGTGTCCTCTCATTTTTGTAAAATGTTATGAGGCTTAGAACTTTAATTGCAATTTTTCAGGTTTTACCTTGAGAGGCCTAAATAATAGTTTAACCCAGTTTAGAAACTACACCCCTTTAACATGTGTAAAATAACTTTTATGAAGTTTGTTCACTCTTTAATTGTTTTACAGGAGTTAAAACTAAATTAGTTGCAGTTTTGACATTTTTATCTTTTTGACGAATTGAATGTATTTTTTCAGATCAGAGTCAATACTGGAACCGCTGTCACAACGGGATTTTGTGATGGCTTTCTCAGAGGCACTAGGCACAAAGATCCAGCAGGGAATGCTGGGAGAGGCCAGCTTTTACCAATTTCCTGAGAATGCCCAGCATCAACTATCGGTGCGCTGGCCCTTTAAATCTTCAAATGCCAATGCACGCCCGCCTCCTAAGGCTGCCGGATCAGGAACGTGGAAAGGTAAGGCAGGGAGAGTACCGGGGACCGCAGAGAGGAACGAGTGTGCCCGGGACGTGGGTCGCGGGGGGAACCCGATCGGCGAGGGGCATGGGGGCACCTGTGACAAGTTGCACCAGATTTATCAGTTCGGGATGATAAAACTGACATAATAGAGGACTTTCTAATGCAGTGGTGGCGAACCTATGGCACTGGTGCCAGAGGTGGCACTCAGAGCCCTTTCTGTGGGCAGCCAGGGCTTCATGCCAACAGAGAGTTTTTCAGACAGGACTCAAAGCTTTCTCCTGTGGTCCAAGACAGACCAGGACGTGGCATGCTCAGTGCCATTTTAAAGCAATATCCTTTGCTGCCAGGACTACAGGAGAGGCTGATAATTGTAGCCTAAGGCTAAAGTACAGTAAATTACCAACATCCAGTGGTCCGTTTGTAGCTAGGGGTCGTCTGTAAGTCAGGTTTTCATTGACACATATAGGATAGAATGACCAGAATGGCCAGAAGTGTCCCCATGGCCAACTAATTGGCTAGGGTGTCAATTTGCTGGTGTGGCTCTTCGGCAGCCAATCTGGCAATATATTCATGGAATGCGGGACGCGGAACGGAAAGTTTGTGTCCACTCAACTCATGATCCATTGCTGACGTAGGGTTATTGTCACGAGTGGTCCTGCGACCCATATTGCGGCTCGCAGGCCAGGCCCCGGCACAGCTTACCTTCCCCCGTTCCGGATTCCCAGCCGAGCTCCGTGCGCGCACATCCCCGCCTCCTAGGGTGGGCGCAGCTCCTTCAGGAAATTTATAGGGCCAGCGCACCGCTGATTGGTTCGCTGGCTGATCACTTCACCTTTAAGAGTCCAGCACCATCTTTACTACCTTGCCGGATCTTTGTGCGTCACAGCCTGAGAGAAAGCTCTACTGCGATTTACCTGCGTTCCAGTGTCTCCTGCGTTCCAGTGTCTCCTGCGTTCCTGAGTCTACCCGAGCCCTTCCATGTTCCTGTGTACCAGTGTTCCTCCGTGCTGCTGTCCTGTACCTGCCTGGACCTCCCGTTGCTGACCCAGGATGTGGACTTGACTTTGCATCTCTGCCGCCTGCCCTGACCCTGTGCCTGGACCTGACCACGAGATTGTCTGCCGTCTCTGTACCTCGACCTTGGTCGCCACTGCAGACAAGTCACGCCTGTGGAACGACCTGGTGGTACCACGCTGCAGCTAGTCCAACCCGCTTTGCGGCGGGCTCTGGTGAAAACTGGGTACCACTTAGACTCCGGTCCCTGGTAGTGGCTTGTGTCATCGTCTGCAGTGGTCCAGAGGATCCACAACCCTCAAGCCTGACAGTTATGTATAGAGTCTCATCAATCGGATATTGCATGGAATCACAGTTTATTAGTTATTTTTCTTGTACTGTGGGTATATAAGTAGATTTCTTCCCTAAACATGAGAGAATAGTCAGCTAAACACAGCAATTTGGAACAAATAGCGACCTACCACCTTTAACAGGTAGCGCCGGGGTATGAAGAATATCAGGGGAGATTTTTCCGAGGTGTCTGAGGTAAAACTGTTCTAGTTGCCTTTGGTAACCAATCAGAGTCCAGAGTTCAATGAAAGCTGCTTGGCTGCCATAGGCAACTAGAACAGTTCTGCCCTCAGCCTCTTCTGAGAAATCTCCCCTATCCATTGTTGAGTCATGAGCAGAGATGAGTGAATCATCCAAGATTTGCTTCACCAAATTTATCAAAATATTTTTTTTTCAGTTTCCCTCGCCCATCCTCCACTTTAAGCTGTGAGGTGAATAAGGGAAGTAGCAGGAAGTATAAATGAAATATAGCAGGAAGCATAAAAAGATTCAGATTCACTTTGATGCCTGAAAATTGGCAGATATCTCCCGTGATCCTCCATGTGCCCCAGCACACCTCTCCCTGTTCCTGATTCCCGTCCAGCGACACACGTGCCCCCTACCTTCTAGGACGCGCGCGCCGTCTTCAGAGGCTTTAAAGGGCCAGCGCACCGCCGATTGGTGCTGGCCCTTTTCAGGAAATGGATAAAAGCCAGCGTCTCCCAGGATTTCCTACTGGTTCTTCGTGCTATATGCCTAAGAGACAGCTTACTCCTTTGCCTTGTGCCTATGATTTGATTCCCCGTTGTGACCTCGGACCTGTTCCCGTTTATGCTCCTCCACTGCTCTGCCTCTGACCCTGAACCTCTACAGCCTGTCTTGACCTCCTGCCTGTCCCTGACCATGAATTTGCCTTCCAACTCAGTACCTCACCTTGGCTGCCACCGCGGACAAAGTCGCACCTGTGGAGCGACCTGGTGGTACCACACCGCAGCAAATCCAACCCGCTTTGCGGTGGGCTCTGGTGAAGACCAGGAGCCACTTAGACTCTGGTCCCAGGTGTCGGCTTGTGTCATCATCCACGGTGGTCCAGTGGGTCCACTACCCCTGAAGCCTGACACCTATGAACCTACAAATAGATAAGCTCATTTCTTACCATGCCCAAATCTTCTGCTACTTGGCCTGTCTGGCAATGACTGTGTTGAGAGTCAGAAGGAATAGCCGTCAATCTGTCAAAAACATGCACAACAGCTTTTGTGGGTGTATTGCTCCCTTATGGGTGGAGTCTCAGTTATCGATATGACCAATCACGTCTATTTTTGAAAAATAAATGGTAAAGTTGCTTGATTGGACATGAATTGTCATCTCGCAGAGAAAACGGCTGAATTATATATTTTAAAGGGATTATATTTATGGTTCTGTTCTCAAGTGAATTGCGAAGGTATTGAAGGAGTTATTAAGGAGGATTTTTGGGACAGACATTCTTTAAAATATAAATAGCAATTCACATTCAATACTCGTCCCACATCTTTTAATGTTTTCCTCCTGTTCACATTCCACCCCACTGAGGTAATGATTATGCCTGACATGTGAAATAACTTTACCTGTGACTTGGGGTTGTATTTCTCATGAAATGATCATTATTGGACATAATGCTGATCCATCAGAAAATGCGGAGGATCTATTAGCCTGGGTAGATATTGAGCACATACATTTTTCATCTTTAATTGACGGATAGTTGCTTTGCTTTGATGCAGATCAACAATCTGAAATGATGAACTATAACGTCAGATAAATGATTCTGGAAGGGGAAATGCAAAATCTTATTAACGTGTTCTTTTACGACAGACCCAAGAAATAAAAATGTCCGATATGGTCAAAAATGCAAATTCTTCAATTTCTTTGCCAGAGTTTCCTATATAATTAGAAGATTTGAAATAATGTTTTGTACATTTTTATCTGCGGCTTTACCTACAATTCATACTTTGTATATACTGTATATTTCTGAATTATTTAAAAAATCTACCATCAATATCCATTATGATAAACCATAGATTCAGGCACCGTGATTGTGGTGATCTTATATTTTTTATCCATGGCCTCCTTCTGTCTGAAATCAACTCTTAAAATCATGTTAATGAACCAGAAGGGCTCTAGGGGGTGTGATCCGAGCTTTTCTGTGCTGCAGCTTCACAGGCAGACTGTCTCCCTCTCCCCCTGCACCCTCAGCACTTTCCCCTCCCTCTTCCTGATGTAATCTTATACAGTGGGAGGGGAGAAGTGCTTTGGTAATGACCTTCTGGCTCATTAGCATTATTTAAAAAGTTGATTTTAGAAGAAAGTAGGCCATGGATAATATATATAAGAGGATTATTATAGTTACAAATCCTGGATCGATAAGTAAGTGTCCCTGGTTTATCGTTCTTGATATTGATGGTAGATGTCCTTTAAATTTATTCCTTTACCACTTCTGATGTTCAAAAACTTACTGTATATACTTGAGTAAAAGCTGACCTAAGAATAAGCCGAGACCCCTAATTTTAACACAAAAAACCCGGGAAAAGCAGAGGGTGGAAAAGCCTCCCCAGTATAAGCCACCAATCCCCTTGTACTATATAGCCAGCAGGCCCCCTGTAGTATATAGCCAGCCAGCCCCCTGTAGTATATAGCCTGCCAGCCCCCTGTAGTATATAGTCTGCCAACACCTGTAATATATACCCTGCCTGTCCCTTGTAATATATAGCCTGCCAGCCCCTGGAGTATATAGCCTGCCAGCCCCTGGAGTATATAGCCAGCCAGCCTCCTGTAGTATATAGCCTGCCAACACCTGTAGTATATAGCCTGCCTGCCCCTGTAATATATAGCCTGCCAGCCCCTACAGTATATAGCCTGCCAGCCCCTGGAGTATATAACCTGCCAGCCCCTGGAGTATATAGCCTGCCAGCCCCTGGAGTATATATCCTGCCAGCACCTGTAGTATATAGCCTGCCAGCCCCTGGAGTATATATCCTGCCAGCCCCTGGAGTATATAGCCTGCCAGACCCTGGAGTATATATCCTGCCAGCCCCTGGAGTATATAGCCTGCCAGCCCCTGGAGTATATAGCCTGCCAGTCCCCTGTAGTAAAAAGGCTGCAAGCCCCTGTAGTATGTAGCCTGCAAAAAAAACCAAAACAGTGTACTCACCTTCCAAGGCCCCCCGGCAGGTCCTCTTCAATTGATCGGTGCTCCAGTATCTTCTCTGTGTCCCCTCGCGGTCCGTCACAGGGATTGTGACATCAGCCGCTCGCTGACATGATAGTGTGTGGCAATGCCGGCACACATAGTAGAATGTCAGCGAGCGGCTGACATCACGATCCCTGTGATGGACAGCGCGGGGACACGAAGAAGATGGCAGAGCATTGATCGACTGAAGAGGACCTACTTTTTTTTCTTGACTCGAGTAGAAGCCGAGTTAGGGTTTTTCAGCACATTTTTTGTGTGCAAAAATTTGCCTTATACTCGAGTATATATGGTATATTCCCTAGAATTTTACTCCCTGTACTACCCTAAACCACCATTTATCCTCACATCTCTATTTTATAAATCTTAAAAGATCTTTTCATAAAACCTAGACATTCAAGGATGCTAAAATTAAATTCTTCACTGCTCTAGACCACCAGGTATAATTTCATTAACCACTTCACTGTCCTAGACCAGAGATACTTAAGTAACCACTTCACTGTAAAAGATTCTCAAGGAATTTGACCTCTGTGTTTCCAATATACTGCACAATGTCTGCCTGTTCTAGCGTAGAAAATAAAAATCAACAAATGGAGGGCGGCGCCTCAGGTGATAATGTAGGCGAAAAGCGATTCGATAAAAAACAGTCCCCAATGGGGTGCTCTCCATAAACCAACCTTTTGCAGGGATTTCTGAGTGCTCTAGTTCCGGACACAGTGGGGCAGATTTACATACCTGTCCTGGTGCGATCCCCGAGGTGCCCTTCCCAACGAGAATGAATAGCTGCCGCGATTCACTACCAGCGTGCGCCCAATTTCCTGCATCTGTCGCTTCCCTGCTCAGGTCCTCCGGAGTTCACCTTCTTCTTCCCGGTGCATGTAAGTGCTTGGCTTGCAACACAATTTAAATGTTAAATCCCGCGCGTTGTCCAAATCCGTCGGCCCGCCCCCCAATTTGTGTTGCGTGAAAGCCAGCGCGATTGCGACACAATTCGATCGTGTGCAACGCAATCCCCAGCACACCCAATCAGCACCCAATCCCTGAAAACATCGGGAAAACCTGGCGGTTATGTGGCCGCGGGACCTTAATAAATAAGCCCCAGTCTGTAGCTTCTTTAGCCAAAAAAAGAAAGTACTTCTTCCCAGGCAAGGTGGGCCAGTGGCATATGTAACTTTAAAATACAGGCTAAAACTAGGGCGCTGACCACCGGATTGGAGTATCTACGACAGTAGGCACTCGCTCAACTTCAAAATAAATTTGTTTACCTAGAAAAATACATACAATTCATATAAATCATATATAAAAGTCTTTAAAATTAGGAGAGTAAAAAAAGAAGGACCTTTTTTTTTACTCTAACGTGTTTCAGGTCGGGCGACCCTATATTCAAAGGTAGGACTGGCAAAGTGACAGTCCTAACTTTGAGAAAGGGTCGTCTGACCCTCAAACACGTTAGAAGGACTTTTTTATGCACCCTATTTCTACTCTCCTAATATTAAAGACTTTTATATATGATTTATATGAATTATATGAATTTTTCTATTTAAATAAATACATTTATTTTGGAGTTAAGCCAGTGCCTACCATCGTAGATACTCCAAACCGGTGGTCGGCCTAGTTTTTGCCTGAATTTTTAAGTTACATTAGCCTGTTCTAGTGGTCTGATTTGGACAATCCACTGAGGAAACTCACCGCCACTAAAAACAAGGCCTCCGGTTCCTATCGACAAATACAGTTCCCTGTATATGTGTCCATGTGTGGGCACCCAGTGTTGTCAACTTCTGCCTGGCATTGGCTTTATTAGCATGTTGTATTCATGTGGTAACATGTTATATTCAATACAATATAATATTATCTAAATAACTTCTTAGCCAAATTCAAGCAAAAGCAAGGATGTGCACATCTACAGATGGATTGGTTGATGTATAGAATCACAGAACTCTTGGTTCATATGTCAACACATACAAGGGTCAGATAATAATGAGGAATTCATTTCCAAGAAACATGAGAAATATGTTAATACCCCTGTATTTATTCATATATTATAATCTTATAAAATATCTTGGACTGCAGAGATAATGAGGATTGCTAATCCAATACAAATCCAATATACACAACATACGGTGGCCATGCAAATGATCGGACAAAACACGGAGACGGGTACGGTATGATATCTGCCTTGGATTACTACGTCTTAGTCTATACTGGATGGGCAGATGATGGAATGAATAAAAGTGCTCTGGAATATCAGTCTACATTTGGTAAATAACAGTTGGAGGTAAGGATTACATAAAGTTTCTGTGCGTATGTCTCAACCGTGATGCGAAAAAACACACGTTTGACAGTTCTGTTAACACTTCCATATTCTCCCTGGGTCATCTGGATTCATGATCTTCTTGGAAAGTTTCAGCAGCGAAGACTCCCAGTGTTGATAGGAATCATTGATGAAGATGACAAATCTGATGACCATGAGATTCTTCTTTTCGTAGAGGTCTATCAAGTTGGTGGCAAATGCATTATTTCCCCAACTTCCGGTGGAGGGAGTCCAGGCCATGTAGATCTTTGAGATCTGTTCTCCTCAGCTTCTGGGTCACGACATGTACACTCGTCCTTCTCACATTCCCCAAAAGTAATAACTTGACCCTGCATCATGAAACAGAAGGAGGATAGGTTGGCAGAGGTCTATAAACAATGTGGTAAAAGTATAATTTAAAAACTTGATTCTTGTTTTTATAGCAGCTGATATCTATGGGGTACAAAGAGCTGGAGGTATGCCAAAAATGTAACCAGAAGGGGTTATCCATGTAGAGCATCCCACTTCACCATGGCCACTGTTCCCTCTAACATGTTTGGTAGAGAAGCTCAGGTAAGGATGAGTAGGATTCTAGTAATAGCCCACTCCTTAATCACTAAAGCACATCATGGAGAAAACTGTGCAGCTTTACAGATGCACAATCCTCTCTATCTCCTATTTGCTGTTATCTTTATGAGTAGTGCAAGAAGGAAATAGGATGCTGATCAGAGCTTAGTTTTCTGTTCAGGTTGGACCTGGATGATGCAGGGTCCTAGAAATCTGAGTAACTAGTGGATTTGATGTTTGAATGATCACAGCCTTCCACTACTTTTTGGTAGTTTATACCACGGTGATCATAAATCACCAGAGATTAACATTTTTTGTGCCCCACATCTCAAATAATTCTGTAATAATATTCTCCTTTGCCCTAGACCACCTGGTATATTTATCATCACTCATCACTGTCCTAGAGCACCAGTGTGAGGAAAATTTAAATGCACCATTCTGTTCTGGTTGCTGTGTTATACTATTAACCCCTTTTACTGCCCTAGACAATCAGAGATACATATATAAAGCCCATTCACTGACCTGGATCACCAGGGATGCACACAACAACCAATTATGTTCCTGATGTTATAATATTAGCCCCTTTACTGCCCTAGACTATCAGAAGTACAGAAACAAACCCCATTCCCTGAGCCGGACCACCAGGGATGCAAACAATATCCCATTGTGTTCTGGATGCTGTGTTAGTCTAGGGCAGTAAAGGGGCTAATAGTATAACACAGCATCCAGAACACAATGGGGGTCATTTACTAAGGGCCCGATTCGCGTTTTCCCGACGTGTTACCCGAATATTTCCGATTTGCGCCTATTTTCCCTGAATTGCCGCGGGATTTTGACGCACGCGATCGGATTGTGGCGCATCAGCGCAAGCATGCACGCGACGGAAATCGGGGGGCGTGGCCGAACGAAAACCCGACGGATTCGGAAAAACCGCCGCATTTAAAACAAAAAATGTGTCGCGAAAATTACACTTACCTTCACCAGGTATAGGCCGGTGAATTTCAGGGCATTCCAGCGGGCCACGGCGGACTTCAGTGCAGCAGCGCCACCTGGTGGACGGCAGAGGAACTACCTTAGTGAATCCCGTCCGGACCCGAATCCACCGCAGAGAATGCGCTGCTGGATCGCGAATGGACCGGGTAAGTAAATCTGCCCCAATGGGATATTGTTTGCATCCCTGGTGGTCCAGGTCAGTGAATGGAGTTTATATCTGTACCTCTGATAGTTTAGGGCAGTAAAGGGGCTAATAGTATATCAGAGGTACAGATATAAACTCCATTCACTGACCCGGATCACCAGGGATGCACACAATAACCCATTCTGTTCTGGATGCTGTGTAATACTATTAGCACTTTTGGATCAGTTGCTGGTATATTATAAAAACAGCTACACTCAGAATTCCCTTTTGGCTGCTGAGATTCTTGTATTTTACTGTGAAAACTCAATTAGCTGTAAAAAAAAATCTGCGCAGATAACTCATTCATTCCCCCTTTAACAAAATAATGGCCCAACCTAAAACTTGTTGACTTCCCTCCATACAAGTGTTTCTACATAATCAGGAAAGCAAAATGCTAAATTGTAACTAGGTCTAAGAAGAGACACCGATTTCCATCTTCTACCTGCTGAATGCCGACTGCGGCACAATGATGCGACTGTGTGCATCCAGAAAGGCTACATTGTGGAATGTATATGAGCCGCCGGCCGAATTGTTTCCTTACCTTGTGCGAGGACAAAGTAGAGACGCAGCAGTCCCCTCCGTCATACTGACAATACGCTCGGTTATTAATTGTGTCACACCAGCCATCTGCCTGAAAAGGCTACACAGGAACACAGAGTCAGTCACCACAATACACCAAGGAAATCAATAGAAAGTACATAACCTTTAAGGCTCTGACTCGAAGGGTAACAGAAAACAATATTTTTTTTTCCCATTGCTGGCGGAAAATTGTTGAGATGAAATGCTTTGTCTGCCGGATACATTCCTGATGTGTGGGTGGGTAATGGAGAAACGGTGTTAGCAGACTAGGAGCATCGGCATCTGTTATGTCGCCTTCCATACGAGAGCTTAGGATGGCCATTTACATAGCGTCCACACAATAGGCAAATCCAAATTGCTTGTCAAAGGGAAGGTAACATTGTGGATGTGGAGGGACCCAATGCTCTGCGCGCCGCAATCTGTTTTTATAGAGATAACGGGAGACTTTGCAGCGGAAAACATCGGTCTAAGCAACAAGTAGAATATATATTGTATTCCAGAGACGGAACCATGGTCTTTTGTTCCAAAATGAGACAGTACTTCACCAGAGAAACCTCAACTTGTACTGACTTTTTTAATCGCCAACTACCGGGATCAGAAGTTTTTTTTATTAACCCAAGGTGGTACAAAGATAATTACCATACACTCACCAGCGCTTTACAAATCATAGGAAACAAATACAAATGTAATGTAACAGAGCACAACATTTGTATGGAACAACAGGAGTGAGGTCCCTGCTCGCCAGAGCTTACGGTTTATGAAGATGATGGGGTAACACGAGGTAAAAGAATATTTAATGGTCAAGCCATTCTTCTTAGGGAATAGAAAAAAATATAATAAATGGAATTGCTGTCGCTTGAACCACTCAGCCGTCATCTTATATACCAGGTCCAGGGTGAATGGGACTGCAGAGAAGTCTGGTGCCTGTTGGTTGCTGGATAACAGATGGGAGGACGACACAGGACGGGTTAGTAGAAGAGTTAAAACTTCATGCAGTTAATGAGTGTTATAGGCTTGCCTAAAGAAATGGGTTTTAAGAGCACGTTTGAAACTTTGGAGGTTAGGTATTAGTCTGATAGTCCGGGGCAGAGCATTCCATAGAATTGGTGCAGCTCTAGAGAAGTCTTGGAGACGCGAGTGGGAGGTCCGCACTAGGGTAGAGGTTAATCTAAGATCACTGGCGGATCTAAGAGCACGGGTTGGGCGATAGACTGAGATAAGAGAGGAGAGGTAGGGGGGTGCAGCATTATACAGAGCTTTATGGATGAGGGTTATTATTATTTTAAACTGTATTCGAAAGGAGACTGGCAGCCAGTGCAGCGACTGGCATGAACTGTAAGCATACATGGTCCCCTTATCAAACGAGCTGTGTCAGGCAGAATTTTGGGTTGTTTTCATGGCTTCCATGTTAACTTTGTCGCCACCCTGCTGTGTAATCCACAAAATATACTGGCAAACTTTTATCATGTACCGATATTATTTGAGCGCTTCTTGCTCACCTCCTTTGGTTCCTCTCTGACACCCATTGGTTTGAAGCCTGAGTCCATTTAGGGTATGTCGCCATGCCACTCTCTAGCCTGCTGCCGCTGCCTCTGCATGCCGTCCCCTATAGTGTCAGGGTCAATTATTGCATGTTTTAAAAAAATGCTCGAGTCTCCCATTGACTTCAATGGGGTTCGTTATTCGAGACGAGCACTCGAGCATCGGGAAAAGTTCGTCTCGAATAACGAGTACCCGAGCATTTTAGTGTTCGCTCATCTCTATTTATAAGCAATCAAGAGAATCAGGACTTGAATTGGCTAAATCACCAGCTATCACCAATAGAGTTATTTGAAAAAAATGCTTTTCATTACATGTAATTTTGTTTTCCTTAATTTGCAATTATGTTGCCAGTAATGAAGAGAAAAATACATTTTGGATAGGTGCTTTCTTCATACAGAATTATGTTAGGGGAAATTCATTTAAAATATCCACAAGAGGCTGGCGACCATAGGCAACGCTATGGAAAATGTGACTGCTGTATTACATCAAAATTAGTGGAAGCAGGTGCAATAATCTGCATTCAGTAGGGGGAATTTATTAAAAATGGCATTTTAAATGTCTTTTAGTAGATATGGACACACTGGGGCAGATTTATGAAGCAGTCTGAAAGTCAGAATATTTCCAGTTGCCCATGGCAACCAATCACAGCTCAGCTTTCATTTCACCAGTGCTCATGAATATTTTAAAGGGGAGCTGTGATTGGTTGCCATGGGCAATTGGAAATAATCTGACTTTCAGACTGCTTGATAAATCTGCCCCACTGTCTGCAGGTCCCACCTGTTTGGACCAGGCTACGCCTGGTGGAAATTTCAACTATAGTCTCTGCCCAGGGATGGTGAGATTTAGTTTCCTATAATAAATCTCTCCCAATGTTTCTAAGCTCATGATAAAGCTTTAAGTGGGTAAAGTTCACAATGAAACTAAAACATTCATACTTCTTTGAGGAATTATCATTTTTTTTTAGAAAAACCTTCCTACAATCCCCTTTCGAATGTTTTGGTTTGCCGTTTCAGTGTTGAATGATGCCTGTTCCTCTTTTTTATGTCTTGCCCATCAAGCCAAAACCAACAGAAGTACTGGTATTTTTAAGAGGAAACCTACTGTATATAGACAGTTTATAGTTAAATTAATATCACAAACATGAACATATTTTGTTTTTATTCTTAAAAATGCTTATATATTCCTAGATAGTCCAAGATGTTAGAAATGAGCCCCCTGCTGTTTACTTCAAACTGATTTTCTGTGTCCACTTCAATATATGTCCTGGGGTAGACACACATTCCCAGTATGTTGAACTTGCCGTTTTTAAAGCTGCATTGTTTTGTCAAATCAGATGTTGAGAGTGAAGTATTGTATTAAGGCAGTTTGTGGAAAACCCCTAAAGGAGCACAAATATAGGCAAGATAAAAGCATATGTGTCCAACTCAGCCTTTTCAAAAAGGTGGACATAGCAAGCTTGCAGGTTCCTGTTAATCCTGGAACATCTACCAAATATGGTTTTTGTAACTAAATGTTAAGTGTATAGTAATGGGCTGGATTAATAAAATAAACACTAGATTTTCTCATATTTACTATGACCGCATGCCCACAGGTTTTTGGTGCAATACCATTGAATATTGTTTCCATTTCAACTGTGCAGTAGAATACCAATGTGGGCATTACATAATTATATCCACCCCCAACAGCCACAGTCAACCATGTAGCAATTCTACTCTAATGCAAATTCTAGTATTTTATTTTCTCACATATAAAAGTAAAATATCCCTGTACTGAAGCCATGTGGAGTTTCCTATGCATCATCACACTTTGGGTGTAGTAATCTAAGGCATCAGGGTAACAGGTTTCAAGAACAAATTGCAACTGTTAGTGTCAGGTGCATAATACAGCAAACCATGTGTTGACAGGGGTTAAAGGGAACCTGTCAGAGAGATTTCTGAAACAAAACTAGCCACATGTCCTAATGGACCAATGGTTTCGTGTCCCAAATTGCACTTTTGTTTTTCAGGACTGGAGTAAAAATAACACGTTAGCGGTCCAGCAAGTGAAGCTGGAGTAATACACTCTGGCTTCACTTGGCAAGCGCTGCAGGTATAATGCATGCCCAGTGAAACTAGGTGCCTGTCCTGGCTTCACTTCCCGCATTGTGTGTGTGACATGGCTCATCAGACTCACATCTAGTTAAGTATTTAAGTTTATTTTTATTTATTTTTACACATAAAGACATCAATAAGGTTGATTTGGGACCTTAAATCAGAGGTTCATAAGGACCTGTAGTTGGTTTGGGGTCCCAAATCCACCTGACAGCTCTTCTTTAAGCTCCAGAGCCTTATTTGAACACCATTGCAATGTAACATTATGGCATAAGTCATTAAGTCTTAATAAAGTTTGTTGAAATATTTCATTCTCGTCTCATGGACAGTCAGGTGCATTGAAGTTTAGACCAAATTATTGGTTTTTATGTTCCTATTAAATGATACATACAATTCATATAAATCATATATAAAAGTCTTTAAAATTAGGAGAGTAAAAAAAGGAGGACCTTTTTATATACTCTAATGTGTTTCGGGTCGGACGACCCTTTCTCAAAGGTAGGAATGGCCAAGTGACAGTGAAAGGGTCGTCTGACCCCAAACACGTTAGAAGGACTTTTTTATGTACCCTATTTTACTCTCCTAATTTTAGAGACTTTCATATCTGATTTCGATGAGTTATATGAATTTTTCTATGTAAATACCGGTAAATAAATGTATTTTGGAGTTGAGCCAGTGCCTACCGATCGGGTAGTCGGAGCCCTAGTTTTATCCTGTATTTTTAAGTTGCACTAGCCTGTTCTAGGAACACTAAAAACAAGGCCTCCAGTTCCTATTGGCAAATACAGTTCTCCAAATATTTGTCCATGTGTGGGTATCCGGTGTTGTCAACTTCTACCTGCCATTGGTCTTATTACCATATTGTATTTATGTTGTAACATGTTATATTCAATAAGCAAAGGAAAGTCCAGCTCACCTTCCCCAGGTTCTCCCGATGCACAGAAGCAGCACCTC
Organism: Engystomops pustulosus; assembly: GCA_019512145.1. Taxonomy (NCBI): domain Eukaryota; kingdom Metazoa; phylum Chordata; class Amphibia; order Anura; family Leptodactylidae; genus Engystomops; species Engystomops pustulosus. The sequence goes on along the minus strand of CM033649.1, from coordinate 16,880,305 downwards.
CAGCTGTACGAAATCTTTCAAAAAGGCATCCAGCACCCGCAGGAGAAATTTTTCCAGTTCTTTATTTTTTAAAAGCACATCTTATCATGGTGCAAACCTTACAGCCACAATGGAAACAGGTACAATGACCTATGCATTATTGTACCTGTTTCCATTGTGGCTGTAACGTTTGCACCATGTTAAGATGTTGGATGCTGTGTTAGTCTAGGGCAGTAAAGGGGCTAATAGTATAACATAGCATCCAGAACACAATGGGGGTCATTTACTAAGGCCCCGATTCGCGTTTTCCCGAGGTGTTACCCGAATATTTCCGATTTGCGCCGATTTTCCCTGAATTGCCCCGGGATTTTGCCGCACGCGATCGGATTTTGCCGCATCGGCGCTAGCATGCATGCGACGGAAATCGGGGGGCGTGGCCGAACGAAAACCCGACGGATTCGGAAAAACCTCCGCATTTAAAACAAAAAATGTGTTGCGAAAATTACACTTACTTTCACCAGGTATAGGCCGGTGAATTTCAGGGCACCTGGTGGACGGCGGAGGAACTACCTTAGTGAATCCCGTCCGGACCCGAATCCACCGCAGAGAATGCGCCGCTGGATCGCGAATGGACCGGGTAAGTAAATCTGCCCCAATGGGATATTGTTTGCATCCCTGGTGGTCCGGGTCAGTGAATGGAGTTTATATCTGTACCTCTGATAGTTTAGGGCAGTAAAGGGGCTAATAGTATATCAGAGGTACAGATATAAACTCCATTCACTGACCCGGACCACCAGGGATGCACACAATAACCCATTCTGTTCTGGATGCTATGTAATACTATTAGCACTTTTGGATCAGTTGCTGGTATATTATAAAAACAGCTACACTCAGAATTCCCTTTTGGCTGCTGAGATTCTTGTATTATACTGTGAAAACTCATTTAGCTGTAAAAAAAAATGTGCGCAGATAACTCACTCATTCCCTCTTTAACAAAATAATGGCCCAACCTAAAACTTGTTGACTTCCCTCTATACAAGTGTTTCTACATAATCAGGAAAGCAAAATGCAGCAACCCGAATTCTAACTAGGTCTAACAATTTTTATTAACCCAAGGTGGTACAAAGATAATTACCATACACTCACCGGCCACTTTATTACTATTATGTTATCACCTGTCCAACTGCTCGTTAACACTTAATTTCTAATCAGCCAATCACATGGCGGCAACTCAGTGCATTTAGGCATGTAGACATGGTCAAGACAATCTCCTGCAGTTCAAACCGAGCATCAGTATGGGGAAGAAAGGTGATTTGAGTGCCTTTGAACGTGGCATGGTTGTTGGTGCCAGAAGGGCTGGTCTGAGTATTTCAGAAACTGCTGATCTACTTGGATTTTCACGCACAACCATCTCTAGGGTTTACAGAGAATGGTCCGAAAAAGAAAAAACATCCAGTGAGCGGCAGTTCTGTGGGCGGAAATGCCTTGTTGATGCCAGAGGTCAGAGGAGAATGGGCAGACTGGTTCGAGCTGATAGAAAGGCAACAGTGACTCAAATCGCCACCCGTTACAACCAAGGTAGGCAGAAGAGCATCTCTGAACGCACAGTACGTCGAACTTTGAGGCAGATGGGCTACAGCAGCAGAAGACCACACCGGGTGCCACTCCTTTCAGCTAAGAACAGGAAACTGAGGCTACAATTTGCACAAGCTCATCGAAATTGGACAGTAGAAGATTGGAAAAACGTTGCCTGGTCTGATGAGTCTCGATTTCTGCTGCGACATTCGGATGGTAGGGTCAGAATTTGGCGTCAACAACATGAAAGCATGGATCCATCCTGCCTTGTATCAACGGTTCAGGCTGGTGGTGGTGGTGTCATGGTGTGGGAAATATTTTCTTGGCACTCTTTGGGCCCCTTGGTACCAATTGAGCATCGTTGCAACGCCACAGCCTACCTGAGTATTGTTGCTGACCATGTCCATCCCTTTATGACCACAATGTACCCAACATCTGATGGCTACTTTCAGCAGGATAATGCGCCATGTCATAAAGCTGGAATCATCTCAGACTGGTTTCTTGAACATGACAAGAGGGTCACTGTCCTCAAATGGCCTCCACAGTCACCAGATCTCAATCCAATAGAGCATCTTTGGGATGTGGTGGAACGGGAGATTCGCATCATGGATGTGCAGCCGACAAATCTGCGGCAACTGTGTGATGCCATCATGTCAATATGGACCAAAATCTCTGAGGAATGCTTCCAGCACCTTGTTGAATCTATGCCACGAAGAATTGAGGCAGTTCTGAAGGCAAAAGGGGGTTACTAGCATGGTGTACCTAATAAAGTGGCCGGTGAGTGTATATACTCAAGTATAAGCCTAGTATTTCAGCACAAAAAATGTGCTGAAACCCCAAACTTGGCTTATACTCAAGTAAAAAATATATAGGTTTTACCAGGTTTTGTGGTAAAATTAGGGGCCTCGGCTTATACTTTTTATACATTTGTGCTCAGGTACAGCTTGGTCCTCTCCCACTGGTGTCAACTCACCAGGCTGTGAGCTCTGTGAAGGAGCAGGAGGGAGAAGCTGTACAGGGACACAAAGGTGGGGGCTGAGAGCTGTGGAGTGAGTAGCGCAGACAAGTCACATGTTGTATTTTGAAATGCATCTAAACCAGGGGTCCCAAAACTACGACCCACATGTGGCCCGTGGACCGTTTCTATACATCGAGCGCCAGCACCGAGCCCCGGGATAGGGATTTATTGTTTGGGCCCCCGGGCTGGCGCTCTAATACCGTCAATGATTAGGCCGTGGCCTTTGGCAGTTGAGCAGGGGCTTCTGTCCGTCCAGACAGGAAGCTCCTGCCCATCACTGTATAGTGCTCGATACGGTCAGAAACGGGAGCTCGAGCACTATTATTGCAGGTGGAGCGATGTGGTTGGAAGACAACCCCGGCGCACATCGCTCTTTGAACCCTTCCTTTCCGGCAGTAGCCAGAAGAAAGAAGACGTGAGAGCCAGAGATGAGTAGAGGGTTTTTAAAAAATTTTTTAAAACAGCAGTAAAAAGATTGTGGTGGCCGGGGGCCCAATATATGAAATAATTAATTATGGGGCCATTATAGAAAATAATTAATGGTGGGGGGCAGTATAGGGAATAATTAATTATGAGGGGCAGCATATGAAATAATTAGTTATGAGGGGCAGCATAGGAAATAATTATGTCATTAAGCAGCTAAAGGGACTCTAATGGAGATAAAATAATCTGATAATAAACTACTAGCATTCACAGCTAGAGAATGAAATGTCCTTTCTAGAATTCCCTCTTGTATGTGAATTCTCAGCTATTTACCTGTAAAAACATAACTGAAATTTTGTGAGCTGTAGATAAAGAACTGCCTGTATCTATGGTTCTGTAGATCACACAATCACAAGTCTGATGCAATCTGAAATATGAGATTCTTATCTTTGATATAACACCAGAAGATTATAGGTTTTACAGAACCAAAGATGAGGGGGATAAGATAGCTGAACCCGGACTCTAACTTCTGATTTTGATCAGAACATGAATTTGAACTTTGAAGTCGGGTCCGCTCAACACTAGTCTTGGGCTACATTGCAGCATAGCCTATGGAAAGTAAACGGACAGCATTGAAACTCTTAGACTTCAATTCAGCAAATTATAATATATTTGAGAACCTCACTCGTCTAATTTCCTGATATTTCAGCCAAAGTGCTTGAAAACTCTACGTATACCGTCATAAAATAATAAAACCAATAAAAACCTCATAAACTATTAACACGGCCGTGCAATCCGGTTGTTTATTGAACAGCCCATACAGTAAATATCTATAAGCGTAAACATTGGGAAAAATAGCGCTCAACCCACAAAAGACTCCGGTATTAAAGATTTTAAAGTAGTAGCGACTGCTCTGAATAAAAAAATACATTAATGAAGGAAATATCTCACATTGGTATGCAGCGCGCACAAGATCATTTGCGATGGAACAAGTCGATTCTGCTTCGGGATACAGATGTAGAAAAATATGGTTGTACCAGTGAGAACACTAGTGGTTTCCAAACAAAAATACTTTTATCACCACTTCCACAATTAAACTTGTTTACTGAGATTAGTGGGGTAATAAAAGGAGAATTACAGCTGGCGCCGCACTGGCACATACATTAATATTCCAAATCAACATCTAAAAGTTTAAGTAGTTTGGAAAAAGTTTAGATCTACATGTTGTGTGAATACAACTATACTGGGAATGAGGGTTTCTTACTATAATAATAATTCCTTTATTTATATAGCGCACACAGATTACACAGCGCTGTACAGAATGTGCCAAATCAGTCCCTGTCCCCAATGGGGCTCACGATCTCATCAATCTACCAGTATGTTTTGGAGTGTGGGAGTAAACCAGAGGACCTTGAGGAAACCCACGCAAACACAGAAAGAAGATACAAACTCTTTGCAGATGTTGACCTGGATGGGACTTGAACCCAGGACCCCAGCGCGGCAAGGCTGTAGTGCTAACCACTGAGCCACCTTGCTGCCCAATACTAAACATAAGATGCATTATAAGGAGAGATCCTAGTGTATGTGGAAGTAATGTGTTTATGTATGTGTTTTATGAGCAAAAGCAATCGCTTCAGGGATATGTGTCTGCAGGATATGTTTCTGCATCAGTGTAGCTACAACAAGGTATGTTTGGTTCATAATGCATAAAACCAAATGGTAGGTTTCCTTTAACACGGTAAGTAAAAGAACCTAAAGGGTCATCAATATTATACTTACCCTTAAAAAGTTTTATGTCCGTCACTAGACGCTGCAGGTCACGTGACCCTAGGGCAGCAGGACTCGGGACTTCCTGCGATTGCATGGCCCCCTCTATCTGCCAGAAGTCAGCGGGACATCATAGGAAGTCCTGGATCCGGTTTCCCAGAGATCACGTGATCCACAGCCCCTGGTGGCGAACAGGAAACTTTACCGAGGTAAATATATTATGGGTGACCCCATTAGTGTCTTAATAAGTGACCAATCACTTTATGGTTTGTAGATCCTACCAGCTACTCGCTGACCATCTCCTGTCCTGTATGTGCTTCATGTAAATGACTTTGCCATTCGTGGCTAATCCATCCCCATTAATAACAATACGACCTAGATTGGTGTCTGCAACTTACGTCCCACATGACAACCCCGGCCGGACATGATGACTGCCTGACATTTAAAGGGAAGCTAAGTTACAGATGAACCAGACATAAAATTCCATAATTATGATTTGGGGTATTTTAATACGTCCCTTACTCTTGCCTAAAATTCAATATAAAAACATTATATATGGCCCAAGTCAAAATCAAAATGATCCCCCCAATCAAAATCTCACCTAATGTTCTCTATCGGCCAGGAATTTATTATTCTCCGAAAATGTTGCGAGATTTTTTTTTACTTAAAAGAGATGGTCGTGTTTAATTTCCTTTTCAAAGATCATTCGATCTCTTTGCAGGAGTAAATCACTCTCGGCGGAGCAGATTCGCCCGGCACTAATGAGAGATATCACACCCTGATTTGGAAATAAATTGCCACTGAAGTCATTGACACTTAGTAAATCCCAGAACATGTGCTTATAAACCCGTCACTTGGGCTGACATATGGCTCCGCACTTTCCGAGCTGTATTACTGCCAGAAAGTCTCATCTCCGTCAGCACAGAGGATTTTTGGAGTTCAGCAGCTTCAAGAGCACAAAAATAAAAGACTTTCTGGTGGAGCTCATGTTCACCCCCCCCGAATTAACTAAACATAAATCCTACAAGAAAATATTAAAAATAAATTTTAATTTAAATGAAGCTCAAGGGGCGCGCGTGTCGGCTTAGAGGGGATTGTTCAAGAGAAAAGCGCAGAAGTTTAGGGAAAAGGAACAGCCTGTGGTGCGGAGGATTGTTGTTGGATCAGAGGCAGGTGATTCCATTGGATTTCTTTGTGGACGTGTCTCGCAAGGGAAGACATTTTCTTGTAGGCCTTGAAATGAGAATTGAGATTTTTTAAAGTGCCGTCTCCTCCTCTTATTTAGTTAAAGAGGTCATCCATTTTCGGCAAATAACTTATATTGTTTGTGACATTAAAACGTTATAAAAGCAATTTTCATCTCAATTCCTTGCTGCTTTCTAGAACTCTGCTTATTCAACAGGAAGTTTCATTGTTTACTTCCTGTGTATGAACACCGGTCCCTGGTTATGGGATGTCATACAACTGCATGGCCCCGTTATTTGCCTGGTAATTTGAGGTCACACAGATGCACAAATCGTTATATGCCTGGTCATGTGATGTCACACAGGTGCACAGCTTGTTGTATCCCTGGTCATGTGATGTCACACAAGTGCACAGCTTGTTATATGCTTGGTCGGGTGATGTCACACATGTGCACGACTCGTTATATGCTTGGTCATGTGATGTCACACAGGTGCAAGACTCGTTATATGCCTGGTCATGTTATGTCACACAGGTGCAAGACCTGTTATATGCCTGCCTTTAAAACATTTCCCTTTTGTGTTTCATATTTTGAAATTCATTAGTTTTAGGAGCTAGATAAGGTATACACATTCAGGTTCAAGTTTGCTTTTGGGTACCTGAAGGCTCAAACCCACCGTTAACAACTTCAAACATTGCTGGTACCAATAGCAGGTTTTACCCTTTAAATGCCGCTGTGACATCATAAGGGAGTGATGATCCATGGGAAAAGGCTTTGCTATTGGTATTTGAAGGGCTAAACCCACATGCGGTGCCAGCAGCGATCGTGGATGTTATCAGCGGGGTTGGGCTCAAACGCTGAACCCAAACTTCTGGCTGTTGAACATGGATTCGTGCATTCTATTGTGGGTTCTATTGTGGGTTTGGGTCCACTCATCCGTAATCATGGATGCTCAAAATTCCGAAAAATGCCCCATTTTGTTGCCGTTTTGCCCCCAGTAATTTTAGCCTGTTTTATTTCTTTAATTTTCTAATCATTTTAAAAAAATGTTAAAAATATGGCCTCTGTAAGTTATATGTGTACAAGCCTAAGCAAGCCAAGGGGGCAGTAACTTTTACTTCTCTCTAGTAGGGTGTCTCTGTACTGTATAAATACAAAAGGTTAGCATCCCCTCATCTAGTATCAGCCCATCCACATATATACTTCCGGATGCCCTACCTTCTGATCACTGCACCCCAATTTGATCGGGGGTGTAGTAACAATGAAATGTGTTTCATTTAGCATTTTTGCCTCTTAAACACTCATGGTCGTCCAGAAACATGGAACAGTCAGCAAAGGAGAACCGTCTCACCTGGATAAGATCGGAGAATAGTACCCCAGGTATAGGCAAATAACAGTACTACTGAGAACACTGCTTTAAGGAAAGTGTCAGCAGGGGGGGTCAGTGTGTCCACAGGGGGGGTCAGTGTGTCCGCAGGGGGTTGGTGGGGGTCAGTGTGCCCGCAGGGGGATGGGGGGGGTGTGGCCACTGGAGGGCAGCCCACGAAGGGGACCACTAAGTATCTGTCACCCAGGGGCCCATTAAAGCTGGAGCCGGCCCTGTATAAACGTCAATATAAATTTGAAAATATAGCTTTAAAAATGTAACAATTCATCAGTTAAGCGTGACCTACAAACACCAGACTCACCTCACAGGAGGGGATGCAGTGCAAAGTAGAAGGGTCTGGATACCAGTGAAGAGTTCCTGTGCACATAATATCCTATTGGAAATAACAAATAATTAAAGGAAGTCTTGTCATTGGGAGGTTTTGGAAGCCACAGTTTGGAAGCCACTCTTCCAGGCGAACATGCAATAGAGGACCGAGTTTGATAAGGACTGCCCACACTTTAGAGGGTTATTTAGTAGCTGTAGTATCCCTGATCGCTTTTGCGTCACATAGAAGTTTTGGGGTGGGGGGTGACAGCCAATGGGTGGCCTCCTCGGACCATAAAACATCACTTGTGATATAGGAAGTGGTAGTCCTAGATGGCCACTATTTGGTTGGAGCAGGTCCTGTGATTCTGAAGGCCAGAAGTACTGGATCTACCCAGAAAAAGGAGCCACAGTAGTGTAAGTATACCTTTTTTTTCTCTTCCCTCAGGGTTTTACAGAATTAAAATTTTAATACCAGTCTTTAAAGAGGTTTTCCCATGAAGACAAAATTCTTAAATATACTCAGGATAACAAAATATCACATTCTCTAATTCAATGTTATTAACAAAAATACAGCATTTCACAGATATAATTGCAACTTGTCTATCAGTCCTGCTGTTTACATTTTGGTTGTCCTTGGATATGACCATAAACTCCTGACTATGGTCAGGCAAATTCCTCTGGCATGAACAGTTTCTCTTATATGTCAGGAGGAGGGGCAGGAGTCAGGGAGAACTACAGACAGAGTCACTGCCTGTTCAGCAGCAGCTCTACAGACAAGATAACCTCTGGATCTGAGCCAAGGGGGACATAGGAGTGAGGTAGGTGAAGTAGAAGAGCTGGGTGTGTCATTGTGTGTTACATCCTCATGACTCTGATCTGTCTCATCTCTCTTTTTCTAGATGTCAGATACTAGTAAAATGTTCAAAAGCTAAATAAAAGTGTAGCTAAACCCTGTACCCTGATAATCTAAGCACATTGTCAGTGACAGCACCTCATTGCACAGAGGAATCATTAAGTGTCTGCTCAGCTAGTGCCCATTCACACTGTTTAATCTTACACTGACAATCACTGAGTGATAGGACCAAAAACAGAATTAAAGTAAAGTAAGGGGTTAAAAATGATCAACATCACAGCTTTTTGTAGATGGCCATCTAACCAGGCCACCATATCATACCTGCACCTTGGTGGGATTCATCCAGTGCTCTACCAAATCTGCCGTCATGTTCTTGGGTAGAATTACCGGGTCATTGGGTGGAGAGTTACAATAGGCCGTACAGTTAGCCCCTGCAAGAGAATGATTACCAAAAAAACATCACCATCTAAATCACAAATTCATCTTCACGGTAATGTTGCCACTATTTTTTTAAATTATTAAAAAAAAACTTTAAATTTAAATTTTAAATTTACTGGAGTCAACTGAATTAGTTTCAGTAAAATGTTCAGAAGCTAAATGAAAATGTAGCTAAACCCTGTATCATGATAATCTAAGCACATTGTCAGTGACAGCATCTCATAGCACAGAGGAATCATGAAGTGTCTACTCAGCAAGTGCCCGTTCACACTGTTTAATCTTACGCTGACCATCACTGAGTGATACGACCAAAATCAGAATTGTAAAGTAAGGGGTTAAAAAGTATCTTTATAATATTTTTTCAAATATTTTATTCAAATATAATTGAAAAATCAAACTGATAATAAAAAGGACAAAGAAGAAGCAAACAGTGATTCATGTTTGCAAAGGCGTGTTATTCTTTGATTTAGGCTCTGGCAGCAGAAGCCCCTCTGACGCACATGTACCATGTTACAAGTAAGATGTAAGAGCGTGATATTAAACATGAGTCAGCTTTTTAAAAATAATATTTGAACACAAGGCTTGTTATGATGAGCTGTGACCCCCCCCCCCCGTCTTGTGAAAGGACCTCGAGCCATCTCCTTACCGATTGCATGTCCATGGTCACACATATAGTGGATACCATTAACTTCTGAAGGTGGAGGACACGTCCCTGTTAGATCTCTGCACAGGCTAAGTTTTTCAGTCCAGGTACCATCTTTACTGCATACTGTAGACACCTACGGAATATGGAAACAGATTGAGTTTTAATTTTTTTTTCTTTCAAGAAAAATAGAATTCAAAACTACGTTTACAATGTTATAGGTTCACGGAACATCAAAAATGGTACATCTCGCACCTCGATCCAAAACCTTTACATGACAGGGTTAAAGAGAAATTTCACAACCTTAACCAACGCAATCTGTTTGCATCGATAAATAGACCTAACTACAGTGATTCCATCACAACTGGTTTTGGATCCAATGGGGCAGATTTACTTACCCGGTCCTGTCGCGATCCAGCGGCGCGTTCTCCGATGAGGATTTGGAGCTTGCCGGGATTCACTAAGTTTGTGCGCCCGATATCCACTAGATGTCGCTTCTGCGCTGAGGTCCGCCGAGGTCCGCCGAAGTCACCATCCTCTTCTTGGTGCATGTAAGTGCATGTCAAGTGTCTTTTTTTTTTTAAATAGCACGATTTTGCCGAATCTGACGGGTTTTCCGACGGCCATGCCCCCGATTTTCGTCACATGCAAATCGGTGCCGATGCGACACAATCCGATTGCGTGAACCAAAAACCAGGGGCAATTCAGCGCAAAACGGTAAAATTTGGAAAACCCAGCGGAAAAACGCGTTTCGGACCCTGAGTAAATGTGCCCCATTATGCGATAGGTTACCAATATGGTAATAAGCTAACTTGCTGTCAAGTTGATATTCCTGGGCTACAGCAGACAGCCTGGGATGATGAGGTAGGTAAGAGAAAAAAAACCTTAAATGGTTTGCTTTGGTTCCTCTCATGCACCTCATTAGCTGGTTGTAAAGCTGTCCAAGGGACTGGATTTCTCTGCCAGTGATTTTGGTAACTTATGCAGGCTTGTTTTTACTGTCTGATCTGAGTTTGAGTTGGTTTCCTGACCATCCCTTGCCTCCTGGATCGGTACCAATTTTCCCTCTGGCTTTGTCTACCCTCTCCCTTTACTTCACTATCGTTCAGTGTAGAAATCGTTGTCCAGTTAGAGACTATCACATAGGACGGTTGTCGAGTAGTTAGGAACAGCTCGGGAGGTGGAGAGTTTCTTACGTGACCTTCCGCTTTGTTTCCTGACTATGTACGAGGTTCTGTACTGATCTGCTATCTGTCCTTTGGCTCATACCTCAACATTATTCAGTGTACAAAATGTCACCCATTTAGGGGAAATCTTCCAGGGTGTTCATAAAGTAAGCAGCTGGGGAGGTGGGGAGTTAGTACTTGTCAGGTCACTTAAAAATATGATAATTTGCTGGGATGCTGGGAACCAAGAAATAATGTAAGACCTATAAATAAATGTTCAGATACAATGATGCATTTTATACTATCCATTCAATAAGTTCATTTTTTTTTTTTAATTAAATCTCAGGGAGGGACCATTACATCAAGACATATTCAAAGAAGAGTCATCCAGGATTGTCCGCATAATTTTTTAAATGAAAATGCTAACAAAAAACCTAGGAGACTGAGACACAGACTGGTGCAAACACCCTCCATCTTTCCCCAGGAATCACCACTGCTGGCAGGTAGACAGGTAATGTGAAAGACAAATTTTGTACAGTACTGAAATGATTTAAAATGCTGATAAAGGCATTTTTAAAATCAGCACAGCATAGACTTTTGGAACCCGTCACCAGCTAAAGATGACATTCCTGGTGACAGGTTCTCTTTAAAGGAAATCTGCCATTTGTTTTTATACATTGTGAACCACTCATACCTTGAGAATGCTGTAGCTACACTGATGCAGAAACATATCTTGTTTAATCCCTGAACTGAGTGTTTTTTCTCGGAAAGACAATTCTAAAATTCAGGACCTTGGAAAAGCTGGGTGCTGCTGACTGCAGTATATAAACACATTAAACGGAGCTTCCTGAACAGTCCAGATAGGGCTAATAAACCTGAGCTGGATGACTTATACACAGCAGCTGGGGGATGGTGCAGTGATTGATTACTTTTGCCTGTTAGGGATAACACAGTGATGATACTGTTAGGTTGTTTAGATTGTGAGCCTCATGGGGACAGGGACCAATTTGACATGCTTTGTGCAGCACTGCGTAATCTGTGTGCGCTATATAAATAAAGAATTATTAATATTATTATTATGATGTATTCTCGGCTTATGCTGGACAGGACAAGGCTGGAGCAGTGCATACTTAGGGTAAGAGGAGAAGCCCCGGGCCAGTCACAGGAGCATAAGAGCCTTATTATCATAATATCATAATTGTTTTTTCAGCAAAACCACTCAGTCCAGGGATTAAACAAGATATGTTTCTGCATCCGCATTCTCAAGGTATGTTTGGTTCAAAATGCATGAAATCAAATGGTAAATTTCCTTTAACTGGTCACAATACTCATATATCTGGGCACTGCAGCCATCATTTATATAGAAACTCTACGTACATTATTTTTTGGGAACATTTGCTGGCAACGTTTTTGTTTAACAGTACTATATCTAAGAGTTCTGTATTATGCTATTGTTTGGGCTCTGTGTATTATTTTATTTTTCACTCAATATTAATATTTCAAGATAAAATTAGCTAAGATATAGCAGTAAACCACCTTGCCGCAAGGTTGTCCATTGAGTAACATGAAGCCGAAAGCCAGAATCTGCACTGTACACACATCAGTATCGTTTCATATATCTCTCCACTTCCTTTTTGTTGACAGGATGATAAAACAGCACTAAATTATCCCACAGTTCAGATATGTCAAGCCGTGGTGACACTTGAGTGCTAAAACTGTTATATTAAAATCATATCCTTTTGAACACCTCCCCCCCGCTGTTATTAAGTGGTCCATGTCAGAGCGGCGCCATCACAAGATGTGACAGTCAGACGGTGGAGAGATGCTGATCTCCGCGCCTCGCCGCGTACGCCCGTCTCCTGCTGACCTTCATCCCTCCACCAATATGTCGCCTCATATACCGCCGTTTCCTATCGATAATATGTATTTATAATTCGCATCGTAAGATTAAAACCGCCGCGACAAAGGTTTTTAATGGCTCATCGACTGAAGTGCGATCTGAAGCTATTACACTTCCCGACGCCACCTACTGCTTTCCTGTCACGAGAAGATCAGAAGCAATCTTCAGATAAATTAGCTCCCAATTAGCAGGTCGTCCTCATTTAGGAAGTGTATCATTGTTGTTCCCGACAAAATTGTACTTGAATTGGATTTTTTTTTCTTCGTCTTGAATATGAATAACTTTATTTTCATTTGTGTGCAAAAATATGGGTCTGAATCCTGCACCAGGCTATGGTAGGGGTAGAGGTAGGTTGTCTGTGGTTCCCATTAAGGAGTTGCTAATGGGAAAGGGAATTTTACTAAATTTGTCATGTCTATTGACTAAGCAGTCAAATATAACAAAGACGTCTTTCTTAGACCCCATGCACATAACAACATGGTGGCCGATGATACAGCTCCATAATTTGGGGCCAGATCACGGCTCTCAAAGAGGTCTATGACACATTGGGGCAGATTTACTTACCCGGCCCATTCGCGATCCAGCAGCGCGTTCTCTGTGCTGGATTCGAGTCCGGCCGGGATTTATTAAGGTAGTTCCTCTGCTGTGCTGAAGAGCATCGGAACGCACTGGAATACACCGAGCCGGGCTGAGTGAAGGTAAGTGCAATTTTCACGACACATTTTTTTTTTTTTAAATGCGGCGGTTTTTCCGAATCCGTCGGGTTATCGTTCTGCCAAGCCCCCCGATTTCCGTCGCGTGCATGCCGTCGCCGATGCGCCACAATCCGATCGCGTGCGCCAAAATCCCGGGGCAATTTAGGGGAAATCGGCGCAAATCGGAAATTTTCGGGTAACACGTCGGGAAAACGCGAATGGAGCCCTTAGTAAATGACCCCCATTGAGCACACATTGGGGCTCATTTACTAAGGGCCCCGCGGACCGCACTTTTGTCGGACATCCCGATGATTTCCATTTTGCGCCGCTGGAACAGGGATTTAAAAGGGGTTATGGGCGCACGTGATCGGATTTTGGCGCAAACGCGGCGGCTTTCATGCTAATTGGGGGCGGGCCGTCGGATGATCCGACAGATTCGGAAAAAACGTGGGATTTCACCTAACAATTGTGTCGCAAGCCATGCACTTACACACACCTAGAAGAAGAAGGTGAACTCCGTCGGATTGGGGAAGCGACACCTGCAGGATATCGGGCGCACGATCTTCATGAATTGCGGCAGAGTTCATCCTCATCGGACAGTCCGGATTGGGGATCGCGCAGGGACCGGGTAAGTAAATGTGCCCCATTGTCTCACCACACAGTGACCAAGCTGGTCAAAATTTCTAAGGAGAGGGGAGGGGTGAGAAAAACTCACCTCTCACCTCCTCTCACCTGCACCCGGCCACATGCTCTCCCGGGTTACGGCACACGTATTTGTGAAAGGGGCTTGATGCTATTTCACACTGTCTTTCTCATTTGTGATTCTGTGATTTTCATCTTACTGAACTATTTTTCTTTATGGGTGTTTTTACATTTCAGTTTTTTTTTTCACTGGTCCCTTGTCAGAAGTACTGGAGTGATAAAGGAGCCAGATCAGGATACCTATGCTTCTTTTATTCCCATCCAGACCACTGGGGGTTATAAAATTCCTGGAACACCCTTTTAAAGGGAACCTGTCATCAGAATTTGGCCTGATAAACCACTAGCAGTATGTTGTCAAGCAGCTGAGCAGCTTCTAGATTGGGTTTCTTTCATGGCCTGATGTGGTGGTATCATCCAGAAAATCAATGTTGAAGTGAGATGTAAATCTGTTTTATGAAGTCAAGGAAGCGGAAAGTTTAACAATGAAGTCAAGCTCTCCTCGCCTAAGAATCCCTACTTAGTTATAATTGATGAGACATCATTGATCAGATCTCTTGAAGTCCAGTGCATGGTGTCAATCACATAAGAGGATGTGTTTAGAGGCATGGAGAGCTTGACTTCAGTGCTAAACTCTCCGCCTCCCTGACTTTATACATTTAACTTACATCTCACTTTAAAGTTGATTTTCTGGATGATGCCACCAGACTGGACCATGATCTGGAAGCTGTTCAACTGAATTGACAACATTCTGGGAGTAGTTTATTAGGCCAATTTCTGATGACAGGTTCCTTTTAAATGATTATGACACCTTAAACCCCACATTATAGATGCAAAATTCCCAAAGTCAGGGGCTGCTTTGAGGGTATTAATCAGCTGTGGGTCTTACAAAAAGAAGCTGAGCAAAGCCGTTAGTGAGACAACTAAGTCCAGCAACGGTATTTAGTATAATCCACGGCACAGCTGCCAGATATCAATCTAGCACAATGACCCATACAAGGAGACAGACTTGTCCTGGCAGCCTGAAAGTTTTATTAAAAAACACTTCCACAACAGGAAGCCATTTCACTTCCTGCACATAGTGATGTGTAGAGTCCACATGACTCATCCATGATCTGTCACCCATCAATATACTATGGATTTAACTCCGAAGAGCTGGGATAATCTAATCGCTTCCCCACCTCACATTGGAGATGTGGATACATGGAATAAGAAGCTGTTTTGGTGCATCCCTGTTGGATTCCAAACACGTCTCCAGGAATCAATACTCCGCCAGAGGGAAACACGGACTGAGAGATGGAATCGGTTCACTTGTGTCCTGTGTTTAATTGGGCCCATAATAATTTCTTGTATTGGCGCTGTCTGTTTGTGCGGAGACAATGATGATTTTTGTGTAGGGTTTAGTTAACATTCTGCAGATACGTTCCCTCACTGCACAGAAGAACATCTTTGCATCATAGACCTTCATTTATTTGTTAAGCCTCTATAACATTGCACCCCAGGATGCACTGTATTTAAAATGGGAATCTATACCATATTATCAAAGCTGGAAGCCGCCTTAAAGGGGTTGTCCATTTTAAGCACATTGCAGCATATAATTGATAATGTTTGTCCAATGAAACGTTCTGAAATTTTTCCAATACAATTTCTGAATCAATTCTTCACATTTCCCAAGATCTCTGCTTGTTGTCTGCAACAGGAAGCTTCATCGTTTCCTTCCTGTAGATAAAAAGGTGGCTCAGTGGTTAGCATTACAGACTTGCAGTGCTGGGGACCTGGGTTCAAGTCCCATCCAGGTCAACATCTGCAAAGAGTTTGTATGGGGTTCCTCTGGTTTCCTCCCAGACTCCAAAACATACTGGTAGGTTGATTAGCCCCATTGGGGACAGGGAGTGATTTGGCAAGCTCTGTGCAGCGCTGCGTAATCTGTGTGCGCTATATAAATAAAGGATTATTATTATTATTATTATAAACACTGATCCTTGGTCTTGTAATCAAGCTCATTATAAAACGCAATGTAATCAAAGCTGTGTGATCTTAACGAGCCGTGCACCTGTGTGACATCACATGACCAGGGACCAGTTTTATAGCCACAGGAAGTAAACATAGAAGCTTCCAATAGAAGGTCAGCAAGCAGAGATCTAGAAAAATGCGAGGAACTGATACAGAAAGTAAATTGGAAAATGTAATAACTTTTCCTTACACAAACAATATTAATTTGCTGTAATGTGTTTAAAGTGGACAACCCCTTTAATAGACAGAAGACTTTAGAGAAGGGGATACGTTTCTAATTCTCAGGGTCGACGCAGGTCACCATGTTAACACTTCCTTAAAGGGGCGCTTCAGTTAGGATTGTGGTCTTTTTGCATTTTTGGTATTAAAACTAGTGCTACTTTCTTGAGAAAAGATTTTAATTTTGTATCATTTTTTTATTCTGTATTGTGTGTATTATGAATGGCAGTCATCTTGCCGAAGCTGCTCTTAAAGTGTATTTAAGCTGTCAATGCTTCTCTGGAGGAATCAGTAGTGCCTTGTGCGCACATGAGTAACACTGTTTCTGGTCATTATGTGACTGGTATTCTGCATTTTCCAGCCGCTCTAATCCAATGTGTGGAGGAGACCTAGCTGCTGTGACGCACTTCTCCCCTCCCCCATTGAGTTTCTATGAAATCTATAAGCGTCTGTCCATTTTGCTAGCAAGTTAAAATTCCCAAAACTTTCACAGTGCAAAGTAGATTAAAAGGGAGGAGGATTGTGCAGCTTCACACATGCATTTTAACAGCATTTGCAAGTGAAAGGATGTTAAAAAAATTACAAGATACAAATGACCAGTGACGAGTGGACCCAAACAATTTTAACATCCCCAGAAACCAAAAAAGTTTGGATTTAGCAGTCGGACTAACCCACTGCTGTTAAAGGAAATCTACCATTTGTTTTCATGCATTATGAACCAAACCTACTTTGAGAATGCTGTAGCTACACTGATGCAGAAACATATCTTGTTTAATCCCTGCACAGAGTGGTTTTGCTGAAAAAGCAATTATAAAATTATGACAATGAGGCTCTGCCATTCTTGTGGCTGTCTCGGCTCTTCTCCTCTTACCCTAATCATGCACTGCTCCAGAGAACGTTATTCACTGTTTTGTCCCTCATAGGCAGAAGAAATCAATCGCTGCACCATCCCCCAGCTGCTGTGTATAAGGCATCCAGCTCAGGTTGATTAGTCCTATCTGGACAGTTCAGGCAGAATTTTGTCCTGAATTTTATAATTGTTTCTTGAGCAAAACCACTCAGTTCAGGGATTCAACAAGATATGCTTCTGCATCAGTGTAACTACATCATTCTCAAGGTATGTTTGGTTTACATTGCAATACAACAAATTGTAGATTTCCTTTAACACCCTCAATCAGACCAATCAGCTCATCCCTACAGATGACATTAGGCACAGATACGATTGTACCAAGCTCTGAGAGTGCAGTCTGGATAAGTTAAATTAAATCTGCTCGCATGACTGTTAACCCGACACCTCAATGACTTGATAATTTTATTAAGACTTTATACTCAGACGCCTTATAATAACTCAGAATTATAGCTAGCTTATAAGTTAATATAAGAAACATAAATCTAATTATGTTAGAGTAATACCCAGGATTTCACCTAATGTAGAGAGCACTCAGAAAATTGTCAAGTTTGGCTACACAATTGTAAAAACTTAATTACTTTAAGAGTAGAAGGAGACAGGGAAAAAAAGTAAGAAGAAGGAGATAACATAGAAAGAGAGAAGAAAAGGCCGAGCAAGAACAGGATGTTGTTAAAATCCAGATTAATAATTAATGCTTATTGTTAGGATGATTTATATAATATTATATATGTTATATACGTGTGTTAAAAAAAAAATAATTAAGGGGAATTTTTTTAGCTCAATCATTATTCTTAGGATCGGTCATCAATATCAGAAAGGAGGGGGGTACCAAACTAAAGAGCGGCCTTAAGGGGAACCTGTCATCCAGAACAGGCACAATAAACTGTATTCAACCCCTGGCACTGTGCCTTTGTTGGAAAGTACAGTGCAGGTGTCCCAGCTTAAATCTGCCTCCTCCCACCATTAAAATAGTTCCCCAAACTTATTCTGCCTGTGCCTATGTTGGCTTCTTCTACCGTTGCTTGACCCAACCCATTGCGGGGTGCATGAAATGGTGACAAGATCCGCAGTTTCCCACACAGTGCTCACTGCTAAATTCACCATGGAGTGAGAGGGGCATCATTTTGGTAAGGACAGGAAGTGGAGAGCGAGAGGATTTCCTGTCTGCTCTGGCTGAGATTTGAAGAAACACTGAGCTTTCAATCAAAAGAAGGAGGCGTGATTTACAGGTAGGAGGAAGCATGACTCTTCTCTTGAGAAGTTGACTCTTCTATACAAATTTGTATACCAAATGGCAGTGATTAAGGTACAGTGCCACAATGACACATGATTTTAGGTGATATGGGGAGGAATTTTAACCCTTTACTAGCAGGTATTACTGGTGTGAGGGGTAAAATTGGGTGATACATGTGATGAACACTTGTTTTTTTTTTTTACGAAAGCTAGTAATACAAAGGATACTGTATCATTGTGTCACAAGAGAGTATGCAGATTTGGTAAGAATCTAGAGGAAGTTATATACAACTTCCAGAACAACTGGAGTAGTGTTGCTTTGTACCGAAAGAGATGTGGAAAATGAACAAATCTTTTGAAACATTAATAAAAGCTTCTGTGATGAGACTCTCATATCTAACCCAAAATAAATTCTGAAAGCTAGCTCACACAACAGTTTGTGACATATACTTTTCTACATGGAAATTAGCGTTGAAGATTACCTGTAAGATGAAATCCACTTTCAAGCGCTGCAGAAGCCCATTTCGCAGCTTCAGGCCTCCACCCAAAACCAGGTCTGGTCAAACACACGTAACAGGTGCAAGTCTTTCCAGCGACTCTACAGAGGTAAGGTGTAATGGGAAGACTTGCACCTGTTCTGTGTGTTTTACCACACCTAGTTTTGGCTCATAATAACTGATGGAAATTAGTAAAGACCTAATGGGGATGTGAGCTGTCCCTAACATACCCAAAGGGTGTGCACATTTGATTTGAATCACTTTTTCTTCATTACTGGAAGTGTAAGCAGCCGTGTTAACATTTTCACAGCTGCCTAAACTTCTACAGATGAAGAAAAATGGATTCAAACCAGCCAAAGGCATGGTAAATATGCAGAAAATGCACAGGTTTTGGACAGACCAGGAACGCACCATGTGACCGCACCCTAAATGTCTCGTAGAATCCATCCCAATTTTGCATGGAACATATAGAATGTTCCTTTTTTTCGGGTACTTTGCACAAAGGAAAAATACCTGGTGGCCCACCATAGAGGTATACTGTTGTGATCCTCGGAGATAGATCTGACTTGCATCTGGGCCAAGAAAAGAGCTTTAGAAGATCATCGCCAAAAAATGACAGACAGAGACAAAGGGAACAAAAAGAGCAAACCCTAGTGCAGACTGTAAAAGATATTTGGGCATTGATTATGAATGTTGTCTGGTGTCCTTCACATTGCTCTTCATGTTCCATGGAAGAGATGAAACTGTATAGACCAAGGACCCCAATGTGGAAGATGAAGGCATCCGGAACAGAACTCACCATTATTAGGGGTGACATTTTGGCGACGTGTTTCAGCTTAGAACTCTAATATCTGATGCTTGAATTCCAAGCCGAAATGTGTCACCGATATGCCAATAAAGTGAACCAGGTAACCCCTTCATCATGGTGGTCACTGTGTATTACCTGCCTTGCGGGCCGGATACCTCCATCTAACACATTGGAGTCCTTGAGGGGCCATAGAGGAATATGTTCCACACTGAAATAATATGCTCAATCTCCATGTGAACAAGTCCTAAAAGTGATTACTTATGGCTAAAGCTTTGTATAGAAACATTGGAGAAATAGGGAAGGAAAGCAGCGATGCAACGCATTTAGTAGAAGTTGCATCAGTGCACATACTATAGCGGCGATTCCATGAAGGTCATTGGAAGGTGGAGCGCGACTTAACTGAAAGGATAAAGCAAAGAAGATCTGAAGTCAAAGCGCTTTTGCAAGTCGATGGTAAAAAAAAAAAAACAAAGGTCCATCTGCTGAATGTTGTGATAGACTTCCCTTTGTGGGTGCGCACCTCTCGTAATCCAATTTAAAAGATTTAAATGACTGATCGCTTTAAAACAGACAAGGGACACAAAGTTCAATTAAAAATCTCGTTCAGCACATTGTGAACTAAGCACTTCTAGCAAAGGTGTGAAAAACAAATTTATTCCAGCACTCTCATCACTGTCACAGATAATCAACTTAATTAGGTGTTAATTATGTTTCACTGTTAAAATGAAATGTGACTATATCCGCACACAATCAAAATTAGTTCTATTACCCCCGCCACCAAAATATCCCTCTTGCATTTTCGCCACCGCTATTTTAAAATCATGCTGCACGCGGAAGACTCCATCAAAGTATCCTTCTCCGAATAAGAAAAAAAATAAGTCATATTTTGTGCTGGATGAGCAATTTGGGAAAAGAACACGTTTTGTATTATTCTATTTTCCGCACCTGCAGAATTGCAAAACCCAGGGGCCATACAACTCATCCCTATTTAACGTAAACTGTTCGGGAGAGAGAGATGGGAATATTAAGTTAGCTGCGTGGCTGGGGTTATGGTGTCAATGTATTAGAGCTAAGCTGTTTTCTCAGCAAAAGGATAATATTATAGATGAGCTGTACTACACACTCCTGGCACAGAGCTTCAAGGTGAAGGATGACCCCTACAAATCCCATAAACCTTACAAGAGTCATGGAGCTATGGAGGAGTGAAGGTTGACAATTTATGGACCTGCTTTGTTTGTCGGCCGTGAGTCGGGTCAAATGGCAAACTCGGTAACACTACAATTGTATCACATATATGTGCGTGTGAAAAATTAAGCAGTGTTTATGGAGAACCTGACACATGTCTGTTTTACTAAAAGTTTTATGCTGTAAGAAGAGAACGGAATGAAATTGTTTACACTGGAAGTTCTGTTGGCAGTGCTGGATTAAAGGGACCCCTTCTCTATTACTAAAAGTTAGTTGGATTCCTCAGAATCTGATAATTTTGGGGCATCTTTTCCCAAAGCTCCAGGTTTCAGTAGGGCTCTGGACGGCAGAACCTCAGTGGGTACCTTTGCAGTGAACTCAAGTGGTGGCATTAAAAGTTCATAAACTAAAACATTCTGAACAATTACAGTACTTTATAAAACTTTATTTCACATTACCTTGCTCCCTGACAGCAGAATATGGAGAGTCACATGGGTGGAAGGGGACATCTGCAGCAGCCAGTTTCTCGGGTTCCTCGTGCATACATCCTCTACTCCACGCCGTACCCTTCCCTCCTCTGCCTGCTCAATGTATTTGACAGGAAGTGAGGAGGTAGCAGTATGAGTGTGAAGGGGAGAGGAGACAGACACAGGAACACCCACTGCTGTAGCTGCACAACCCCCTCCTTCCGGGACATGCTACACGCTGCTGGCAGGAATCCAGGTAATGTGAAATAAAATTTTATAAAGTACAGAAATGATTCAGAATGCTGACAAAGGTGTTTTAAAAATCAGCATAGGCTATTGGAACCTATCACCATCTACAAAATGACATTCCCGGTGACAGGTTCACTTTAAGCGCTAATATAACTTTACAATATTTTGTTACTTTAGGTGTAAATCCAAAACAATGAAATTAACAAGTATTCAAAACTTTCTCAAACAACACAATTGTATAACCATTTTTGGCATAATATGTGTATTCGTGCTTGAACATGAATTTCTAGCACTTTATGGTGAGAATATTTGTATGCCAATGAGCTACTATGTGGGTGTAACTATGTTCAGCTTAAATCAGTGGCACGGAGGCTGCGAATATAATCACCACGTATTAGCATATGAAACTTGGAAACGATAGAAGCTTATTAAAACACAGTGCCATGCTAAATGAATTATTAGTTATCATATGCAAATCATTAATTTTTGCAAAAATGTTAATAGACTACAAGAGGCGCATTTGCATTACTGGCACAGGAAGGATGTATAATGTTCAGTCATATATTGATAAAATGGTAATAGAAAAGTCATACTGTGTAAGATCTGCAGTACAATGTACACTTGCTGTCCACCTCCACACCACGGGTACAGTTATACATTCCCCGGAGGATGAGGGGCAATGGTTCACACGTTATAGGAATACATCGGCCGGTAGCCCAGTGTCCTGTCTGTAGGCAGTGTATTTTCAGGAACTTCCTATAAAAACATACAGATATAAGTCATGTTAGGCATATGTAATGCATTATACACAACAGTAACTCAACTCGACATAAAAAAATCGGCCATTTTGAATTTTGACATGGCAATTCTTATTACCCCTGATAGTCTGTATCTAAAGTTGACCACACACGTTCAATAACTGCCCTTGATAGCTGTTCATTTTGACTCCCCAATATATAAAGCCCAGTTCAGTGATGAATGTCATGAAAGCTGTTATCAAATATGTCTGGCAATGGATTATCTCTCGTGAGAAGGATGATTGCTCTGACATCATCTCTGGAGAGAAGAGTTGGAACACCTCCAGACACACAAGAAGTCTGCTGGGCCTCCTTATGGTGTATGGCCTGCCTAAGTTAGGAACTTCTCCCCGGTTATTGAGTTATATTTAGAGATGAGCCAGCTCGATTCAACCTATTTGGGAAATTGTGAGGTCGTCGAAGCCCTATCTGACCAGTATGGTCTGGTGTCTTTCCCCGGTCACAGCAGAATTTCTGTGAACACCAGTAGGTTGACTTGGCCTAACGGGATCGGGTCCTTTCACTTCTAGACTGTCAGATGCTGTCTGGTTCTCTTTGGTTCCCCCAGGTCAAGTCAGGGTTCAAGAAGGGCGGTAACCAGGGCAAAGCGCCAGCCCATGCCCAAAAGGGATCCACAATCTTCTGGTTCCAGGACTTCATCAGCCCTAATCACCAGGAAATTCAGAATCATAATTTATTTCTTTTTCCACGAAATTGTGATTCAATCAAATAACAGTGTCATATATAGACTAAACAAACTTTCATTCAGTTGTCTAAATAACATTACAACAAAATGGGTCTTAAAAGGAACCTGTCACCAGGAGACCCATTTTTAGCACTCCCCCAGTCCCTACAGAGAATAGTACATACACTGCCAAAGTGTTTTTGTATTAAAAATTGGTTTTACAGAAAAAAAGATATGTTATATTGTACCTTTCATTAGTATCTGCGGTGTGACTAGGCAGTTGCCAAATGGGAGGGGCTGGAAAGGAGCAGTTCCCCCCCACCCTTGGGATTCAGCTTCTCCATGTGACCTTTTCAAATATATGAAAACACCCATCACTTGGTTTAGCGACGCCCCCCGGCTCCCCTGAGGGGAGTTATTCATATATTTGAAAAGATCACATGTTTCCCAAGGGTGGGGGGGGGGAACTGCTCCTTTCCAGCCCCTCCCAATTGGCAACTGCCTAGTCACACAGCAGATGCTAATGAAAGGCACAATATAACATATCTTTTTTTATATACAAAAACACTTGGGCAGTGTATGTACTATGCTCTGTGGGGACTGGGGGAGTGGTAAAAATGGGTCTCCTGGTGACAGGTTCCCTTTAAACCCTTCCCGACTGCCACATCGCAATATACGTTATATTTGCACATGCAACATGTACACTTCGTGAAGTGCTGCATCTACCATGAGGCAGGCTGAGATCTCTGCCTCGGGCGGCAGCAGGTTCCATCTCAGAGGGGGCGGCACTAGAGCAGTTTTTGCTCAATTCTCATGATCTTTTATGCTCATGGGGAGGTATACGGCTTCCTGTCCCTCCCTGCACATGTGCAGCCATATTCTCTATGCTGCTTTCGGTCTTAACCCCTGCCCCCTGTCCATGTATGACTGCATATGCATAAATGTGCAATACGTCATTTACTGTAATATTATGAATACAGTATATGTGTATTTTTTTTTGCATATATATATATATATATATATATAAATATATGTGTGTGTGTGTCATATGTGTCATGTTTACGTATATGTGTCTGTAATATTCTCCCTATTTATGTGAATGTGTCTGTAAAATATGTCATATGTTCATATGTATGTGACATCTGCATGTAAGTGATATGTGTTTGTTATCTGTGTAACTTTTTCCCATTGGTCCACATTTAATAAAGTGTCTGCACCAGTTTTCTGTCTGAGTTTGCACTGAAAAGAACATGCAAACTTCTTGCTCATGTATTTATAAAGTGTCTGCGCCAGTTTTGTGTCGTGGCTGCAATGTGTCCGACAAGACCTAAAATTGCGCTTTTACTGCTTAGTTGGACCTTGCACCAGATTGTTTGTGTTGTTTGTTATTTTCATACTCCCATAGGAAAAAAATTATTAACCCAGACCAACCCCTTTTAATATATAGAAATGTGGAACATGTCTCTAAACACACCTCAACTTTGTACACCACAATTATTTTCTTACCACCTCCACCAACCCAACTCTGCACTGTTGAATAGGTTTTCGACTCAGATATCAGAACAGTTTGATTTTTTTCCTTTTGTTTTCATTATTATTCATTTCGGCACCCAACATGCTATGACAATATCCCTATTGTCACTTGGTCCCGGCCAGGTGCCAATAGAGTCCAAAGTAATAGAATTGATGGTTCAAAAATGGACTACCAAAAATTCTATGGAGTTGAGATTTGCCCAATACATTAAAAGCACATGTTGGTGCTTCTTATGCCATGCCTAATTTTGGTAAAGCAAACCAATCTTATGCCATGCCAATTCTCTTGTAAGACGGCCCTTACATAGCAAACATAGCATGTTGAAAATGTTCATACTTTTGTGTGGGGGCTTATGGTTAAAGAAAGTTCTCAAATTTTAATCCCCTACTGATGTTTACACAATAATGCAGTTTTTCTCTTATAACTCAGTAATATACAGTGTAAAATTCCAGAGTGTGGGCAAGGACTCTCTAATCAGACACTTCATGATTCCTCTAGTGCTGTGAGATGCTATGTACTGACAATGTGCTTAGATTATCAGGTTTATCTACAATTTTAGTTAGTTTTTGTAGTATGTGACGCATAGAAAAAGAGAGATGAGACAGATCAGAAATGAGAGATCCATGAGATGGATATAGCACACAGTGACACGCTATCAGCTCAGTGACACGCTACATCTCAGCTATAACAAACAGAGAATGCCTCCCTTTCTTGGATCTTTTCTTATCTTTAGCTTGTAGAGCAAACTCCACACAATGTTTGCCGGCAGGAAGTTCCCATGTCTGATTTGGTCTTGTAATGCAGGGGGAGGGACAGGATTTAGAGAGCAGACAGGAGAAGCTATTCATACGAATAATCCAACCATAGTCAAAAGATTTACGGTCTGATCCCAGGGCAACCAATGTTGTATATATCAGGATACAACAGGTTAGAATTATATCTGTGAAATGCTGTATTTTTGTTAATAACATTGAGTTAGCGAATATGTTATTGTGTTGTCCTGAGTATATTTAATCTTGTCTTTGTGGAAATAACCCTTTAGGAACTCCTTAGACTTTGCTTCTTCATTTATCCCTATTGTAAATTTATTTTCAACCCACTGGGTTCCCATCATCTCCAGTTTTTTTTCCAGAAGTTACCAGCATAGGATGGCAATTGAGAAAGAAGAGACGTGCAAAGTGATTTTTTAACAATTCA
The DNA here is from genome assembly GCA_019512145.1 of Engystomops pustulosus. Classification (NCBI taxonomy): domain Eukaryota; kingdom Metazoa; phylum Chordata; class Amphibia; order Anura; family Leptodactylidae; genus Engystomops; species Engystomops pustulosus. The sequence goes on along the minus strand of CM033649.1, from coordinate 16,854,476 downwards.
AAAAATTTACACGGGTGCAGTTTAAACGTCTACTAAAGGACCATCATTATGAGTCATGTTCATCAAGTCCCTTGGGTTTCTGTAATTGCAATGGTCAAGACATCATTAGAGATGAGCGAACACTAAAATGCTCGGGTACTCGTTATTCGAGACGAACTTTTCCCGATGCTCGAGTGCTCGTCTCGAATAACGAACCCCATTGAAGTCAATGGGAGACTCGAGCATTTTTCAAGGGGACCAAGGCTCTGCACAGGGAAGCTTGGCCAAACACCTGGGAACCTCAGAAAAGGATGGAAACACCACGGAAATGGACAGGAAACAGCAGGGGCAGCATGCATGGATGCCTCTGAGGCTGCTTAAACGCACCATTATGCCAAAATTATGGGCAACAGCATGGCCATGACAGAGTGACAGAATGAAGCTAGATAGGACTAGGATCAGCACCAAAGACCAAACAAACACTGCTGGAATGGAAAGAACTTTAGGAACTTTTGGCTGTTTGTGTTTTGCTGCATTTTTTTTTTTTTAAATAGCAGAAAATCCCTTTAAGTGCAATACTTCAACTGTTTCTAGAAAGTTATTAATCTGGCATAAATGACAATACATATGACACATAGATCTGAAGACTTGAGGTGTGGGTGGAGTGATGAATTCTTGACGTTAGTATATTGTGGGAATGGGTAAACCGGATTTAGAAATTTTCATCTTGTACGTGTTAATGTGTCCTCAGTCATAAGTTCTAACAGCTGGTGGTAGAGAAGAAGAGAAGAAGCCGGGAACTGTTACTTATGTGAGAAGTCTAGACGTGATAGCGGAAGGTGAGAAGCGTTTAGCATAAGAATATGTTTCCATATTTTGTTACATTTCCTAATACTGGAGATCTTGGATCACATATAAAAATGATAGCAAACACATTTCATCACAAACCTCCTAGGTCGTCTCTCTGAAACTTCCGCTACATGGTAGCCCAGCTTACATCTGTATCTGCATGCTGACCCTACATCGTGGTTATTTAGGTGGCAGCGTGGCGTCAGTAGTCGGGCATTGGCTATGGCCGGTGGAGAGTCACATTCAATCTTGCAATAGCCTTCGGGAAGAGACCAATGTCCATCACGAGTGCAAGTCACCCACTGGCTAAGACCTGCAAAGCACAAAAGTTTTAGAAAAAAAAAAAAATTTAAGCTACTAATAATATTTTTAAGTATAAAAAAGTATGTACAGGCGGTCCCCTACTTAAGAACACTCGACTTACATACGACCCCTAGTTACAAACGGACCTCTGGATATTGGTAATTTATTGTACTTTAGTCCTCGGTACAATAATCAGCTGTAACAGTTATCACAGGTGTCTGTAATGAAGCTTTAGTGTTAATACTGATTCTTATGACAACCCAACATTTTTAAAATCCAATTGTCACAGAGACCAAAAAAGTTCTGGCTGGGATTACAATGATAAAATATACAGTTCCGACTTACATACAAATTCACCTTAAGAACAAACCTACAGACCCTATCTTGTATGTAACCTGGGGACTGCCTGTATTATATAGAATTTTTCATATGATCAGTCATTTTGATCAGTGGTTCTATAGTGGACTCATCCCATACTCAGTAAATGTTCAGTCATTGGTCAATTTAGCCAAAATGCAACCCATGCCATTATCTTGAAATGTGGAGACCAGAGAACGTTAATTCTGCTGGATCAGTTTTTAAGAAAACAACTAGTTATAAGATTTGAGAAAGAGCTGTAGCTGGCCTTCATCCATTCATTGTGGTTTAAACTGTATTGGCCTCCACAGGACGACAATATAATTTTTTAAGAAAACTGTCGGGTGTATTTAAGACACTAAACCAAACATAGGTCAACTTTATTGGTGTCCTGTGGGGGTCAATATAGTTTCATGTCCAAAATTGCCCAATATGAGCTCTGTCTGTACGTGCAATAGAAAAAAGTTCATATTTATCTAGATAAGGACCTGTGGGTGGTTTATTGTCCCAAGGTTCCCATTAAAGTGTGATGGAGCAGGAACCAGCTCTGCTATTGTGGGACTCCATAACTTTGCATTGGGCCCACAAAATACTAAATTGACCCCTGCAACCTTGAGTTATCTCATTATTTATTCCAAGTATTTTACCTCTGTGCCCATCTTTACACACACAAATTCAGTAGATTAGCAACTCATAAAAGATTGCTGAACAGAAATATGATCTGACTATACAGGGTTTGTTGTCTGTAACCATGGATACACATCGTTTAGCAAAGTTGCTGTGGGAAGTGAGCAATAGAAAGTTTTTATTCAGTGCTATCATAGATTGCTTCATTTTTCTTTTAAGGTGTACAGGCAGTCCCCGGGTACAGGATAGGTTCCATTGGTTTGTTCTTAAGTTGAATTTGTATGTAAGTCGATTGTAGATCCAGACAAAAAAATTTTTTTACCCCAGTGACAATTGGAGTTTTTTTGCAGGAATGGGACCAAGGATTATCAATAAAGCTTCATTACAGACACCTTACAGCTGATCATTGCAGTCTGGGGCTATAGTAACATCCAGAGAGCTTCACCAGAGGTCAGAGGAAGCAGAGGGGTCCGTCTGTAACTAGGGATCATCTGTAAGTCGGGTGTCCTTAAGTAGGGGACCGCCTGTATTGGTAAAATAAAAATAAAATCTATAGTAAAGGGGGTGGGGGGATAGTGCTGTATTCCCTATGGATGGTGTGTAGCAAGTCATGGACGCCTCATGTAAATGAGGGAGAAGTGCCAATGTCTATTCCTAAATCATCCTACATCGTTCTAGAGGAAGCAGGTGAGTAATTGCATTTTATATGTGAGTTATATTAAAATAAGCAAAGCATTTAGTGATCCTGGAGGCTACGGGAAATTATTCTTAAAGATAATGTCACTTGTGTAATGGTGATCTTTGTGATCATTACAAGGCAAGAACTTCAGGGCTGGAAATGCTTGTTTTGAAAGTCGTAAAATAAATTGCCATTGTTTTGCAGAAATGTCACTGATTAAATGCAGCGCGCTGTCATAACATACAGTACATGCCGCATGCCATTACTGTCACCGCCGATATTTCTCAAAAAGCAATCAAATGCTTGTGCACACTAATAGCAAAAGTACCATCTACAGGCCAGGAACAGCGCTGCAACCAGCCTGGCCGCTACCGGGACATGTATAGATAACACACGTAGCATACAGAGGTACAATACATCGTTGTTACCTGGAGACTCCAACCAACATAATATTGTAAAATTGTTGTAATGAGAGATCCTTAAACAGCAAACAGGGGTGAACATATTAGAAATGATTACAGATGAGCGGACCTGATGGTCGGGTTCAGCGCTCAGGTTCGGCCGTGTGACTCCTTGATTGGAGTCAAAAAAGCCAATCTGGCAAATTGACCCCCCCTAGCAACTAGCCAAAGCTTTGATTGACCAGGGGGTGTCAGCCGCCCCTCGCTTGGATACTTTGCCAGATTGGTTGCTTGGCCACCAATCTGGCAAAATGTCCAGGTCACCCGGCCTAACCCAAATACTGAACCTAACCATTGGGGTTCACATATCTCCAAAAATGACATCTGGCCTGAATCATTGCCCACCACAGTTTGTTAGGGACTGGCAGGCATTTGAACAATTACATGTGCTTGTTTTACTATAAATCTGTTGGATCAAGTGGGCCTGCTCCTTCTGTTGATCAAACTGGGCCTGCTCCTTTTGATCCAGTCCTGCTTTGTTTCTGTGTGGATTTTGATATTTTAGCATCACAATTTTGTAAAGGACAAAAAGCTCCATGGTCTTGTATTTTGCAAGATGTGCAGTAACAGGGAACGGGAACAAGGAACCAGGAAGCTTTCTCTTAGGCTAATCAGTGCAAGGATCCGACGGGGAGTGATGGAAGCCGTCGATCTTTAAGGATAACCCGGAAGTGTTAGCACTAATCAGTGGTGCGCTGGCGTTTAAATTTTCAAGTGCTGCATGCGCTTCCTAGGGCACGGCCAAGCCAGGACTGGAGCAGGAGCATGGAGAGGTGAGGGGCACAGCGCCGTGGAGAGGGGCACTGGTGTGCCCGTGATGTGGGGGCACCTGTGACACACACTTGCCTCATCACTCACTTAAAGGGCTTTTCCCACCAATCAAGGTAAGCCATATCCACACAGCCTCACTTGCTGATCGGTGGGGGTTCCAGTGATTAGACTCCCACAGATCATGAGAACGGGGGGTCCAAGGTACCTCTGACGGACCCCTTGTCACTCCCCGAGATGAATGGAGCAGATGGCCGAGCTTGGCAATCTCTGTCAGCTCCATAGAGATGAATGGAGCAGAACAGTCATGTGCAGCCATCTGTTGCATTCATCTCCAGAAGCGTCACCCGGTCTCATCACTGAGACCCCCACCAATCAGCAAGTTAGGCCCTATCCTTAGGCCCTATCCTAGACTACCATGAGGAATCGAACATTAGAGGTAGATCTGATGGTAGATTCCTCCTGCCACCTCTGCCCTAATCTGTAATTTAATAATCCTGGAACCTAATCTAACTGGTTAAAAACTTTACATTAGTAATATGTAAATTAACTGCAGAGACTACTGGGGCATGGATTAGCCTTAGCTCCCAAATTAGATTAGGTTCCAGGATTATTATATTACAGATTAGGGCAGAGGCAGGCAGGAGAAATCTACAGTTAAGTTGCAGAGGCTACTAGGGCGTGGAGTAGCCTTAGCTCCCAGTGTCCGCCCATGCTAGTACACGCCCCAGTAGCCTCTGCAGTTAATTTACATATCTAAATAAAGTTTTTAACCAGTTAGATTAGGTTCCAGGATTATTAAATTACAGATTAGTGCAGAGGCAGGCAGGAAGAATCTACCATCAGATCTACTTCTGATGGCAAGTTCCTCATGGTAGGTTTCCTTTAAACCCCTTTAGGTGTAAATACATCTGTAGGTTGAGCTAGTGTCCAGACATGGTGCAGGTAATGTAATAAATTATATGCTATTTGCTCAGACATTTTCTAAATTAAACATGAATCTATACAAGGTTAGCGCAGTCACTACAATCTGGAGGAAAATTTAGGTCAGAGCAAACATATCATTAGATCCATCACTTCATTCACCACCTGAACTGCACAGTTTCAGTTGTATCACTGAATGTGCGACAGTCATGAGAATAAAATGAAAAATCTAATTTCAGAGAAAAAAATCCTGGCTGCTTATGCACACATCATCACTACAATAATTACCGGAACAACCCGCTGTTTCAGAATAAAATTCATGGCATCTCTAGGTGCTGTGTATACCTTGGAATTTGGCAGGAGGCAGGCACGTGAAGAAGCAGCGGTGTCCTAGACCTGTTCCATCTGGGCAGAAGAAGTTGGCATGGAAAACCAGTGATGGAGGAGGAGGTCCACAATCCAAAAACTCACATGTTACATTAAGGTTCCAGGTCCCAGATGAGCATTTTAAAGAAGAATCCTGATGTAAAGATTTCAAGAAGACATCATAAATGACGCTTTCTAGTAAAATCTATACATTTTAATAAATAGGGGTCTTCTAGTATTCCAAAAATAACACTCATGGGGAAGCTTTTGAGTTAAAAGGGAACCTTTTTGAGGTGAATCCCAGTTCCAACTTCTTCTATATAGGGGCAAATTTATCAGGACCGTCAGTGGCGCAGAGGCTCTGAGATAATCGCAAATGCTCGCTTATTGATAGCACTTGGGATTATTTGCCCCAATCCGCCACCTTCACGCCAGTGGGACGTGAAGGGGAATGAAGGGGGGGGCACGGGCGGCCGAGAGGAGGGCGCGGCCGGCCGGGAGTGGGCCGGTGCGGGGCGTTATTGTCACCAAGCCTGAGCACTTGCTGCCGCTGGCGACTTTGAAAAGTCGCCAGCTGCATTTTTTTCTACGCCAGGCCCTGCCCGGCAAAGGATAAACGCTTTGCAGCCTCCCGCCCCGATATATCAAGAGGCGGAAGCCTCTTGATGTATCCCGCTGCGAATATGCAGCGGTGGGGCTATCATACGCTGGCACACGAGTGCCAGCGTATGTAATGTCACCACTTTGGGGCATATTTATCAAACTCTACATATACATGACTGCTGGCACAATCATTGGCCTCAGTAGCCACAAAGACAATGGGGGTCATTTACTAAGGGCCCGAATCGCTTTTTTTTCGGCGGGTTTCCCGAATTTTTCCGATTTGCGCCAGACTGCCCCGGGTTTTTGGCACCCACGATCGGATTGTGGCGCTTCGGTGCAGGCATGCATGCAATGGAAATTGGGGGCGTGGCCATTGGAAAACCCGACGGATTCGGAAAAATCGCAATATTTTTTAAAAAAAGTGTCGCTTGACACGCATTTACCTGCACCAAGAAATAGAAGGCGAACTCCAGCGGACCTCGGCGCAGCAGCGACCTAAGTGAATCCCGGCAGACACGAATCAGTTTCGGAAACCCGCCGCGGGATCGCGACTGGCTGGGTAAGTAAATCTGCCCCAATGTCTCCTACTCTTACAACTAGGTCTGACATAGTCACCCTACAAAGGTCTTACCTGTAAGATTTTATGTCCCAGCTTGCTGACCGTGTGGAGAACATAACCCTTGTCACATGTCACCGAACACAGGGTCTCACTAGCCAGGTCTGTAGAACATTGGGTAGTCCCATGTAGCACATGCAAAGGTGGACATGAGCTGTGGGTCAAAGGGACACAATTATAATATTTTTTAACCAAAAAATATTCTATACTTGAAAGCCAAAAATCTATTATAGGAAGTTACCATATTTAATCAAATGCCGCAATCCGATTTGCAAAATCCTTGTGGTTAATAATAATCAACACAGAGATTCTCCTTAGATTGAATCCTGTGCCTTCAACTCTGTGTTCAGCACCATGGACAACATGTAAAGTTCCCAATTAGTGTTGCAACTTTCTGTGCCAACTTTTGAACCACAAGAAACATTGCAAATCTGATTGTGGTTGGTCTTCGTTGATGCTACATGACCACCTTTCCATTCCATTGGGAAAAACTTGCCATTGATTCAAGATGGCAGCCATGATAGGGACATAGCGTAAAAGATAGACACCCTCACTAATTACTTCCTGAGGTATCAGATATGTAACTTTCCCATTTGTGTCAGAAATAAAATGGTGTTTTGATTCAACCTGTATATCTATTATTTCAGGGACTCTTCCAAGAAGCCACAACCCTAGTGTGAACGTAGCACTGGATTAATACCTGCAATTCTTTCCTTTGGGGAGTGGTTGGTGAGGGGCGTCACTGGCCAAGGACCTCAAGGCAACTCCGTAGACCCCAATGAGAGGTGAGGAGAACTTCAAGGTGAGGGCCATCACTCTGTACAATGGGTTCTTGGGACACTTCAAAACCGTTGGATTATTCTCACAAGAAAGTTGGTGCGTTCCTAGGAAATTACAGATATTGAGTTTAGATGGTTGTTTTATACAATATACAGATTTCAAAGTGATGGCATATACGTGCTGGGGTTTATATCTGAATGGATGAAGTTGTGATCCATTCCACTGAGATTAGTGCTGTCATCAATGGGAGAAATATAAAAAGCTTTAAAAACAGGATACATTGAATTGATACATTGAAGCATTTGCTTTACAAATTATTATTTTTGATGTAGAAAGCAATTTTTACGGCCGACTAATGTCATTTCCCTTTACAGGTGACCTCTGAATCTAAAGGGTCACTTTATAACGGCAGATATGGGGCCTCCACGCAGAGCGCGCTCCTTTGTTCTGATGATGCTATATACTTACCTGCAGAGCATTCACTCCCATTCTCCACCTTTGGGAATTACTTTGCAAATGCTCTTAGTGATTATTTTCAGTACATACCATCCGCTGCAAATTGCAGTCACTTAGAAAACATCTTTGGACAAGTGACATTAGTACTTTCTCCTCATTTGATCCTCAATTTAACTCTTTAACCCCTTAAGGACGCAGGGTTTTTTCGCTCATTTCTCGCTCTCCACCTTCAAAAATCCATAACTTTTTCATTTTTACGTGTACAGACCTGTGTGAGGGCTTATTTTGTGCGTAACAAATTTTACTTTCCCATAATGTTATTTATTTTAACATGCCGTGTACTGCGAAGCTGAAAAAAAATTCCAAATGTGGAAAAATTGAAAAAAAAAGTCACGTTCTTGTGGGCTCAGTTTTTACGACTTTCACTCTTCGCTCCAAATAACACGCCTACTTTATTCTTTGGTTCGGCGCCATCACGGTGATACCAAATTTATATAGGTTTTATTGTGTTTTAATACATTTTCAAAAATTAAACGAATGTGTACAAAAAAGAAAAAAAAATGTTGCCATCTTTTGAAGCTAATAACTTTTTCATACTTTGGTGCACGGAGCTGTGTGAGGTGTCATTTTTTGCAAAATGAGCCGACGTTTTCATTGCTACCATTTTGAGGTCTGTGCGACATTTTGATCATCTTTTATTTCATTTTTTATGTGATGTTATGTACAGGCGGTCCCCTACTTAAAGGAAACCTACCAATTGAAGTGGCAGGTTTCAGAAGAAAACAGCGAGCACCAGCTCAGGCTGAGCTGGTGGCGGTGCTTATTTTTGTTAGTGTTTTAAACTGCGGTATCGCGGTTTAAAACACTTTTTAAAAACTGTTATACCGCGCTGGGAGGTAACAGCTCGGCGCTTACGTGCGCGCGCGGCTACATAGGAAGTGAAGGAGAGCCACCGCGCAATCGAGTAAGCGCGAGCGCGTACTCTCTGCGCCGGTATATCCGTTAATAACAAGTTGTTAAACTCGGAGTACTACCGCGGGTTTAATTTGAACAGGCACTAACAAAAATAAGCACCGGCACCAGCTCAGACATGAGTGTGCCCCTATGTCGGTTATTTCATCAGAAACCTGCCACTTCAAGTGGTAGGTTTCCTTTAAGAACACTCGACTTACATACGACCGATAGTTACAAACGGACCTCTGGATATTGGCAATTTATTGTACTTTAGTCCTAGGCTACAATAATCAGCTGTAACAGTTATCACAGGTGTCTGTAATGAAGCTTTAGTGTTAATATTGATTCTTATGACAACCCAACATTTTTAAAATCCAATTGTCACAGAGACCAAAAAAGTTATGGCTGGGATTACAATGATAAAATATACAGTTCCGACTTACATACAAACTCAACTTAAGAACAAACCTACAGACCCTATCTTGTATGTAACCCGGGGACTGCCTGTATATGCATTTCGGACATTTAGGCGCCATTTCCCGCCTCGGAGGTCACCGCCGGCCGTAACTGTTTTTATATTTTGATAGATCGGGCATTTTGGGATGCGGTGATACCTAATGTGTCTGTGGTTTTTAGTGTTTATTATGTTTTATATCCGTTCTAGGGAAAGGGGGGTGATTTGAATTTTTTATATTTTATAAATTTTTTTTATTTTTTAAACTTTTATTTTTCTTTTTTTTTTCACTAATTCTTAGACCCTCTAGGGTACATTAACCTTAGATGGTCAGATCGTTCCTACCATATACTGCTATACTTCTGTATTGCAATATATGGCAATTTTGCAGCTCATTCATTACAATGAGCCACTGGCTCATTGTAACGAATCTGCAGAAGCCATGTAGCCTCGTGTCAAACGAAGACCCGAGGCTACCATGGCAACCCATGCGCCACCGTCTTTTAAATGCTGCTGGCGACTTTACCAGCGGCAATGAAAGGGTTAATAGCCGCGATCGGTGCAAACCCTTGTTCTTCACACAGTCCCTGTACCTCTGCGCCGTAGAGCTACGGCGCAGAGCGTTAAGGGGTTAAAGGAAACCTACCATTGAATTTGATGTATTATGAAACAAACATACCTTGAGAATGCTGTAGCTACACTGATGCAGAAACATATCTTGGTTAATCCCTGAGTTGAGTGGTTTTGCTGAAAAAAACTATTATAACATTCAGGACCTTGGGAAAGCTGGGTTAGTCTGGCTGCCTAGATAAACACATTACACATGGAGCTTGTCATTACACACAGAGCTTAGTCAAGACATGACTAATCAACCTGAGCTGGATGACTATTACACAGCAGGTGGGGGCTGGTGCAGCAATTGATTATTCAGCCGCAATCCAGGGATTACATCATCCTGTGAAGCAGTGAATAACTAATGTGCTAGGAGAAGCACTGAGCCAGCCATTGAAGAGACAGCTTCATATCATAATTTTATAATTGTTTTATCAGCAACACCACTCAGCTCAGGGATTAACCAAGATAAAATCCTGCATCAGTGTAGCTACAGCATTCTCAAGGTTTGTTTGCTTCATAATGCATCAAATCAAACGGTAGGTTTCCTTTAAGCACTAAACTTATTTAGCAGTTAAAGGAAATCTACCATCACCCATGGCCTGAGGGCGAACTCTAACCCCTCAGTGATCTGGCTGTAAGGACTGTTACACTGTGAAGGCCGACTCTAAATCAACCTTTATAAGACAGATCCTAGACTCTAAATTTGGATGTCTTTTGCTTAACCTCTGGAGTTAGGGGGTAGAGCCTTGGCCCATCGGAGGATTCTCCACTACTTTTGTGGGCCAGTCTAGTAATAAGAGGAGGTCTTACCGACTACTGAGACCTGGGTTCTTATTAGCACTCCATTCAATCTCTAGGGAACTGCTGCTGTATGTTTCTAAAAATTCTAACATAAGAAACTGATAAAATGACCTAACAACTAATTATTGGGCATAAAGTTGGGATAACAGAGGGCAGAATTAATGAATTAATTAATTTCATCTGATGGCACCTGGCAGTTGCCCAATAGCTTCTAAATGTGATGTGCAAATGAAGTGTGTACTCGGTGTACAACTGTCAGGCAAACACTAAGACCCACATTTACTAAAACCAGCGCAGTCTGTACTACGTGCAGTTTGCCTGTGTGGTGTGCAGGGGGCGCCAGATTTATAAAAACTGGAGCCAGGTCTTCTTGAATCTGGTGCCTAATGCACAAGTCCGACACGATGCACCAACTTCTATTTTGTTGAACCTTTAACATGGGGTGCGTGACACACTTCTGTCGAACTTTGCATGATAAATGTGGCCCACAGTCTGGCCGAGCAGTGGAACACAGAAATTTGTGAAGTTTAGTGAAGCGGCGCCACAAAAGGGTCGCGTGCGACACAACTGTGGCACAGACACTTCTTATATACCTGTGCAAGCGGTTTGCACTTAAAAGAATGTGCAAAGAGCGACTGAAGTGCGACTGCCAAAGTGTGACTGGCGGAAGGACCTTAGTAAATGTGCCCCAATTACTTTTAATCCAGGGCAATATCCAAGAAACATGGAGAAGATGTCTGTGCAAGGTTGCCGCCCTGAGGGGAGAGGCTCTACTTGCCTCATGCTAAGCAAAACTCTCCAACTTTGGTTGCTGTTTTTTGTGTGAAAGAATCATTTGAAAGATAAACAGATGCCAGATATAGGGACGTCGCTGCACATAGATTACAATAATAATTCCTATCTATGAAATGACACATTTCGGCTTCTTCAAGAATTCGCCAAAAGGCTCGCTTCTGCCCTTAGTAATAGTGCAATTACTTAAAAAAACATTTTGCATTTTCAAAAATAATCCTGTGAGGTTCAGGTCAGGATTCTGTATTTCTTGTTCTGTATTTTGGTAAATCACCTGCACAATAAAGTTATGTCATTTGCTCAGTGAATACTGATGGGGAATGATTTATTGTGTAATCTCGTGATATTGATTTCATTTCCGTAATGTAAGACAGTGTGACATCAAGAGGCAGAAATGATAAATAATTACCTACACAGAACAGGGAGCGAGGACTGCGTATGACAGGTAGGAGAATAACACAACTGACAGATCGGAGAATATCTGAGCTCATTCTCTGATCACCTAGAAAAACCATTAAAGGGCTCTGGATGCAATGACCTGTGTAAGCTCCTCTCTATAAGTGATCCTCATGTGAAGCATAGCTTGCCATTAACTATGCTGTGGTCACTTTTGGAGACATATATCAAGCCCTGACTCCAGATTTCGGTCTTTAATAAGGTACAATTTGCAATATTTTAACTCAAATGCAGCATTTTGGATGTTTGCACCATTCAGATTATCAACTGCAACATTTTTGCAAAACATACACATATTGGGGCACATTTACTAAGGGTCCGCAGACTGCATTTTCGCTGGGTTTCCCGACTTTTTCCATTTTGCGACGCATTTAACTCTCTTTTTTGGCGCACAGAATTTTAACGCATTCATGCGACACAAATGACATTCATGCGACACAAATTGGGGGAGCGTGGCATTGGACAACCTGACGGATTCGGACTAAGCGCGGGATTTAACATTCAAAATTGTGTTGCAAGCCATGCAATTACATGCACCGAGAAGAAGAAGGTGAACTCCGGCGGACCTCAGCGGGGAAGCGACACATGCAGGAAATTGTATGCACGATCTTAGTGAATCGTGGCAGCTCAAAATCCTCGTCGGACGACGCACCTCAGAGATCGCAACAGGCCGGGTAAGTAAATGTGCCCCATAGATGCATTGGAGCTTGACACCAGTTAAAATGGTAAACAAATCAGGACAGATTGAAAGGGGCATAAAATCTAGTAAAAATTTTATAATTTTGGGGCATCTGAAGTCAAGCTCTCTACATATCAGAAGACCAACTGTGCTGTAGTTGATGTCTTTTCATCCAAGGACATGACTATCTGACTCTCCTGAAGTCTACTGCATGATGTCAATCAGAGGGATTTTTCTGAAGCAGGGAGAGCTTGACTTCAGTGCTACACTCTCTGCCTTTTGAGACTTAATACAACTAATTTAGATATCATTTGAAAGTTGATTTTCTGGATGAAGCTACCATGCTGGGACATAAAAGAAAGGTGTTATGGTGTAATGGTCTGGAAGGTGTTAAGTTGCTTGACAACATACTGGTACTGGTTTACTGGCTTAATTGCTGCTGGCAGCTTCACTTTGAAGCTAATTTGTCTTTTTTTATGCTCTCCTATACAAAAATGACATGATTAGGACAAGTAATTGGGCTTCTAGTGCTCAAATATACACTGGTCTCATAGTCTGAGTCTGCATTCATAATGTAGTAAATTATCAAATGGATGTTACCCTTTCAGGGAGTGTCCCTGCACAGTCTGACACTCATTACTGCACGTATTAACTTGGGTAGGGCCACGCCCTTTGGAAAAAGAAATTAACACCAACTTTTACATTTTGAACAATGAAATCAAGGTAGGGTTCTTAGAATGCCGCCTGCTCTGTGATTGACATCACATGCATAGGACTTCAGGATATGTGGTCAGTGATGTCTCTGGATGCAGGACCATCAATTACAGTGAAGGGGATTTCTGAGGAAGAGAGAGCTTGACTTCAGTGTTAAAATCTCCGCCTCCTTAACTTTATACAACCAGTTTACATCTCATTTCAAAGTAAATTTTCTGGATGATGCCACCACACTGGGTCATCAAAAAACATGATCTGGAAGGTGTTCAAGCTGCTTGGCGCAATACAGGTAGTGGTTTAGTAGGTCACTTTCTGCCCTTTAAATAATCCCTAGAATACATCTGTAATAATCTGAAGAATTCAGATTATCTTCACAAATTCTACAAAATTCTTCCAACTGAAATGTCTATTATATACAGGCGGTCCCCTACTTAAGGACACCCGACTTACAGACAACCCATAGTTACAGACGGAGCCGGGGAAGTTGCTACGCAACAATATCTTACTTCTGATTACTAAGCCTGAGGTTATGTGTTACCGCGAAATTTATTCATCCAGATTTGGGACAGTTTTTTGTATTTGCCATGGGGAAATGCGCATTCATTACAATATATTTATCTTTTAATGGCTGCAGATTTATGAAATACTGAAGCTGCTTATGGCGTCTGCTGTAAGTTTTAGGCTGGTTTGTAATTTTTTGGGGGGTCCCACTGTAATGTGTAAAAGATGTGACCTGGAATCATATCAACTAATGCAAGTTAACCATATTTTAATGTAGTTTTCATAATTAATCCCTTACCCACATCAGAAATCAACATCATGATAAACCAGGGTCACTTACTTTTATATCCAGAGACTGTGACTGTACTAATCTTCTTATACTTGTTATCCATGACCTCCTTCCTTCTAAAATCAACTCTTAAATTTATGCTAATGTGCTTGAAGGGCTCCTGGGGGTGTTACCAGAACCCCTCTGTACAGCAGCTTCACAGGTTGTTACACTGTCTCTCATTTCCCCTCTGCTCTGTCAGCACTACTACCTACTGTGCATAATGTAATCTCACTGCAGCAGAGGAAGAGTGAAGTGCTCCTTGCACACTGCCGCACCCGCAGGAGCCCTTCTGGCTTAAAATTGATTTAAAAAGGAATGAGTCCATGGTGTAGGACAGCAGCTGGAAAGGTAATAGATGGCATATATATTCCTATATACCTGTGGTAAAGGGTTAATGCACTGACAAGAGACTGCAGAAATCAAAGGTGCACCTTATAGTCCATTGTGCCTTGTATATGAACCGTACTTACAGACAACAGCTGCCTTGAACTGTGCATAGTTCTGCCACCTACTGGTCATTCATCCTTATAATCAGGTGCGCCTTATAATCCGGTGCGCCTTTTAGTCCAAAAAATGCGGAACCTACTTTTTTACTAACAGTGTGGTTCACATAGAGTTTCTTACCACCCAGAAACAAAGGATATAGGGCCATGGAAACTGGGCCACTTACTCTGAGGTAGAATAGGCAACATCTATGATTCGCCCTTGATCTGGTCCTCATACTAGCTTTGCTGAATATCAGTGAATTTTCAGTAATGTGATTTCTCATATATCTTCTACTACATAGCACCACTTCCTTCTATCCACTTTACTTACCAAGCGAATGGTTCTGTCCTGTCACATCTGTCAAATGAGCAGTGACTGTGGCCTTCAGGGCGCTGCGAGGAACACTTCCATCAGAGGACAGGTAAACGAGGACTGAATCTGCAAGACGGGGGTTATCAAAGCTGACCTAAACCGAGATGGATTAATAGTGAGAAGGTAAGAGTTAAGTCAGGTAAAATCACCTACTCATATAATAGGTGGACAATGCTGAATCTGTCATACAATTGAAAGATTGTGACTGTATAGGTATAAAATGAACAGTTTCGTTACTACATGTAATCTCCAATGTCCGGTTGGGTCCATCATTATTTAGTAATTTAATTATTTTTAATACAATGGGGGTCATTTACTAAGGGCCCGATTCGCGTTTTCCTGACGTGTTACCCGAATAATTCCGATTTGCGCCGATTTTCCCTGAATTGCCCCGGGATTTTGGCGCACGCGATCGGATTGTAGCGCATCGGCGCTGGCATGCACGTGACGGAAATCGGGGGGCGTGGCCGAACGAAAACCTGACGGAATTGGGAAAACCGCCGCATTTTTTTAAAAAAATTGGTCGCACGCGCCATACTTACATGCACCAGGAAGAGATCAGTGAACTCCAACACAACTCGGCGGACCTCAGCGCAGCAGCGACACCTGGTGGACATCAGGCGCAGGACCTTCATGAATCGCCAGAAGACCCGAACGCTCGTCGGAGAAGCCGCCGCTGGAACGCGAATGGACCGGGTAAGTAAATGTGCCCCAATGTATCTATCCACACTGGTTGGTTTGCCTGGGGAAGAAATAACTCTGAAGTCCCACTGATCACAAGAACAAGTATTCTTTGTCCCCCATGTAAACATCCATATGATCATCCATATTTGCTGTCCATGTTGATTATTTCTACGGTACTTACAGCATTTTTAATAAAAGTAAACTTAACTAGACCCTCTATTCCAGTTTCGGGGGTAATCCCTGCAACTCACGCTCATATGTTGCCTTTCTGGGGCAGGTTACAGTCAGTAATGTCTGTTTGAGTTAAGAACCCCATTAAGATGAACGCTTATTTGTCATGGGGTTAGCTTATAGGGTTTGGACACTTATAGCAATCGCAAACAGGTTAAAGGACATCTACCACCAGGATGAAAGATTGTAAACCAAGCACACTGACATACTGGTGTGCGCCCCCTCTGGTAGGATCTGCTCTTCTTTAACCTTCCTATGCCCTTGTTTTTAAGAAAAAAAAAGGCTTTAAAAAGTATGCAAGTAAGCCTGAGGGGCTCCAGGCTTCATTAACACTTATGGAGTCTAGAGCCCCACACGCTCATCTGCATAGTTTTAAAGGCCTTTTTGTAATAAACCAGGTCATAAGAAACTTAAAGAAGAACAGATCCTGCCAGAGGGGGCAAACACCAGTATGTCAGTGTGCTTGGTTTATAATCCTTCATCCTGGTGGTAGTTGTACTTTAAGTACCAAAACGTAATAGGGTCACCCATATTATACTTAACCTGCAAGGAGCCCCGATAAAAGTAATGACAGTAATGAATGCATGGCCCCCTCAATGTGTCTGAAGCCAGCAGGACACGTGAAGTGACAGGAAGTCCTGAGTCCTGCTGCCCAGGGGTCATGTGACTCGTTGCATCTGGCAACAAACAGCAAACTCTAACAGGCTAAGTAAAGTATGGTTATAGTCAGCACTGCCTGTGATGTCCTGTGTCCTGTAGGCTTCTGATGTATAAAGGGGGCCGTAGAGTCATCATCACCACTCCCATAGCAATGGTTGGTGAGGCATACATTTAACAGGACTGCAATAACCCTCAACCTGCATGCAGCCCTCATCATTCTGGTTCAGCCGTCTGTCACTAAAGCCACAGCTGATACTAACTCACAAGTTCAGATGATACCACCCAACTCTCCAGAGGAACACACACCCAGCACCAAGAATTGAATTCCCTCCGTGTCTCACCACACCGTGACTGAGCCACCCAGCTTTTTATGGAGAGGAGTGAGGAATGGTGCTCCCTCCTCCACCCAGCCATGTGCCCTCCTGGTTTGCGGCCTGGGGGATATCACGGCCGTCTGATTGAGGCCTTACCCTGTTAAAGTTTGGTGTAGGTGGCAGAGGATATCACTGGCTTGGGACTTATCTCAGGCTGCTTCTCCTGTAAGCAACTTGTGTAGGAAAATTGTGGGATCTGATGACAATTTTACACAATATTTTGTAGTCTCTAATGCTTTTTTTACTTGTTGTTATTAGCAAAGCCACCCACAAAAAAAGAGCACAGTCATTCAGGAATTTTCTGCCATTGGTATAAATTTTGTTTAAAAGAAACCTAGCACCGCGGATCTACCAATTATGGTATTCATCTATTCATCTATTGTATGGTATTCATCCTTACATCTATTGTATGTAAGGATAGCCCTTTATCGCTTATCGACCTTCATAGCGCTTATCCTTTACTCCACTATATCTTTATCTTTAATCAGAGAATATGCTAATTTTCTAAAGAGGCCACAGGGGCATGGAGTAGCCAGAGCTGAGGCTACATGGCGCGACTACTCCACACCCCAGTAGCCTCTTTGATCTTCCTACCAGATAGCCTATCTCCTAGAAGATAGAGTCCGGCGCGATTCACGTAGCTTGTCCATCCAAGTTCCTGCATCCGTCTTCTTCCCGGTGCTTGTAAGTGCATGTCTTGTGACACAATAGGAAATGTTAAATCCCGCACATAGTCCGAATGCAATGGGTTGTCCGACAGCCCGCCCCCCGATTTTTGTCGCGTGCAAGCCGGCGCCGTTGCACCACAATCCGATCACGTGCGCCCAAATCCCCTGTTAAATGCGGCGCAATTGTCGGGAAACCAGTCCAAAATGAGCTCCATAGTGGAGTAAAGGATTAGCCCTAAAAAGTGCTTTTCTTACTTATATAATAGGTAGATCTGTGGTGGAAGGTTTCCTTTAATGATGTATTACCGACATTTTTTTTTAAATCTATACAGCTTTACCCGTATGAACACCAAGGGCCCTTTTAAAGTTTTCCTAATTTTCAATACAGTTTAGAAGAGCAAAATTACCTTTAACCATACAGTTTCTTCAGGAAAGGCATTGCAGGGAATCCATGAAAGCATCCTATTTCCAGGTACCGCACTGAACAGCAGGCAACTCTACAAACAAAATACAAGACAAGTCTAGAAAAATAATCTTCCTTTTTTTCCACCTCAATTGCCAATAGTTTAGATTTTTTTTTTTCCAGGGACACTTCAATACTGTACAAAAGCATCCAAGCACATAATGAGCTGTAATATCCAGCGATGGACCATGGTGTGCTAAACTATCCATCAAAACATGTTTACCAACCCGATGGTATTTTGCATTTTAAATTATCCTGTTGAATAAATCTTCATTTACAAAACCCAAATAATTTGAGAAATAGAACAGCCGCCAGTTTATCTATTGGATAATTACATTTCGCAACATTTGTAGCACAAAAACTGGGAATGTTGATGAAAACTGCCAAAAGTTTGAAACAAATATATTGTAAGGTTCTACAGAGAACGGGTCAGAGGAGATTACACAGAGCAGAGGGCTTCTGTGTACAAAACAGATGCAGGAACCTTCCAGTCCAAAAGTTAATTTGTCAAGAACATGGAGTTCCCCGTCAAAGTCCATTGTCGAATACAATACTTCATCGATGGGCTAACATCACCGGAAGGCCGTGGCTACGAGCCTTGGGAAATCCAAGACTTTCAAGTAACATAGCCAGAAGTTCACATAAAACAGATGATGGACAATATTAAATAATAAAATTGACCCCCTCTGCTTGATATTGTCACAGACGGACAGTTGGGCAGACGGCTCAGGTGTCCCTGGTGTGGTCAATGGTTGAGAATTTTCATATTCCTCTCTGAGCTGATTTTTTTCCAAGGAAGACGACAACAAGGCTCATCATCCATCTGGGATCAAAAACTTCTCAATCATTCTCTTCTCGGGTTAATGAACTTCTACTCCTGGGCGGTCTGCTATGCCCAGAGGCCCACCTATTTTCTGTTTTTTATGCCCTTCTTAGTGGAAAATAAAAAATATCATCACTGATTACCCGCATAAATATTATGTTGGGTCCTCTTGACTTAAAGGGGTATTCCCATCTGGGCATTTACATTTAATTAAATTCATTTGCCTTATGCAAACATTTCTTCAATTGGATGTTAATAAAGAAAATGTTCCTGTGTGAAGATAATTTCTTATAAATGTAGTCATGTTGTCCCTTAGAAACCAGATAGCTTCCTCGGATACGACCACGTCACACTCTGGCAGCAGTGGCCAGACTTGTGCTATAGAGTCCTGCCGGACCACCAGGATTCAGCGATCATTACCACAGGACGGCTGTGCGACATGTAGTAACTCCAGGACATTTTATATACAATAACCTTTAGTTTCTTTGTGCAATCTCTCCAGCAGAGGTGGCCGTATCCGTGGCAGCTATCTCGTTTCTAAGGGACAATATGACTACATTTATGAGAAATTTTCTTCACACAGGAACATTTTTTTTAATAACATCCAATTGAAGAAATGTTTATATATGACAGATTAATCAAACTGAATGTGAATGTCCAGACGAGAATACCCCTTTAAGATTCCCAGTGCAGTTGATTTATTCTTCTAATACAGGTAGTCCTGGGGTAACATACAAGATAGGTTCTGCAGGTTTATTCTTAAGTCGAATTTGTATGTATATTTTATCATTGTAACCCCAGCATAATTTTTTTTGGTCTCCGTGACAATCGAATTTTAAAACTTTTGGATTGTCACAAGAACCAGGATTAACACTAAGGGGGATATTTATCAGGACCGCCAGTGGCACAGAGGCCCTGAAATAATCGCAAATGCTAGCTTATTGCTAGCTTTCGCGATTATTTTCCCCAATCCGCCAGTGGGGCGTGAAGGGGCGTGAAGGGGGGGCGCGGCCGGCCGGGAGTGTCCCCGCGCCTGTGTTACTGTCCCCGCGCCTGCGCACTCGCTGCTGCCGGCGACTTTTCATACGTGAAAAGCGGAAAAGCGGAAGCCTCTTGATGTATCAGGCTGCAAATTTGCAGCGGCACGAGTGCCATGGGTATGATAAATATCCCCCTAAATCTTAATTGCAGAGACCTGTGATAGCTCTTACAGCTGATTATAGTAGCCTAAGGCTAAAGTAAACTAAATTAGCAACATCTAGAGGTCCGTTTGTATCTAGGGGTCGTCTGCAAGTCGGGTGTTCTTAAAGGGAACCTGTCACTGCTGTTTCAAAAAAATGAAACTAAGACAGGTTCCCATACAGCGCTTTAGTCCAAAGGGCACCCATTTATCAACTAACACTGACGATGTATAGAAAAGCCAAAAAATCCCATTTTATTCTGTACCTGGTAACCAGGGAGAACCCAGCGAGTCCAGGTGGGCGGATCACCGCGGCTTGAGTCCTCGCCCTCCTCTGTGCACATCAGGCAGCCAGAGCACGCCTCTATCTTTTCTATGTCACGCGGCCCCCTGGCTTACTGCACGCTGATAAGCAATGACAGTTGAGTGCAGCCAGTCCGCGTGCGTGTGAACTCGGCTGTGCGACGTAGGAAAAATCATACAGGAGGCATGCGCTGCCTGATGTGCACAGAGGAGGGCGAGGACTCGAGCAGCGGTGATCCGCTCACCTGGACTCGCTGGGTTCTAATTGCGGGAGTAGGTTTGGGTTTATCTCTGCCTTTCCCTTTATTCACTGCATAGCTCTGCAGTGAATACAGGAGCCGGCACTATAGACCCAGGTCAGGAGATAACCAGACCCAGTATATCTCCGATCACATAAGTTGTTTCCCCCTGTAACTGGGACTCTTATTGATGCCCAAGTTACAGATGAAAACTAGAAAGTGAAAAAAAAAGTAAACTTTTTTTTTTAAAGTGTGGAATTGTCCCCAAGGAGTCTATTACAACCTCATGGGGGGACATATAAAGTAAAAAAAAAACACACACACACACACAAAATGTTAATAAATATTTTAAAAAAAAACATTTCCCAATAAAATAAAAAAACACTGCACTAAAAAAAAATCCCCATCGCCATTTTCCTAGAGAGTACCGTATTTTTTGGACTATAAATGCCTGCTAAAATGTCTAGGTTCATATATAAGGCGCACCGGATTATAAGGCACACCTGATTATAAGGATGAATGACCAGCAGGTGGCAGACCTGTGTACAGCTCAAGGCAGCTGTTGTCTGTAAGTGCGGTTCATATATAAGGCGCACTGGACTATAAGGCGCATCTTTGATTTCTGAGAGAAGCAAAGGATTTTTTATGCGCCTTATATTCCGAAAAATATGGTATACATTCTGGGGCACATTTACTAAGAAAAGTGCAGTGTGTAATATCTGCAGTTTTCCTGTGTAGAGTGCAGGGGGCGCCATGTCAGGGGGGGGTGTAGAGTTCTACGTAATTTACCTTTTATGAGCATTGATAAAAAGGAGAGAAATATGTTCTCCTGCAACATCCCCCACTGGGGCCTAACCTTTTCTTGGGGCCTGGAGGCAGCCGAGGCCCAGAATACCGGAGTGACTAGCTATTATGGCCTTGGGTATGCTGTGGTCACGGTGCTTGGTCTGGGGACCGGAGGGCTGACCTACAGCTTGGTGGTATTTGCAAGAAATATGGTTTCTCCCTGGGGTGACCCCTGAGGTGTCTGCAGGATGAATCCCTGGGTGATGGATGGGGAAGCCCATGGTGGTAAGCAGCCTAGATCCAGGGATTAGACAGAGGCAGCGTTGTGCAAATCAACTTACAGTGTTTTATTTAACAGCAGGCAACAGCCAAATGATTAACAGCAGATTCTCAAGCTGGAAGAGTCATGGAGAGCTGTTCCACAGGAAGGTTACACGCAGCCTAGTGTTAGGTTCAGGCTGTGCTAGTACAGATGGAGTCTGGGTGGTGGATCTCAGCTCTGGGCTTAAGTCTCCTGACTTGCCCTGGGTGCTAAGGCGATGGCCTGAGACACCTATAGTTCCTGGAATTAGGACAGTGGCTGTGGCAGACAGATCATGTGGTCTGGTTCTGTCTGTAGACTCTATGCTCTGACCAAGAAATAAGACCAAGTGCTTCAGGTGGTAACATTCCTCCAAATCAGTTTCCAGCTTTTTTTTACAAAAACCTAATTGGACAGTAACATCTCACAGTGTTAAATCTTGCCTATCCAGGTAGTGGCTACAGCTGCAATCATTCAGTTCTCCTAGAGGTAGCTTCTGGCTGAGTTGTGCATGGTCACCAGATAGATCATGACCAGGGGAGGGCGCTATACACAACTTCCACCTTGCCTATGCATTGGCAGGGGTATTTCACACACATGTCAATGTTTGCTAAGTGCCAGGCTGAGATTTTATTTCATACTTTTTCAGACCCCCTTATATGTGGTTTGCCTCTTGCTGGGCTCAGACTTTTCTCAACAATAATATTTGTGTAATGTGAGGTCTGGGAGGTGAGGATACTGGTTCCTTAGCTATCTCTCGCTTTTATCTTTGACCCTTTGCTGACAGACAATGATGGATTAGACTGTGTGATTCCCCCTCTCTTATCACAGAAAACGTGAACACTTTCAATACTCTCTGGTCATCCATATCCTTTACCTTCTCCCTCTTGCCATCTGGTTGACCACTTATAGCAAACATTAACAGGGTAAATAAAAGACCCTAATAAGGTCACCCATGTTATACTTTCCCTGGTAAAATTGCCCATTCACTTCCAGGAGATATAAGTCACCTGACCTGAGCAGTGGGACTCAGGACTTCCCAACTTTTCCTGTGTCCTACTTGCATCTGGTGGATGGAGTTGGTTGTGCAGTAACTACTGACAAGGACACCCACACAACCCTTCCCACACTGATATGTGTGTTAGGACGAAGGGGGCTTTCAGAAAGTAATTGTTGCTTGGCCTCTTCCATCTGCTGGAAGCCAGAAGACACAGGACACAATTCTGCTGCCCGAGAGGAAGGGGTGGAGGGAGGAGTATAGTATGGGTGACCCTATAAGGGTATTTTACTATCCATGTTAAAGGGGATGCCCACTATACCTTTTTTTTTTTTTTATGTGTGTGTAAGTGTGGGGGGGGGGGGGAGAATAAAAAGTTAGAGATCACATGACCCTCCAACTGCGGCCATTTTATGGACAGGAATATTTGGCTGATGAGGTAAAAGACAGGAGGCTTCACTTTACATATCAAGAAAGAACTTCTAATGCAGTGGTGGCGAACCTATGGCACGGGTGCCAGAGGTGGCACTCAGAGCCCTTTTTGTGGGCACTCAGGCCATCGCCCCAGGACAGAGTTCATGAAACAGGACCAAAATCACAGAATCTTTCTGCTCTCAGCGCTATTTTAAAGCGACACTTCATTGGCTGTTTGGAACTGCGGAAAAATTAAAAGGTTTTGACTTGAAGATCTTTGGAGTTCATCCTGTTGGACCCACCATTCTTCCTGTACAGAGAAGCTATAATGAGAGTCTGAATTTGCCCTCCTTCTTTCAACTGTATTGGTGGCCTCGGGCGGCGAATACAATTAAAAGATGTGGAAGAACAGGTAACAATAAGTTACTGCTTAAAATGCCAGGTTGGCACTTAATGGTAAATAAGTAGATTTTGGATGTAGTTTGGGCACTCGGCCTCTAAAAGGTTCGCCATCACTGTTCTAATGGATGCATATTGGTAAATGATCAAATATTCTCTCCCCCACACTTACACACACATACAAAATACATGAGCTAAAGTGTCCAACCCCTTTATGCACCTTCCCCTAATTTTGAGATCTATGGTAAGGGCAGAGAGTTGCATTGGGAGTGTACTCTCTCCACCTATTTGCAGGTACTCAAATTCTGTCCTCAAGCTTTGAGATGCCCCCAGGGATAGGTATCTGGGTGAACCATTGCCTCTGCATGTAGTATATCCAAGTCCTCTTTATAAAATGTTACAAACATTACTTAATATAGAAAGAAAAATCAATTATTTTCTCCGTCCTTGAAAAGTACAACAAAATTTTATACGGCCGCTAAGTACAGTAAATTGTGAGCATACGCACAGCAGGAACGTAGACCACTCAAACTAATAAAGAACAAACCCGCACGTCGAGATTTTCAGAATCAGCATCCAACCCAGTGCGACTCATTTATTTCACTTTAGGATTTCATGATCAGTGATATTACTGCCGTGTTCACCCACGGCTGTCGAAAATTTCTGCTGGAGGTCAATATATTGTATGCGGCAAATATGGTTCTATTAAATCAATTGTGTCACAAAATACAGACTATGAAGCCGGTTTGGCGGACACATGAGAGCGTTGGCGGTTACCAGCTGGGCACCAATGTCTTAGCTGTAATTTGATGAAAGACGTTATAGATCGCAGTCGTAACATCACCGTGGGTAACCTACACAAATGAACCAGAATGTTGAGACGCGCTCAGTTCCAATACCTCGAGTTTTGTGACAAGATGAAAGATTTTACATCTGTGACAGCTTGAAAATCTTTAGCATGGAAGCTGAGGAAGTCTATAGATAAATATTGTAATAAAATAAATCCTACGCGCTGGTGGGATGATTTTATGTCCTAATTCTTGTATCGCGTGTACAGCGGGAATAAGACAATAGCTTATCTTCTTCCATCACTTGTTTTGTCTTAGGTTTAACTTTGAAATTCTTTTCATCCAATTATAGGTCAATTCATAAAAGTTCTCTGCGAGACTGGCGTAGAAGCTCCGAAATAATTGAAATGCCTTCAGAACTGCCGGGCATTGCTATTACTATCCCCTTTATTGTACCCTTGGAGGGGCATGAAGGCAGGGGCAGAGTGGGTCGGCGTGGGCGTTTCTTCTCCACACCAAGACCAAGCGAAAATTCACATGGTTTTTGCGCAAAACGACACCAGCTAAGAGCTACCTGTGCAGCCCTCCGCCAAATACATCAGGAGTTCTCCTCATGTATTCGGCAGTGCCAGAGGGGTGGGGCTTCCATCATAAACCGAGGCTCCCCAATGATTTTATTTAGATCCCTCCTTCCTATTCCCATTACTGTATTGAGAATTTTTAAATAAAGACCTCACACTCACTTGGATGGCTTATTAGTATAGACTCATTCTGAATACCAAAATTTTCAAGGTATTCATACTAGTAAAGTTTTATGAATACATTGTTACCTTCAGGATCGGCTACAGGTCTCAGAAAGCCCCTAGCCAAAATAGCCTCAGTGGGCACCTTTGCAGTGAAATCACATAGTGGCATTAAAAATTAAAAAATGAATGCAGTCTCCTATTTTTTTTAAATATTCCCTTGTTTATCATACCAAACAGCCCCCTCACAGTCATTTTTGTATACAGCCCCTTCATGGTTATTTTATATACAGCCACCCTCATTAGATACAACCCCCATGGATTCCTTATGTACAGCTCTATGTGGGCCCCCTCAGCAGCTCTTGACCCTGACACTTCCCCAGTGCTAGCGCCGGCCCTGGTTACATTCACTTCTAAATGATAACACCAGCTGCCAAAAGGGGTAGCTCAGTACATAGTAATGTATACTGTTGTTAGTGAACTGTATATGGGCTGTCTATATAGAGGGTACTCAACTGCATTTCAATAAGGTCCATAATCACATTTGCTGCTAGACAAATAAAAAAATTGGATTGGATGGGGTCTCTAGTACTGACCCGCCAAGTACTGTCATATGATGCCACCATAAAGCACCAAATTGTAACTATCGTGTTACACTCAGTGGCCTATTCATTAATGTCATGTGTGGCTATTCGGGCTTGAGCACAATCCTTTGCCTGTACAGTTCAGCAAAAGATGCACTTTTGCGATATTGTATTTAGTTTGCATTGTTTCCTTTGCTAGTCTGAACACTGCAATATTTTACTCCTGTCTTAATTTGATTTCCACCATGGTGGTCTGTCTCCTGTTGACTTTGTTCTGGGCTGCAGACGGTTAAGTTAGCTGTGAGAGTTCTCCTCCACTCACATTCCTTTCCTGCTAGTCTGTTTTATTTGGATGTTAGGGGACTGGTCCAATAGGATAGGCAAAATGGCAAGTAGTTAGGGACAGCTGGGTGGGTTTAGGGCTCACTGTCCATGTCTGTCGGTTCCTTTTCCATCCAGCAATACACCAAGTAATACACCAAGTAATATATGGGTTTAAATGTACTGTATGAGAAATGTTATGTGCAATTCCAGTTCTCATGTACATGGATTAAAGTATGTATAAAACAAATATTTCAAAGTGCCACCAAGTACACCCACCGTTTCCTAAAAAGTATCTACGTGTATCCCATCCCTATCAATTGTAGTGTAGCATACACACTGCTATACAAATAATTCCTCTGTACCACATGATAGAGTTGCTTCTATCAACTTATAACAAATAGCTCTGGGTGTTGTAACATTCTCTAGAACAGAATCAGGACGTATATGGTGGCCGTACAAACAACAGCTAGCATACTGCGCCCGTAGAAGAAGCTGCAGTGCTCCCTATGGAGGTTGGAGGGATGAGGAGCGCTCCCGTTCCTTAGCCAGCCATTTCCTATAGGGGTACTGTACCGGATATAGCATACGTTTGGTTGTGTAAGGCCATAAGGAAAGAGAAATGGAAGAACGCCCTACGTGATTGTGTGTTCCCCTCTACGTCTTTGCCTCAGTTAGGACTAAAGCACAATTTCCACGGCTTGGCATTATGAAGCATGTGAATCACAGTTTGGTATCTCAATGCATTTTGTCTGAAGCATTCCATAATCCATGACAATTTTCGAGGAAAAACCACTGCGTCCCTTTTTACCAGTAATGGATGGCCTGAAGTAGTCAGGGCTCATGTACACGAAAGCTGATTAAAGGAAACCTACCACTGCTCACATGATGAAATCATATAAGCACACCACCCTGTAGGCTATTTAATACTGATGCCGGCAGATACTTTGGTTAGGCACAGTGATTTTTAGTTTGGCTAAAAAAACGATTAACTCACATATGTAAATTAGCCCTCCGGTGCTACCCCTACGTCATCAGCCCTCCGTCGATGCCTTCCTATTGTTATTTATTCATGCCTCCATCTTTCACAGCTCTCAGCACCTGAAGGAGGGCAGGTAGAAGGACGGAGGCGTGAATAATTAACAATTGGAAGGCATAGACAGACAGCTGATGACGTAGGGGGTAGCACCTGAGGGCTAATTTACATATGTGAGTTAATCTGTTTTTAGCTAAACTAAAGATCGCTGTGCCTAACTAAAGTATGTGCCGGCATCAGTATTAAATAGCCTACCGGGTGATGTGCTTGTATGATTTCATCATGTGAGCAGTGGTAGGTTTCCTTTAAGGCCATGGGCTAGCTGCTGTATCAATGGCTGGCACACATTCCCATAAATTTCCACGATCCTGTGTATGAGTCCTTTGAGTAGGCTTTGAATGCACTTGTTCGTTTGCAGGTAGCCTAATGGAGCTGTATAACCAAAATCAGCCATGAGAATGTAGCTCAAAGTTATTCTGGGGCAATTTCAGATGGATTTGGTGTATGGGAACCATAGATCGCTAAATTATTAGTCTAAGCAATGTTTATTACCTTTTGGGTGGGTTCTCCAATAACTGCCGAAACTGGACAATTCTTCAAGTCTTCATGTGAAGCAATAGCATGACTAGCCCACTGATCAATGTATCCTTGGGATTTGACCTCATCAAAATAAGAGGACATTTCCGGGCTGTCATTGAGAAAATCTTCATCGGGTATAAAACATAGACTTGGATTTCCTGTAAAAAAAAAAAAAAAAACATGTAATGGACCACGGCTAGAGATGTCCTACAGAATTTTCTTCTCCAAGTGCAATACACAGCACTCACCTCTGCAAATATAATTGTCTTCTAGTTGACATTTTTGAGAACAGCCATCACCATTTTGCAGCGCCCCATCATCACATTCTTCTCCGAGCTCCCTGAAATCATGACACCATCAAAACAGAAACGATGAGGCCCTTGTTATAGGTCCCATGAATTACAGTTCCTATATCCCCGTAACGTAAATTATTCATCAACTATATGTTTATTGAATTATTTATAGGCATAAAAATCACTGCAAACCACCACTAAGGCAAATATAGCGATGAAATCAGGCTCCAAATCCTATTCTATTATGTTACATTTTAATACTGCTCAATAGTCTGAAAGGCTCCAAATGTTTGGCTGCTCTTCAACACCAAGAGGTAAATGTTTTGCAGGAGGATTAGACAAATATGGATAGGTGTGAAGACCTGCTGCAATGAATCTGCTAAAAACCTTTTTATTAATTGCTTGCTTAAAATACTGGTGCAGATAGAATATAAAGCCATGCAAAACCACTCAGTATATTTCATATCGTGAAATGTACATGATAAATGGACCCTGGTGGCTGCAGCTACAATATTTTTGTTATTCTAGAAGGAAGAAGAACTTTTCTCAATGAAATTTTCTAATTTATATTTGGATTCAGAGTTCGTTTGCAGATGGACATCCGTAGGAGATAAATTGTACAAAGGTTTTGCCCTCGGGTTCGGCCACCCGAATTGGCTGCCAATTTGCCCAACGAATGTCCCTAGCTACTAGCCATGGCTATGGCTTGCTAGTTGGAGTTCCCTTGGGAAATGGTGTAGCGACCATGCAGGAGCATTTAAAGGGTAACACTCGGGATCGGTGCTATTGGAACCCAAACCACAAAAGTACTGTCAGGTTCGCTTCGAACAAACTCCAAACCTGGGCATGAATGGGTCTGCCCATCCATAAGTTTACCACAGAAAATATATTGGCTTCTAAGTCCACCATGTTGGGATGTTTACAGGTGAAAACTCACTTTGGATTTTGCAGTGATTTCATAGAACAAATTCACACAATTTATGGTCTAGGGTCAATTTGAAGTTTTGTTGCCAAATTCTATTAGTACCATTGCCCACATCATTTATTTATCTCCTCATGAGGGACAAAGGGACCACATGGTCTCTATCCGTTGGCTCCACCCCCAAGTGTGAATACAACCACTGCCTAAGGATAGAGATCATGTGGTCCCTTTGTCACTTATGATCAGTAGTACAAATAAATTTTCTATGAAATCGAAGCAAGATCCAATTTTCGCCTGTGAACATACCACCCCGGTAGACCAAATTTGTGTTTTTGTCCAATGGTTCCTTTTACCCCTGACAAGTCAGAATAACATTTATGGTTATATAACTACTTACTGATTTACATCTCCATCTCCACAAAATGGAGCCCCGTGTATGTGAGTCAGCGCAGGGGAAGGTTCTCCTATTGAGGTCCCACCAACCACATGGACCTGGTATTGATATCTATGTCCTAATTTTACTTCCCTGTAGAGGGGACACAACACACATTAACATAAGAACTATGGAAGAAATCAATATTCTCAAAATGACTTTAATCCAACCAAAACTCAACCAAAAAGTATCTAAAGGTTGGTTGTTCTCTGTTCTTATCACATTTGATGGACTCCTGTACACGTTATTTTATAAGCTTCTAATGGGATTTACTATACGTACAGTGGCATACATCATTCATAGGATAAAATGTACAGAAGGAAATTACTTGTTACTTCTGTAACAATACCATATGTTAAAGGAAGAACTAACTAATCAATCACTGCCATAATGAATTCTTTTTCATAGATGGGTTGAATATCTGTCATCATGAACTAATTTTAACTCCAGTCAAAAAAACTCTAATCTCCGCAGATCAAATTTTTGACAAATTTCTGGAATTTGCCAATTTCTAAATCAATTGCGCGATATATAAAGCCAATGGTTGACGGTAAATAGTCTTTCTTTTCTAATCTCAAATCAACGGACTGTTTCATAATCCCAGATGTAAATTGACTGGTTCCAATATTAGCATCACATTAATGATTTCAATTCATACCACTCCTCAACGTGTCCCTCAAGGTTCACTTCAAGTGAACTTTAACTCAAAGCTCGGTTAAATGTCTACCCACCATGGTGTCATGAACTGACCTGTCACAAGGTATGGAGTCGAGCACACATTTCAGCCTTCGGTTTCAGCCACATTATTTAGGAAAATGCAATTACTAGATCAAAGTGAAATTAATCATGGAATTTACTTTAAAAAATATCCCACCCACATTCAGTATGGTTCATTAGCTTCAAGGATAATGACTTATTATCTTCATCACAGATCCCCACCCACTGTGTCCTACACTATTCCTCACACGCAGAGGCATTAGTCATTCACATCAGTCTAATAATGGGCTGGCATTTGTCTCTGTCACATGTCCTACATCTCGCACGGCGTCTGATATGGTAACCCTCTGTGGCTGAGAAGGTCTGCGGTCAGACCCCTAATAGCTCCATCCTTCATACCTGTTCACATATGGATGTGCAGGAGATTAAGTAGCTAAATCTGTACCAAACAGGACATTGACCTTTCATTGCACATGCACAAAGTATAAGCTAAGCTCAGACATCGTTAAGAAAGGTTATTACACTTATAAATATACATGTTTATTCAATATATACAGTACAGACCAAGAGTTTGGACACACCCTCTCATTCAATGAGTTTGCTGTATTTTCACGACTACAAAAATTGTAGATTCACACTGAAGGCGTCAAAACTATGAATTAACACATGTGGAATTATATACTTAACAAAAACATGTGAAACAACTGAAAAAATGTCTCATATTCTAGGTTCTTCAAAGTAGCTACCTTTTGCTGTGATTACTGCCTTGCACGCTCTTGGCTTTCTCTTGATGAGATACAAGAGGTAGTCACCTGAAATGGTGTTCACATCACAGATGCTCTGTCAGGTTTAATAAGTGGGATTTCTTGCCTTATAAATGGGGCTGGGACCATCAGTTGTGTTGTGCAGAAGTCTGGGGGATACACAGCTGATGGTCCTACTTAATAGACTTGTAGTACTTGTATTTTGGCTAGAAAAAAGCAGCTAGGTAAAGAAAAAAACGAGTGGCCACCATTACTTTAAGAAATGAGGGTCAGTCAGTCAAAAAAAATTGGGAAAACTTTGAAAGTGTCTCCAAGATCAGTTGCAAAAACCATCAACATCTCTAGTTGTATCCCTTCTAAGAGTAGCTCATTTCAGATTATTTTTGATAGTGTGTATTGTGAACATTTTTCTAATATAATTCATCAAGATATTCTGCTTTGTTTGTAAAGAAACCGACTGCTAAGTGCTCCTTAGTAACAATGTTACTTCTCCGCTGCTATGGGAAATCTGTCTACAGGATGAAAGACTGGTCTCTCTCTCCTCTCCTGTTTGTTACACAGCTGTGGTGTTAACCCTTTCTGCTCTCTCAATGGCTGCAGTATGCTATGAGCATTATTTTCATTAAGATGAGTTCTGTTTAACCAAACACAGGAAGAATTGGATATAAGCACATGCAGCCTCCATAGACACACACTGTACAGGCTGAAATACAGATCGCTACTTGAAGGACTAGCTTTATTTTTTTTTACAAACTAAGCAGAATTTGTTAATAAAGTATATTAAGAAATTGTGCATCACATCTCCACACACACAATTAAAAAATAATCTCAAATGACGGTTACATGTCTGCAAAAATGGAAGCTAATACTACATCCTTGTGCATATTCTAACTACCTATTAATACGAAGAGAAGATCAACAAAGATGAAGACCAACGTAGACAAACGAAGAGAGACTTAAACGTGTCCTTCAGTGGTCTCATAGCAGCAGCCACATTGGCTGAGATATGGATAGTACTCTTGATTTTGCTACATTTGTTACATGAACCCAAAATATACTCCAAGGAAATAAGACCGCACTCAACATCCACTTGTTTGCTTACCATGAAGTTCATGAGCTATTCCTCCTTACGAATGTAAACAACACATCTTTAAGAAGCAGCCATTACTGTTGGTTCTACTCACGTGTCTGTGAAAGTGCGCTGTGATTGGGCTTTTGTAGCTTGGGAATCTCGTTGGAAAGGAGGGTTCCTGACTATTTTGTATTTCACAGGTCTGCAGGATGAGCAAAGTGGATCATGAGGCATGGACACAAGGAGGGCGGCATCTATCTCCATGCTTGGGTCAAACGTATATACACAGACTCTTGCAACTTTTTGATCAGTGGACAGTCTAATGGTCAATGGAGTGTCACAAAAGGCTTCCATACTTCCCAGGTGTAGAGATTCATTATGTTCTGTTATCAGCTCAATATCTGAGATTGGGTTAGGTACATTAGGGGACAGGTACGTTATCCATATGGTGAGGGCCAGAGGTCGAACAGGTTTTAAGAAATGAAGCTCCAGCATACATCCATGAGGCTCAGTACAGGGGACAGACATATTGTGAAACAAATGAATTTCGGGACTCCATGCCTGTAAGCTTGGCTGGCAAGGCTGGTCCACATCTGGAGGGCCTGGATAAAAATACAGAACTCTGTGAACATAGGCCCCCACTTTATACATAGTAAACTTTAATTTATACATATAGTTTGAACAATGGTTATGATAGCAGAGATAAATTTATATTGGGAACTTGACATTTGAAACTATTAAAAAAAACAATAGTTCCGGAAACTTTGTGATATGTTTAATAAAAAAATTCTGCTGTGCCCTATTATTTTCTATCCTCCCTTCCTTGAATTGGGCAGTTCACTCTAAGGGCTGTTCTGGAGTCTAGTACTGAGCAAATAGATAAGGAAAGGAAGCTAAAGCTTAACTCCTTACAGACATAATAGAATATTTCATTTGATAAATCTGCTCTGAAAGGAGAAAAGTCCATCAAGTCTGTAAGGAGTTAATTAATATGAACGTTCAACAACTTCTCCTATCAAGCATCTGTCTGTGTAAATATATAGAGGGGAGGCTGATTTAGACACACTGCTGAGTGCAGTTAGAAAAGGAGAAAATATAGGACACAAAAATTGTTACAAAGTTTTTACGAACTGTAACTATTCTAATAATCACCTCTACTATCGATTTCTGAAAGAAAAAATTATTGTTTCAAATTTTTGGTTGGACTTTCATTATGGCTTCTCCGACAATTTTATAGCAAATAAACCTTATGAATTTCCTTGTCCCCGCTAGTTTCTGACATTCTCCGACCTGCACGCCACTATGGGCAAGTCGGAGCGAAGACAGGGAAGAGAGCAGGGCAGGCAGAGGGCAGGCCAGGGCATGAACCACATTTACTATAGTCTCCACCAGAAAATTGGCAGACACTATAGCAAAAATTTCCTCCAGTTCTGATCTAGTCTTCAGGTCGGAACTGTCAGAGTTTGCGCCAATATTCACTAAGAGGCCACAGTTTGCTCGTGAACAGGGACGCATGAACATCTGCAGAAAGAATTTCAAGCCGGCTGTTCTAAACGCCCGTCTTAATGAATTTACCCTAATGTACAGGCAGTCCCCGGGTTACGTACAAGATAGGTTCTGTAGGTTTGCTCTTAAGTTGAGTTTGTATGCAAGTCGGAACTGTATATTTCATAATTGTAACCCCAACCAAATTTTTTTTGGTCTCTGTGACAATTGGATTTTAAAAATGTTGGGTTGTCATCAGAACCAGGATTATCACTAAAGCTTCATTACAGACACCTGTGATAACTGTTACAGCTGATTATTGTAGCCTAAGGCTAAAGTACAGTAACTTACAAATTACCAGAGGGCCATTTTTAACTAGGGGTCGTATGTAAGTTGAGTGTTCTTAAGTAGGGGACCGCCTGTATTTCCCAATGGCACCATTTCTTTATGCTTTGCAATGTATTTAAAAAATAGCTTGAATTTCGATTGTTTTGAAGCTACAACATGAATTATATGGAGTAAATACTTTAGTTGATGTAGAAATACCTTTTAAGTTTATTGATTTTTTTTCTTTTTATATTTGAAACGGTGGTGATTTTAATTTTTTTTTTTCATTTTTGAAAAAATTTTTGCGGTCCTCAAAGAATTTTTTTTTTTTACTATAGTGTTTGATTGTTCATTAGAAATACTGTAATATTACTGCCTCCTCTCCCCTTATTGGTATTGTCACTGCGCAGCCAGTCTATTTCTTTTCTCAGCCGCACTGTTGGATAAGAGGTCAGCTGCATTCCCTTTTGTGAACTTTTTCTCACTAATAATCCTGTAAATGAGCTACAATAAGGGATCGCCAGAGAAACAAAACAACATGAAATGCCAAAACAATTACACATATGACATTTCATAAAAGTTTTATTGGAAAGCGAGTACATTGGTCTGCATTCCGCCCAATGAGTCAGATTTCCTAGAAATCTAGCCTCGTGAATTAACCTCAATATTATTTGCTTAGCACTTGTAATTATTTTCGATTGGAGTACTGGATACTGTAAACTTTTAGCCCCCAGTTACAATTGCATTGACATTAATAACATCTGTATCTGGAGGCTAAAAGTTTACAGGATCCAGTACTCCAATAGAAAATAATTACAATAAGATGCAGGGAATAAGATGCAAGGAAGATACCACGAAACCCGTTTGGGACAACCAACCAAAATTTCATTAAAAGTGTTTCTAGAATGGTGTAGTCTTTTCAAAGGAGATGGACATAATGGGGCATATTTACTTACCCGGTCCTGTCGCGATCCAGCGGCACGTTCTCCGGCGAGGATTCGGAGCTTGCCGGGATTCACTATGGTCGTACACCCAATAATCACTAGGTGTCACTGCTGCGCCGAGGTCCGCCGGAGTTCACCATCCTCTTCCTGGTGCATGTAAGTGTGTGTCAAGCGACACTTTTTTTTTTTTTAAATAGCGTGATTGTTCCGAATCCATCGGGATTTCCGATGGCCACACCCCCAATCGCGTGCACCAAAATCCCGGGGCAATTCGGCGCAAATCTGAAATATTTGGGGCCTCCGACGGAAAAGCGCGATTCAACCCACTTTCGTTGGGTTTCCCAAGCTTTTCCATTTTGGGACGAATTCCGCCGGGATTTTGGTGCACGCGATCGGATTTTGGCACAGCTTTCACGCAACAGAAATCAGGGGTCTGGCCTTCGGACAACCCGACGGATTCGGAAAAAACACGGAATTTAAAAAACAAAATGTGTCGCAAGATCAAGCACTCACATGCACCGGCGCAGCAGCGACACATACTGGATATCAGGCGCACGACCTTAGTGAATCCCGGCAGAACCCATATCCACGTTGGATTACGACAGGACCGGGTAAGTAAATGGTCCCCAATATGGCGGTACTAAAAATGTGTAATTGTAATAGGCATATGGACTGGATAAGAGTATGGTCTCCTCAAAGAGGTGGCCTGTTGGTGAGATTTTAATTAATGTTATTAATGAATTAAATATGAATAATATTAAAGGGGTTTTCTACTTTCAGCAAACAATTGATATTTTTTATGTAATAATATAAATACAATAATTGTCATTCTATAGGCAGCTTCATTGTTTGCTTTCTGTGGATAAAAACTGGTCCTTAGGCATGTGATGTCACACAGGTGCAGGACTCATTATATTGCACAGCTCTGATTACTGTAATGACGTGTGCACCTGTGTGAAATTGCATGATCATGAACCGGTGTTTATCAACACAAAGTAAACAATGAAGCTTCCTATAATATGAAAGCAAGCAGAGATCTAGAAAACAGTCAGGCTTTGATATGGAAAGTTTATTAGAAAACTGTATAACTGTTCATAACCCAAACTACATCAATTATTTGCTGAAAATGGACAACCCCTTTAATGAATTATTAATTGCTTTAGTACAACTTGTGCTAAACACTCAGAAAAATACCTTAGTGCAAAAACCTTCAGAGCAAACCTTTTAAAATAAGGTCCATTCAAGATCCAAGATGTTCATCTACAACTGCGCCTTTTTTTTAATCTGACCAAGAAAATTGTTATTAAAACTGGTTTTGTAGGTTCAATCCTTCTCTATGAGGGCAATAAACATGAACATCTGATGGCCCAGTAAAATGAAGTGGACCTATACTTTTGCACCATTGTCTCCATTCCACTATATGATTGATTAACAGTAGAGACCAGCGGACCCGACCTTCCCATTTGGCAAATTGATGCCCCCAGTAACTAGCCATGACTATAATTGGCCTGTGGTCTCTCGCAAATTAAGGTCAAAAGCAACTAGCCATGGCTATTACACGGCCACCAATCCGGAAATATGTCCAGGTCATGCAGCCGATCCCCGAACAGAAACGTTGGATTGGCTCATCACTAGTTAACAGTTACCATCAACTTCTTCCCTTGTCCCTCCCCCAAAGGACATACATTTGGAGAGCCTATGTCTAGGATCCATTAACCAAGATGGACTTTTAGTGAGAGGCTGCAATCATTGCTAATGTAGGAAGCATCCGTCGGTAATGGGTCAAAATGACTTGTGGTTGAGGAACATTCAACAACAGAGGACTCTGTAATGACATTATTTAAGCAGTGGGAATCTACTATAGTATAATGTATATGTGCAAAATCCATACCCACTGCCTCGTCAGGAGTCCAGTATCCAGAATTGTCGCAGGCACGAGGTGAGGAGGCCTGATGTGCGTATTGTAGGATAGATCCATCAGCTGAGCAAGACTCACAAAAAGATCTGGAATCCCTATAATAAAAAAAACTTCTCTGTCAAACAAAATAGACATAACGGGGCACATTTACTAAGGGTCCGTACATCGCATTTTTGTCGGGTTTCGAAAATGTTTCCGTTTTTCACTGAATTGGCCCGGGTTTTTGGCGCACACGATTGGAGTGTGGCTTGCATGCGACACAAATTGGGGGCTGTGGACGTCGGACAACCCGACTGATTTGGACAAACCGCAGAATTTAAAAAGCAAACTTTGTCGCAAGATCGGCACTCACATGCAACTCTGGAGGACCTCAGTGGGGGAAGCGACACATGCAGGAAATTGGACGCACAATCTTAGTGAATCGCGGCGGCTCCCAATCCTCGTCGGACAACTCACAGCGGGGATCGCGACTTAACAAGTAAGTTAATGTGCCCCAATAGGCTTATTGAGTAAGCAGTAGATTTGTAGAGCTCTAACATTAGTTCAGAAGGATGTATGTCCATAAATCAAAGGTGACTTTCCTAGCACAAAGAGTGTACATAAAATGATGGAAGTTCGTGTGGCTTCTAGGGGACTTTTGGGAAGAAAAGACATACTGGTAGTTTGTCTAAAGTGAGGAACAGTGTATTGACACCAGTACAAGGATAGTGGTATCAGCCAAAGCTATGTGGTTATGGGGTTGGGTATTGGCCCAGTTCATTGCAAATGACAAAGCACTGACTTATGATGTGGTTGGGTATCGGCCCTGTCCATTGCACAAGACAAAGAATTGACTTATGACATAGTTGGTTATCGGTCTAGTCTTTTGCATTGGTGTTGGCGAATTAACAATTACCTTTCATATAGTTCTCCACTAATCGGGGGCATCCACTGAATGGTGAGAAAGTCTGGACCTTGTTTTATTACTATTGGGGCCAAAGGAACAATGGAAGGCTTGTGTGATCTAGTCCACCCTTGATATTTGAGATCAAGGTAACAGTGCATCCGAGCTACTTGGTTTGGAGTAAAGCTATTGGCGCATTCATCATCTGTTATTGAAAATGAAAGAGATAATGAGGTTAAAACACAATTTAGTTAGATCTATTATACATACAGTGTATATAGTCCGTGGAACATTAGCCATTCAAAAAGATTTCTCCAGCAGTTTACTGTCATTCAACATGAAGTCATACAACTTTTTTTGGTCATGCTACACATCTGTAACTTTTTCATATACTATACATTACATTATTTACCCATAAACTAATGAATGTGGGGTTCTTAACTTTTTAACTATCCAATTTTAAGGACATAAGACAATTGTCTCCTATACCCTATCCAGAGCTCCATCCGGCGTTCCAGAACTCTGCGTCATGTATGGCCAGTCTCGAAACTCCCAGTCAGTATGGGGCAGGGCAGGGCAAATTGCAATTCTCTATTCTGCTGGTCACTAGGAGTCTTTTCTGATAAAACCAACTTAGAGGGAACCTGTCAGCAGAAATTGACCCAATAAACCACTACCAGTATGTTGTCAAGCAACTGAATACCTTCTAGATCAGGTTTCTTTCATGGTCCATTGTGGTGCCATCATCCAGAAAATCAACTTTAAAGTGAATCTAAATTGGTTGTATAAAGTCAAGGAGGCGGAGATTTTAATACTGAAGTCAAGCTCTCTCCTCCTCAGAATGCCACCTACATTGGTCATGCACCCAGAGAAATCACTAACCTTATCACCAGAAGTCCTGCACATGATGGGGAGGAGGCATTCTGAGGTAGGGAGAGTTTGACTTCCATGTTAAACTCTCTGCCTACTTGACTTTATACAACCAGTTTGTATAAGTTGATTTTGCTTTGACGTTGGAACCAAGCTTGGCCATGAAAGAAACATGACCTGGAAGGTGCAATGCTAGACAACATACTCATAATCGTTTATCAGACCAATTTCTGATGACAGGTTTCCTATAAGTGAATTCACTCTTGGATTAAAATTAGAATACTTTGGGTGAGCCGATCACATTTCTATGCACGTCGTTGGTTCATGACATCACCATGAAGACATCCTTGTGTAAGCAAGAACACATATAGGGAAGACTCCTGGATCTTGGCTCAAGAAGTTGAATTGGCATGAAGAACATTTCACAAAGTTTCAGAACTTAGCCGTGATCAATCCTATTGTTTAGTCCCAGACAAACCCTTTAAGGATAGAGGAACTCGAGCATGTGAAAAACACAAAGACTTGGCATAATAACTAGGTCAGTCTACGATGAAATATTTGCGTGGTCTGTTCATTCGCACCCACCATGCAGGTAGATGATAAGAATTATGATGTGACATGGAGGAACAGTTGGTGGTCTACACACCATATGTGGAACCCAAGGCGATTCATGCGCTACTCTCCAAAATCCATATTTCAAGGCAT
Organism: Engystomops pustulosus; assembly: GCA_019512145.1. Lineage (NCBI taxonomy): Eukaryota > Metazoa > Chordata > Amphibia > Anura > Leptodactylidae > Engystomops > Engystomops pustulosus. The sequence continues at coordinate 16,815,647 of CM033649.1, read as the reverse complement.
CATTTTTACGACTCTCCCACCATGAACATAATGTTAACATATTTCATCTATAAGACCTTCATCATATCCCAACAGCTCTGATTTAATACGTCTATACTAAATACAATTCTGAGACACAGCAGGGGCACCGTTCTGTCCCAAAAAAATAAGACTAAGGGGCAGAGAATCTAGGGTGGCAGAAAGCCCGGATTCGGCAATATCTAAATAACACAGCATGGCAAATTAAAATAGCTCAGTGAGGTAATGAAACTATTATTGCTTGTTGTGTATCACTAATGGGAATGTGTAATGAAAGTCACGTTATTGCATAATAATCTAGAAAAATGTCATATAGTTCAATGATATAATATAGAAGAGTGTCAGCTCTATTCTTATTAACCAGTGTATTCATTTGGGATGTTGGCGCCTATGGATTTAGTTTAGAGGAAACTGTCCCTGAGTTACGTACAAAATAGGTTCTTTAGGTTTGTTCTTAAGTTGAATTAGTATGTATGTCGGAACTGTATATTTTATAATTGTAGAACCAGACAAATTTTTTTTAGTCTCTCTGACAATTGGATTTTAAATCTGTTAACATAAGAACCAGGATTGCAGACACCTAATAACTGTTACAGCTGATCATTGCAGCCTGGGGCTAACGTACAGAAAATTACCATCATCCAGAGGTCATCTGTAAGTCGTGTGTTCGTAAGTCGGGGGGCTTATCTCCTCATGCCACATTCATGTGCCATCACAAATGTCATGCAATGTGCCCAGCCATGAAATCTTCCTTTTGGTCCCTTCCTAGTTATGCCTCTGCATCTATTTATGGAGTTACTCTTAAAGGCCTCATGTAGATGAACCTATGTGCAAAGAAGAGCACAAATAGGTCATGTTTGCAGCCTGTGGACATCGGTGAGGGGAGTGCCATTGTTTAAAAAGTTGCAAATTACATATCAATAAGGAAAAATTGCTAAGATAGCAAAAAGGGTAGGCACACAAAGCCAGACAAAATACATGTGCCCCGATCTGCTCCTGCTCTATGATATGCTGCCTGCAGATAAGACACTGGGGGCTCATTTACTAAGGGTCCGTGGAGAGCATTTTCATTGGGTTTCCCGACAATTTCCGAGTTGCGCCACATTTAACAGGGAATTTTGGACACCCAGTCAGATTTTGGCACATCGGCTCCGACTTGCACACGACACAAATTGGGGGGCGGGCCGCCGGACAACCCAATAGATTCGGACTACGCGCAGGATTTAACATTTCAAATTGTGTTGCAAGACATGCACTTACAAGCACCGGGAAGAAGAAGGCGAACTCCGGCGGGCCTCGGCGGGAAGCGACGGATGCAGGAACTTGGGCGCACGAGCTATGTGAATCGCACAGGACTTCATCTTCACCGGACCGCCCGAATCGGGGATCGCGGCAGGACCAGGAGAGTAAATTTGCCCCAATGTACTATCTATTCAGTTCCTCTCGCTCTATAACATGCTACCTGCAGATAGGACACTATATAGAATCTGCTCAACTCCTCCTGCTCTGTAACATGCTGCCTGCAGATAGGTCACTATGTACAAACTGCTCCGCTCCTCCTGCTTGGATTCTATATACAAGATGTTTAGTTTCTCTATTACATTCAACCAGCAAATAGGACACGCATGCTCATCTCCTTCTGATCTATAACATTCTACTTGTACTGGTTATTATATTGACATGTCCCCTTTAATTTATTTTCTATGCCACTAGAAGCAATCTATCATTATTAACATGCTGCCTGCAGATAGGACACTATGTGCAATCTCCTCAGTTCCTTTTGATCTTTAACAGGCATATAAGGACACTAAGTATTCTCTGTTCAGCTTCTTCTGCTTTATAAAAAATTTCCTACATATAGGGAACTTTGTACAATCTACTCAGCTCCTCCTGCTCTATAACATGCTGCATGCAGATAGGACACTGTAAAATTTGCTCATTTCCTCCTGCTCTATACCATGCTGCATGCAGATAGGACACTACTTTCAATCTGTGCCGCTCCTCCTGCTCTATAATATGCTGCCTGCAGACAGAACTACATACAATCTGCTCAGCATCTCCTCCTCTATAACCTGTTGCCGGCAGATAGGACACTATGTACAACCTTTTCAGCTCCTCCTGCTCTATAATACACTGCCTGCTGATGTGACACTATATACAACCTTCTCAGCTCCTTCTGCTCTATAATACACTGTCTGCTGATGTGACACTATGTATAATTTGCTTATCTCCTACTCTATAATGTTTACTACTTGGGGCCAGATTTATCCACCTAAACTCAGACCATTATATGTAAAGAATTCACCATTGAATTAAACATAAGACAATTGTCAGCATTCTCACCCGTGTAGCTCATATAGTTGTTATAGGGAGTTCCAGTGTATAACATTGGTCCACAGGTATCATTTGTCGGGTCGGGATCTCGGCAAAGCTTATTTTTTGGTGTGGGTGCGGTATCTGCACAGAGGTCTCCAGTTTCCATAGAAGGTTCTGTTTCACTGCAAGGATCATCACAAGATTCCCGCTCACTGACTCCTTTGAACACGTGATAGAGTCCCAGGGCGTGGCCCACCTCGTGGATCATTGTGTTGGTGTGGCCTGGCATTCCGTAATAAGATGGGTTCAAGACTATTCCACCTGCAAAGAATGACATCAAATATTGCATAAAACTTTCATACATTCAAGTTACTGATATGTAGATGAACAAGTCTAAAAATTCATGATAATTCTTTATTTATATAGCGCACACAGATTACGCAGCGCTGCACAGAGCTTTCCAAATGGGGCTCACAATCTAATCAACCTACCAGTATGTTTTGGAGTGTGGGAGGAAACTGGAGGACGCGGAGAAAACCCATGCAAACACGGAGAGAACATACAAACTATTTGCAGATGTTGACCCTGGGACATAAACCCAGGAGCCCAGCGCTGCAAGGCTGTAATGCTAACCACTAAGCCACCGTGCTTCCCTACATTTTTAATGGATGTACAAATCAGATGGTTTAAATGAAACAATCCAAAATTAACTTCTAGACTTACATGGATGTTCAACACTTGATGGACTTGCGTCTTTTGCCAGCCTTAAATACTATGATACTAACGTAGGTTATGTATATCATAATAGTTGACTTTCACCATCAAGTAGTGGTTGAATCAAGTCACTGCAGCTTGGCTCCTCTTTAAAGGAAACCTACCATTAAAATCCATCCTGATAAACCAGGGACACTTACTCATAGATCCAGGCAGCGTGACTGTGGTAATCTCCTTATATTTGTTATCGATTGTCTCCTTCCTTCTAAAATCAACTTTTATAATTATGCTAATAAGCCTGATGGGCTCTTGGGGGTGTATCCAGTGCCCCTTTAGTGCTGTTGCTACACAGGTCTCCCCTCTCCCTGCACTACCTGCCTCTGTTATATTACAAAGGCAGAGGTAGGAGGGAGAGAGTACCTGGTTGGGTGAGACATGTTCTGCTCCTTGAAATAGCTTATGAATCTGCAGCACAGAGGGGCTCTGGTAAAGCCTCCGAGAGCCCTTTAGACTCATTAGCATAATTTTTAAAAGAGGCCATGGATAACACAAGATTAGAAGAAGATTAGTAAGTGTGTCGGGTTTATTTTGTTGGTAGGTTTCCCTTAAATTAATGGGAGCTGATCCACTATAACCTGACCACTACACAAGCCATGGAGCTGTCTGCCTTCTGTTTCATTATTTGTATATCTGTGAGGGGGCTGATTGTTTTACCCCAATCAATGTGATATTAATCTCTTATTTTGCCATTATATTATCAATATATTTAGCATCTTATAAGAAATATATCCTTTTATCCTTTTGGAAAATGGTCGGAATTTTTTTACTGCATGGGGCAGAGAGGGCGCCATTCTATAACTCGCCTCAGACAGCAGTGAGTTTAGGTTCACCCCTGCATGTGTAATATACCAGAGGTAGGTAGCGGAGGCGGAGGGGAGACATGCTCTGCTCATGGTAACAGCCTGTGAAGCTACAGCACTGAGGGGCACTGGATACACCACCCAGAGCCCTTCTGACACATTGGTGCACATTTACTCACCCGGCCCTGTCGCCATCCAGTGGCGCGTTCTCAGACGAGGATTCGGGTAGTGTGCCCGATGTCCACCAGGTGTCGCTGCTGTGCTGAAGTCCTCCAGAGTTCATCATTCTATGCTGGGTGCAGGTAAGTGCATGTCAAGCGACACTTTTTTTAAAAAAAATATGCGGTTTTTCCGAATCCATTGGGTTTTTCTGACAGCCACGCCCCCCGATTTCCGTCCCATGCATGCCGGCGCTGATGTGCCACAATCCGATCGCGTGCGCCAAAAACCCGTGGCAATTGAGGGAAAATGGCGCAAATCTGTAATATTCGGGAAATCCTCGAAAAATAGCGATTCGGGCCCTTAGTAAATGACCCTCATTATCATAATTGTAAAAGTTGATTTTTAGCAGGGACGAGGCCATGGATATCAAACATAAGCAGATTACCACAGTCACGGTGCCTGGATCTATGATTGTCGCTGGTTTAACATGATGGATTTTGATATTAGATTTCCTTTCAGTGGTCGATTTGTGACTCTGATCTTCTCAAAAAATTGTGTTTGGGCTCAAAAAGTTTTTTTTTCTAAAGACTAAAATAACAAAATGGGCCTTATTGATAAATTATAAAAAAGGAGAAAATGATCAAAGTTCTACCAGAAAATCAGTATTCTACTTCTTCCCTTGACAGGGTGGACACAAATTGGCGAGCCGGCAAGATCTGACCATTCTCCTAATAAATCTAGATGGGGACACTACATATGACATTGAAGCTTCATGTGCTGTAAACCTGCAGCATCCTGATGGTCATTTAGTGCAATACAAAGCGACTTTTAACCACAATGAAATGCTTAATGTCTCGAGCATCCATCCCTCTTGATGTAATTAAATTGGCTCTACATTGTCCACTGATCTGGTCATATTCCAGTAACTTCCCTTCCAGCTGTAATTACAGAAGAGTCAGTGTTTTTTTTTTTTTTTAGAAGTGTGAAATTAAATAGCGCGTCTATAATTTAAATAAGGACATTTCCAAAAGAAGACTGAATAATACAAAGAAATAAATCAGCCGGCACTTAGAAAACCATTACTTATTATAGGATGAAATTCACCCATTACTTAAAGAAACAGCGTTTTGTTTGGCCTGTTATCTCGCCTGCCAAGAAGTTTCTGTTACTTTTTACTTAAAATGAGAGGGAACAAAGTTGCATAAAGTGATCGCTATGTAATTAATATGTCTGGCACTTAAAAGAAGGAGCCCAGGCTAAATTAGCATCTGATGAAAGGCTTGGGAAAGCAGACCAGACCGGCGACTGATATATACACCAAGATGGAGCCGGCAAAACCAGGAGTTACAGCAAACAAATATATAGAAGAGGTAACTATAGACAATGGATGCTCTATTGGCGTGAGAGCTGTGATTAAATTGTCATTCTACTTAAAGGACATCTACCACCAGGATGAAGGATTGTAAACCAAGCACCCTGACATACTGGTGTGTGCCCCCTCTGGCAGGATCTGCTCTTCTTTAAGCTTCCTATGCTAGGTATATAAACCAAGATGGAGCCGGCAAAACCTGGAGTTACAGCAAACAAATATATAGAAGAGGTAACTATAGACAATGGATGCTCTATTGGTGTGAGAGCTATGATTAAATTGCCATTCTACTTAATGGACATCTACCACCAGGATGAAAGATGGTAAATCAAGCACACCGACATACTGGTCTGGCAGGATTTGCTCTTCTTTAAGCTTCCTATACCCTGGTTTTTAAGAAAAAGGGTTTTTAAAATGATGCAAATGAGCCTCAGGGGCTCCAGGCTCCTTAATTGTTAATGGAGCCTGGAGCCTCTCAGGCTCATTAGCATAATTTTAATAGCCTTTTTTTTCTTAAAAACCAGGACAGAAGATATTCTGCCAGAAGGGGTGCACACCAGTATGTCAGTGTGCTTGGTTTACAATCCTTGATGTCCTTTAATATTAAAAACCATAACTGCATCAGCTCAACCGTGAGTTGGATTAGTGAACTCAACAGGAAACAGTCCATGTCTTCTTTTACAATTGTAGAAAAAAAAGAAAAAAAATTAGGCAACCCGAATACCCTGAGAACTTACAATGCAGCATATACCTGAAATAGCCTAGAATACAATATTAAAGGGGTTGTCCAGTCACAACGTGTTAGCCCCAATCGGCTAACTTGCCGATCTGTAGGGGTGTCATGGATGACAAGAACGGAGGTCCATTGCAGCCCGATTATACTCCATATAAATAGAGCATCCAGTCACGCACAAGCCCTGCTGCTCTATTCATCTCTACCATGCTGAGCTCGGCAATCTCCATCAGTTCCATAGGCAGGGAATGGAGCGGCAGTGCGTCCAGCCACTTAATTTGGAGTACAACAGGGGTACAATGGCTCTCATGATTCTTGAGGACCCCTTACTGAGTTAGCCCCTGTGCGTACAGGCAAACTTGTTGTCACTGGACAACCCCTTTAAGAGGCAAATATTGTATGTAGTTGATCTACCAAGGGCCATTTACAAGTAGTACACCAAAAATGTTTGACAGGGTCCTTAGTTACACATTACAATCCAATAGTTACTATATAGTAACCAAAAGATGGAACCCATTGGTCAATTAAAAATGAACTTTTATTAACGTGTCTTTAAAACGAAAACTTAGTCCAACTTTTTTTGTTAGAAAACTTTTTTGTATTAAAGACACGTACAAAGAAGTTACATTTTAATTGACCAATGGGTTCTTTTTGTCACTGTATAGTAACTATTGGATTTGTAAGATATTAAAGAAGTCACAACGGATTTTTTCTTTCCAAGCTGCATGGAGGTGCTAGCCTTGCACCCCAGAAACCAAAGCAGGGTCATAACAACCCATTGATCCATTTCCATTATAATAGTTTATGACAATACATGTGGGTTTTGTTGATTAGAGTTTGGTGGGTTTGATTCTTAGGTAGACTACAGGCCCAAAAAACGACTAAACCTGCTGTTTCAGATCAAACGGACAACAATTTTATGTGTATGGAGGATTTCCAACTTTCCTATCACGATTATTAGCAGATGAAGTGTAGCATGTTTGTGTATGGGGTAGTCAGGACAAATCAAAGTTGGTGTAATGAGTATAACGCTAATATTTTATGTAGGTGCTTGGACTTTACCACATTAAAAGGGTTTTCCCATGAAGGAAAATTCTCATATCTCAATCCCCTAGTGATCCCCTAAAAAAATAATTTTAACCCCTTACTTTACAATTTTACTCAGTGTTTTGCTGTTTTTTGCTCCTATCACTCCCTAGGCTGGTCAGTGCAAAACCCCAGAGTGTGGGTGGAGACTCTCTAAGCAGACACATTATGATCCCTCTAGCTCTATGGCGTGACAATATGGTTACATTATAAGGGTACAGGTGTATATACACTTTCATGTGGCCTCTGACATTGTACTAACTGTGGGGAATTGCTCTGGTAGATGCTTTGTAGCAGTGCAGGGAGCAGGGACACACGCAGAGTTAAAGTCCAAAAATCAAGTGTTTATTCACACTTCCTTGCCAAAACACAAATTCAGCCTTGGCTAAGGCACATACAAAATAAACCCTGCCTGGCTGGGCACTGCCTAATACAACAATTACAGCACCTAACTATACATGTACCCAGCTGCCAGGCACACGCTCTCGGCCAGCAGAATATCAGGAGGCACTCAGTTACCTTTGCTGTGTGAACACGGTCCAGCCTTCAGCTCTCCAGGTGGTGCCTCTCCTACTGCTTCTGGTCTGCAGTCTAAATTAGGTTCTAACGAGGTCTGTGACCCGCACCTGTGGGCTATACAATAGCCCAGGAGCGAAGCCCGGATGGAGTAGGAGTCCCACTACCAGCCTACCCCTACATAATAAGCAGGCCCAGTATGGACATTACAAAGGTGTCTATGCTAGCTAGGCCAACACAGACAAAACAGACTTCTCCTGCTTACCACATGTCTGCATTAACCCTTGGGTTACTGCAGACAAATCCAGGGCTTTTACCATGTGCTTTTTATCTGATAGCGGTTCTCCCAAATGACACCACTCATTTTCTCACATAACACACTAACGTATAGAGAGATAGATGAGACAGATGAGAGATGCATGGGATGCCTATTACATAAAGGCATGACAGACAGAGGCTGACAGACTTTTTCACTGTCAGCACTGCTACATTTCTGTTCTCACAGATATGTGACTGCCTCCCACTTCCCCCAGATCACTTATTTGCCTAGAGCAGTGATGGCTAACCTATGGCACTGGTGCCAGAGGTGGCACTCAGAGACCTTTCTGTGGGCACTCAGGCCATCACCAAAGATGACTCCAGGTATCTTCCTGCAGTAACAGACAGCCCAGGACTCGCTGTGCACAGAGCTATTTTAAAGTGACAGCTCTACCTGGGACTATTTTCTGCTGTATTGCTGTCCTCAGGTGCTGGTATCAATGAAAGCTGTGACAGAGAAGGGAGTATAAATCACAAATTAAATTTCTGTGTTGGCACTTTGCGATAAATAAGCGGGTCTTTGTTGTAGTTTGGGCACTCGGTCTCTAAAAGGTTTGCCGACACTGGCCTAGAGTTTGTAGCTTGTAGCTTCTCTTTCCTCACCTTGTGGTGCTGGCAGGAAGTGAATCAGTTAGTGTCAGTGTGAGCTCCGTGCTGTACTGCTGGGGAGGCATGGTTACAGGCACAGAGCAGAAGGAGACAGAAGTCTCAGCAGCACAGAGTCACACAGGAATCCAAGATGGCGGCCACCCGGCCCTAAGTCAGAAGTTACAGGGTCGTGTCTGGGGGCAACTGAAATTGTGTACAGCAGGACTGATAGAGACAGGTTCGACTTATACCTGTGTATTTTTTGTTAATAACAGTGAATTAGAGAATGTGTTATTTTGTTATCCTGAGTACATATAATAAAATTGTCTTTGTGGGAATACCCCTTTAACCTAACTCAAGTCAGTAGAGCTTATGTTTTATGGACTGATCCTCAAATAATGTATGAAAATGACCGATAATGTTTATTGTGTGAATGTGTATGATACCCATGACAATGGACATGCCTGGGTCACAACAACTTACAGTCTAGATTTTTTGCCACCACCTACCTTGAACACCGAGAGCGTCCTTGTCCCATGGCCAAGTTGCAGCTCCAGCTAACTCCTCCCCTGCAGAACCAGCAAAGAAAATATTCAGGAACAAAGTGCTGTTCAACTGCAAGGCATCTCTCAGCTCCTTTACACTCATATATGCCCTATTAGGATGCAAAAGAGAAGATGAAGCAAATTATCATTAACCATAAACTTGTCTCTAAAGAACAGTTTTTATTTAGTCGGCAATTAAGAAACTTGTTTATTAGGATCACGGGATGTAGTGACAATCTCTCAAATGAAATCAAGCCGTTCCCGATAACAACGACAGCCAGCAGAACAGTCAATATGGTGTCATTTTTCTATAATAAATATGCTAAAAAGGAGCATTGGAGCTAAAGAAATGCAGTGAAGTGATGTGGAAGCAATGTAATGAGGACGTATACTGCCGGCCTGGGAATCCGAGGCCGAGTGTTTGGAATGATATCTATTCACCATTGAGTACACATTCAAAAAACACTTGCTTAATCAAAATATCCATTTACATCCCAAATGTTAGAACCCCCCCCAAAGGGAGAGAACTTTATCCTTATATAGGGAATGAAGCCATTTCCAGTTTTCTGAATGTATGGATCCCCCTTTGGAGTTTATTAATGAATTGTATTAATAGATATTTTTTAATATAAGAAGACACATTTTTTTTCTTCCCAGCACATCAACTAAGGGGCAGCTATCAGATATTGGGGCACATTTACTTACCCGGTCCTGTTGCGATCCCCGATCCGGAGGGTCCGACGAAGGCGGCGTCCGGCGCGATTCATGTAGCTTGTGCGCCCGAGATCCTGCATGTGTCGCTTCCCCGCTGAGGTCCGATCACCTTCTTCTTCCCGGTGTATGTGGGTGCATGTCTTGTGACACAATTAGAATTTTAAATCCCGCGCGTAGTCCGAATCCGTCAGGTTGTCCGACGGCCACGCGCCCTGATTTGCGTCGCATGAAAGTCGGCACCAAAATCCGATCATGTGCGCCAACACCCCTGTTAAATGTAGTGCAACACGGAAATTGTCGGGAAACCCAACGAAAACGCGACCCTGAGTATATGAGCCCCATAGGGTTCAAAATGTGTAAACTCTAAATGTACGTTTACCATTCTACTCTATAGATTGAAATACATGGAAATTCTTAAAGGAAATATACCTTCAAAAACAAGCATAATAAACAGTGGCATAACAAGACTCCAGGGCTCAATGTGAACTTAGGATCGGGGCCCCATAAACCCTTGCTGTCGCCCCCAATCCCTCATATTTTACTTTAGAATACACATTTATAATATACAGTATCTGCTCCATAGATATATGCACACATATACTATATATGCGATACATATATATAAACACAGCACCATATACAAGTATATGCTCTACACACATAAATATACAAAACAAATACACAAATGAACACCAGACATACACAGATCATATATAGGTGCAAACTCAAGGCCGATATAGACATAAGTTACTGTATAAATCAGTCGTAGCCCTGGCCTTCTACCTCTCTGCAGACCTGGTCCATCCTGGTCATCTCCTCACAGATGACAATTCTTCTCTGTCATGACAGAATACACTACCAGATGTCTTCAGCTATGTGGGTCACATCTCCACACTGAGCCTCTAAAAATACTACAGTCACTTATAGTATAATGTCACCCGAAATACAGGGAACCCACTAATTTCAAAAAGGCAAGGATATCCCTTCATTTATGTGCAATACCACCACCCCATCACTAATTTAAATAGAGCGCTGGCATAAGCAAACGGGCTAACAATCCGGATTGTGTCAGTACTGATCATAGGTGTTAGCCTGGGATGTTTGCTGCAAAGTGCAGCAAACACACAGACAGTATGACGTGTGCTGAGCCTGAAAGACCTATTCCAAATCACAATGCTCCTTTTATAGCTACTACCCTCTGCTTGTCCCCTCCATCTTATCTCACGATTGATGGCCTCTTTCTTAGTAAATTCCCACATTCTGGCCCTCCAATGTTTCATGCTTCCATTCTTCATAAGCAACTTTTTTGGTTATTGCTCATTTTTTAAATATGTGTCCTATTTTTACCCCTTTGTGCCCTATTTTACGTCCAGTTTTTCCTCCATTCTTATCACATCTCCTCTTTTAACTACTTTCTTATGAAGTGCCCTTTTTACCCCTCATATCTTGCCCTTATTCTTATTATGTGCCTCTTTTCTTGACCCTTATTTTATTATGTGCCCTTTTCTTTTTGACCTCCACAGTTTGTCTTGCTTCTATCATCCACCATCAAGAGTAGCCGTGTAGTTACCAAAGTAAAAAAAAAGATACTCACTTCAACTTCCCCTCTGTTATCCTCCCGCAGGTGGTGTGCTGTATCATTGCATCCATTTTGTGCGCTGCTTTAAAAAGTGGCATAGCAGAAAGTGTATCACCTCCTTCTCAATTTTAGATTTTAACTGCATCAGAGGATACACTACCAATACAGTTGAAACTGCAATAGTGTCACAACTGCGGGCCCAACAGCCGGATAACAATATAGAGCAGGCAGCATAGTGGTGGACTGACACGAGGGACCGTGCCACACATGTCCCACAGTTCAATATATTGTAAATATATACATACAGTGCAAATTCAGACAGAAAACTGGTGCAAAAACTTTAATAAACGTGGGCTTATGACTTTAGACAACCAATTTACATCTCAATTTAAAGTTGATTTTCTGGATGATGCCCCCATAACTGGGTCGTTACAGAAACATAATGTGGATGGCGTTATTCTGCTTGAAAACATACCAGTAACGGTTTATTAGGTCACTTTTGACTGACACGTTCCCTTTAAGGAGCATATAAATTTAATGTAGAAGACCAACAAAGAATATATAGAGAGAGCTACTATACAGGCAGTCCCCGGGTTACGTACAAGATAGGTTCTGTAGGTTTGTTCTTAAGTTGAATTTGTATGTAAGTCGGAACTGTATATTTTATAATAGTAGCTCCAGAAAGAATTTTTTGGGTCTCTGTGACCCAAATTGGATTTTAAAAATGTTGGATTGAAGTAAAACCTGGGGGGGAGGACTGGGGCTGAATAGGCAGTAGATACTCAGACCCCAAGTCTCAAGGCAGGGGGAGGGGGAAAAAAGGAGACAGGAGCGCTCTCCTCGTGAGATATAGTAAAAACTTTTGCAACTGATCAGTACAACGATAAATGGGTGCTCACCTTGAAGCACAAGGTAATGTGCATATAGAGTGAAACGGGAGGTTTCCGGCGCCAATGTTCTTTCTACCTCTATCTGTCCAGGAGGAGACGGATAGGTAGTTTCATGCAATCGGATTTTGGCTCTGAGCTCCAGCAATGGAGCGGGATGAAGTAGCGCTTGTAACGGAAGCTCCCGACACACGGTCTTAAAAATCCATTAGTTTATTGCTACGCGTTTCGGTCCGGTACCCGGACCCTCGTCAGGCAAAAATGTTGGATTGTCATAAGAGCCAGGATTAACCATAAATCTTAATTACAGACACCTGTGATAACTGGTACAGTTGTTTATTCTGGCCTAAGTCTAAAGTACAGTAAGTTACCAACATCCAGAGGTCCGTTTGTAACTAGGGGTTGTCTGTAAGTCGAGTGTTCTTAAGTAGGGGACCGCCTGTACTTCTTATTAATTTTAGATCAACCAATTTTGTGCTCCTTCAACAACATAACTGAGCTGGTACTAAAGTTTTCTTATATGATTGCAAATCCTGTACAGATTGTAAATCCTGGATAACAAAAGTATATTGTGCTTGAAAGAATGCCAACCTATACCATCATGTACTGAAAAGTCAGTCCTTTAAATTTCTGAGACATGGTTTCAAATGCCCTGTAATGGATACTCTACTTGGAGCCTTATTAGGAACCTTCCAAAAAACTTTGAAGCTGATATTTAAAGGAAATCTACCACCAGGATGAAGGTTTGTAAACCAAGCACACTGACATACTGATGTGTTCTCCCTCTGGAAGGATCTGCTTTTCATTTATCTTCACATTCCCTTGTTTTTATTAAAAAAAGCCTTTAAAAATTATGCAAATTAGCCTGTGGGGCTCCAAACTCCATAGCTATTAATATAGCCTGGAGCCCTTCAAGTTCATTTGCATAATTTAAAGCCTTTTTTTGTTAAAATTAAGGGAATAAGAAGCTAAACAAAGAGCGGATCCTGACAGAGTGAGCACACACCTGCATGTAGGTGCACTTGGTTTACAAACCTTCATCCTGGTAGTAGATTCCCTTTAAAGGGGTCCATTTACAATCTCCTTCAACTCTAACTCTTTGCTTTTTTGATACAAAACATGTTTCTGTTGGTTCTGTAAATTCATTTTGAAGACCTTTAATGAAGCACATTCCTACCATTTTATTACACAATATTTAGATTTGTATCCATATTTTTGGTACAAAATAATAACATATTACACATAACAATGGCTTTTTGCCTAATGTTGGGTTTGGGGCATCTTGTTTCTTAAAGCCTAGAATTTTTCATTGTTTGGTTGTATCTAGAGGACTATGCCAGGTGAGCTGGCTCCAGGAGGTCTGCTGTGGATTTGTGGGTCAGATGTACTGTAGTGGTATTAGAATTTGGTCAGATTTTCATTACTTTTTATGTTACAAAATTCTTTTAGATGCTGGTTTTTGCTCCTTCCAGGGAATTGTAAGAAAGAGCCCCGGGCCCCAACCCAAACCCTAATCCTACCACAACCCTGTGGACCAAAGAGCAGACTTCACGGAGCCACCTTTGCCAGCCTGGCTAACGGAGCACCAGATGCATATTTGTGACGTTCCCAGGATTTTGGACAGGAATTAGAAGACATAGATGGGATTTCAAATGGCATTTTCAAACAAAAGAAAGATTTCAGATTACCATAGATGTTCTTTAAATCAATTCAGCTCTGAGTACTTTAGTTACATGGATTCCGCCTCTGCTCTATCGCTAGAATATTATTAATTCATGTCTGTAGGAAAGAGTCTTCTTTTTAATTATATCCATAAAATATTGGAACTTCTTTTTCGGCAGATTGTAGAAATGTGAAAGAGGAAGATCTGAGTTTAACTGTTCAGTGATTGCTAGTAGGAATACAGTATTTCTGTATCCAGGGTTGCACCAGCCATGAGGCAAGTTGAACCTCTTGCCTCAGGCAGCACCGCCTGCAGAAAAATGGGGACGGCATGAGCGGCGCAGACATCTGCTACAAAGAAGGACCTGTTTCTTAAAAGTAATGTCTCTTCGCACCCTATGTCAACATTGGTTTGTTAGTAATTGCATGGAGAACCCACCTACTTAAAAAAAAAACCTGATACATTACTCATGGATGGGTCACCCTGGGTACAGTTCTATAGCTTGCCTCAGGCAGCAGATAGTTTAGGTTTGCCTCTACCTGTATCCATCAACTATAGTATGATCTCCACTTTAAGGACAGACTGGCCCACAAAAGTTGCTCAGGGTAAAACTTTGGAACACTGTTCCCATTTTGAGGACCACATCCTTCTTCTGTAAAAGCATCTGGTGCTCCATGTCTTTGTACTTTTGAATGCATAATATATAGGGAAATATCCTATTATCCCAAAACATCCTAAGAATTTTTTAGATACTTAGACAATTGGACTTAAGTAGTTATGTGTGGACACGTTCAGATTCGGGGAAACATTGAAGAAGGCTATCCAAACCCAGACCCAATAACTCTTAATAACACACGGTAGGGTGTTAACGTTTCAAAAATTGCCTAGGGCCATTTAAATGCTGGAGGTGCAGTCCACTCATCACTATTTAGCACCTGCGTTTGGTGCTGGCGCTGATTGGCTATGTTAACCCTTTAAGCGCACCACCATTTTCCCAAGTATTGTCTTTCCCAGTGACGTCAACATGGATCGATGAGCCTTGGGAAAATGCCAGTGTACATGCGGCTTTGCCAGCAGCATTTAAAGGGTTGGCTAGTTTGGGTACGCTCATCACTAGATTTAAAGGTGTTGGACACTTTACCTTATGTATTTTGTAATGTGTGTGTGGGGGCAGGATATTAGGTAATTTACCAATATATAACTACTAAAAGTTCTGCTCCGACTTCATGATATGTAAAGTGAAGCCTCCTGTCTTTTACCTCATCAGCCAGAGATTCCTGACTATAAAATAGTCGCAGATGGAGGGTCATGTGATCTCTATCTGTCCATAAACAATCACCCTGCCAGGATCTGAATCTTATATTCATAATACTATCATATCCCGAAGGGCAATTTCTCATGGACAGAGATTCCATGATCCTCCATCTGCGGCCATGTTATGGTCAGGAATGTCTGGCTGATGAGATAAAAAACAGGAGGCTTCACTTTACATATCAAGAAAGCAGCGCAGAACTATTAATAGATGTATATTGGTGAATTATCTAATATCCTGCCCCCCACACATTATAAAAGACATGAGTTAAATTATCCAACCCCTTTAAGGTCAACACTTCGGCCAAGTTTCCAATAAGGTTTCCACAATGAGAGCTCTAAAGATTTGTCTTGAAGATGGAGATATTAGTTTATTAACATGATGTCCATTGATAGCCACACTGATGTTCTACCAATATTTGTAATTTTACAGACAGCCTCATTAATATCCAGTAGTTCTGAGATTTTCCACAGTGTATAGTTTCCTTCTAGGAATCTGAATATAAGAAATCGAGGATTTGCCATCTATACTACACTAACCCCTAGCCAGAGGGCTCATTGTTATTCAAAACTTGTGAATTTTCAGCAATTGGCTAGAAAACTATTGCTGACTTGATTAATTTATTTCTTGGTTCAGCTGAATTAATAAATGCCTTAAATTTAATAAATGGGAAAATCAGTGAAATAGCATCCGGCAAAGGGGAAAAAAACCATAACCGTCAGCATATTTGTCATATAGTGTATATTCATTTCATGCAAGATTGAGATTCTCTTAAAATATCTTTAAATTAGCAATTCAAATTGTTTGTTTATATCTTTTTTTTAATGTGTATATGTTTATCTTTATTTGTATGTCAGCGAACAATGAACGGGACGTGGTACTAATGCAGCATATCAAGAAGACGTGCAGGGATTCTTGAATGTCGAATGACCCCCTTACTAGGATCTTTCCAAATCCTAGTAAGTTCTACTGGTGCATTGTGGTTCACATGGAAGATTTCTTAGGCTAGATTCACCTCTTCACTGGTGGTTACTTTATGAACCTTTATTGTAAAATTTATTGAAAATGTAATTGGTGTCCACTCTGCCTCCGGTCTTAGGACTTCATTATTTAAATATTCTTCGTTAGAGATGAGTAGACCCACAGCGGCTTATTTACTAAGGGCCCCATGGCCGCATTTTTGTTGGGTTTCCGACTTTTCAGGGATTGTGTCGCACGCGATCAGATTTTGGCGCATCGGTGTCGGCTTTCAGGCAACAGAAATGGGGGGGTGGCCCGTCGGATGATCCGACGGATTCAGACTAGGCGCGGGATTTAACATTTAAATTTGTGTCGCATCCAATGCACTTACATGCAACGGGATGAAGATGGTGAACTCCAGCGGACCTGATCGGAGAAGCGACACAAGCAGGAAATCGGGCGCAACATCTTCTTGAATCACGGCAGATGTGCATTCTGGCAGACATTCCGGATCAGGGATCGCGCAGGACCGGGTAAGTAAATGTGCCCCATAGTTTCAGTTTGGGTTTCTAGTTCAGGTACGGCTGCATAACCTGGACGTATTGACAGATTGGTGGCCAAACAGCCAGTCTGTCAAACTGACACCCCTTGCTACTAGACAAGGCTATGATTGGTGGCCAGGGGGACAATTATGACCATGGCTAGTAGCAAGGGTTATGAATTTTCAGGATTTGCTGGAACTCAAACTCTGAACTCAAACTAAAATTATGGGTCCACTTATCTCTATTCTTCATCTTATAATGGTGGAAAAAAACAGAACCCTCACTAGGGTACTGAACATACATAACACTATACCTATTACAACAGGCTATATCTTACAACATACTACACTCAGAAACACCTTCCCTTAAGAACCTTCAGTGGAGATGCCTCTTAGTATTAAATACAGGATAGATTGGGACTCCAACCCCAAACTGTTAGGGTTGCATCTGTTTTCTGTATTTGTTTGGTCTACCCAAAGTTTTCAAGAATGACGTATACTGCAATATATGCTAGATAACAGAGGAGAAGTTTCCTCTGCGATCGTCCATCTGTATGCGTTGAGCAGTGAAGATTGTGAAGCAGAATAAGATTGGGTGAGGCTTCTGATAGAAGAGGAGGGGTCATGCATAGTGCTTGACCAGATAGAGGACCCTGTGCGTGCACAACCCCAAACTTGCCTGTTACGCACCTGCAGAAGACGTCTAGAGTAAGGTAAGGGAATGCTGACTGTGTGTACAAGTCTATACACAAGTGATCACAAGTAGTCATAGAAAAGTAACCATTATGACTATGATAGAGAAGATATCTGGGAAGGTGCCTTGGCTAAGGTCATGGAATAGTCACAGGTCACGGAGCAGCTGGGTTTTTTTTGTGTCCTTGGGTGCTCCCAATGTGGGACATAGAAGTCTAATGAAGAAGCTACTGAATGTATTGGCTGATGAGACAAATAACCAACCATCACCTACTGTAAGATATACTCCATATAATCAAGGATAATTGTTGGAAAATATTAAAATGCATCATAAATTTATATATGCATAAGAGGAATCAAAGCATCACATGGAATTCCATCACCTTATTGCCTTTCATTGAAACAAATCTGCTCCTTATCAGACCTTCAGTTCTTTTAGAAACACATAACTTAAAGGGGTTGGCTATTTTAGATCAAGATTTTCGCAGAATATTAGGTAATCTACTAATATATATCTATTACAAGTTATGCTCTGCTTTCTTGATATGTAAAGTGAAGCCTTGTGTCTTTTACCTCATAAGCCAGGTATTGCTGTCTGAAAAATGGCCACAGATGGAGGGTCATGTGATCTCCAACTGTCCATGTACAATCCCCCTGCCAGGACCCTATGATAGTATTCATGAATATAAATTCAAGGTCCTGGCAGGGTGATTGCTCATGGACAGTTTAGGATCACATGACCCTCCATCGGCGGCCATTTTATGGTCAGGAATGTTCGACTGATGAGGTAAAAGACAGGAGGCTTCACTTTACATATCAATAAAGTGGAGCAAAACTATTAACAGATGTATATGGGTAAATTACCTGATATCCTGCCCCCCACACACACTTACACACACATTACAAAAAAGATTAGGAAAAGTAGCCAACACCTTTAACTCAATTACATGTAAGGCTCTTGTCACACTACTACTATGGCTTTCATTGATAACAAAGCTGTGTACAGTGTGATTGATCTGTTTCCAAATGTATCCCAATGAATCGTGATTGATTCCTCCTTTGACCCCCACATTTCCATGGGGGTTTTCACCTTTTTTATAGCATTAAATTGGGGTTCTCAACTCATATTCCTTAAATTATTGTTATCTGAATTAGGTGAGCTGTTTTCTTGACTCCGAATAGAAGTGAAAGCACATACAATATCTCTCCAATGCGTAAGAGGTTGGGGGAACTCATGCTGGTGTGGACTATAGAGGTGGAATCATCTATTCTATGCATATTCTGTGGATATGCCATAAATATCGTAGTGGTCAATACATCTATTAGTACAAATAGTGTTACATATAAGTAAAGGTTTATCAGTGAGGTCTTTTTTACTTCAATGTCTTTATCTTAACTTGGCGAAAAATTCGGAACATTTCAGGAAAGTCTATGAACATGATGAACCTACCGATCAAGTAACAGCTGGTAATTATTCCTTACCTTCCCCTTGCATCAGGATCAAAGCATGTCTTTGTACTATTTCCGGATTCTTTGCTTGGGCAACAGTCTCCATCATCATAGTAATCCCTTGCTGTGTTGCATTCAAGGTGGCACACCCCATCACCCTTCTTACTGGAGCTACAAGGCCTGAAGAAACCACAATCTCCACCGTCATAGCCAGTAAGGGGGTGCTTACATTCAGGGTCACACTGCTCATTGCCAACTCTGCCTGGTTCACATCCAGGCAACACTACTCGATTCCGTAAGCTGGAATTATGCATCTCTACTACATTAAGTTGCCAATGGATGCCATGAGGACTGTAAGCATTGGACAAGGCCTCATGCTGTCTTTGAATCTGTTCAGTGCTTACCAATGGTCTGGATCCATCATCTTCACACACATTAACCACCCGGTAATGGACCACTTTTTCCCATTTTACGCCCGTCCTGCTATACCCTTTAGTCACTTCAGGCAAATCACAAAGTGTTCTACCACAAGGAGGCAGGGAAATAGTGGAGATGACTTCCTTTTCAGGCAGAAGCCCTGGTATATGATCTGGATAAACTCCATCTTTATATGGGATCCAAATATGACTGGACAGTATTGAGTGACTTTGTATTAGTGGTAAAGTTTGAGACGTTCTTCTCGACACTTCTGATCTTAACTGATGTTGAGTTCTAACCTCTGACCACAGGCGTAAGGAGAAAAGATGACCTCGATAGTAGTTACCGCTTTCCGAGTTGTCTCCTCCAAGCATAAGGGATCTACATAAAGAAATGAATGGACTATGGAGGGGACCCAGTTGACCCTTGGCCGTAGAAACCTGAGCTCCATCAATGTAGAGCAAAATATGTTGTCCATCATAAACGGCAGCAAGATGAGTCCAGATACCAGGCTTGTAGCGATGTGGAGACATCAAGACCGTGGCACTGTGAGAGCGATCAGTTCGGATTGAGAAGTAAAAACGTGCGTCTCTCTTTGCATCAGCTGGGCGAATCCCGATAGACCAGCCACGATCACTGGCCACATGTGAGCAGTTATCAAACATGCCTGGTAGAGGAAAGAAAAGGCAGAAATGGTAAGTAACGAGCTAAATGCATGTATTTGTTCTGTTTATTAAAACTTATTCTGAAATATATATCCTTTCTAGAATGGAGTTTTTTTGTACTAGTTATTCTACATGATAGAGGAGCAGTAATCTTGAATGTGCTGTTTCCCTGCCCTGTTAACAGCATTGAGTGATATGCTTTGCTGCACTCACATGACCCTTGGAGCCTAAAGTTATTGGGAGCCATGGGCATGGGAAGAGCAAAAGGTAAGCTTTGACCACCAAGGCAATGGAGTGATCCTGTGTTATCTACATATCCTGATCTTCAAATATTATATAAGAAACAAGTGTTAGTCTCAGTAGTGGATTATAATATAGGCGGTTTGGGTGGTAGCCCGGAACCCAAGCCTCCTAGGGGGTCATTGGCTATGCAAACTACACACCAAATTTTATATTCTGATGGACCTTCACCCACAAAATACTTGTACATCTGTTCTTGCTCTTAATATACATATATCCATAAGACATTTCAGGACCTTTCATGGTCCTCCAAATGTCCTGACACCCCAGATTGAAAGCAGGCTGAAAAGACGCATCCTCCATTCTCCAAGAAGTTGATTCTGGTACCATATGTAGGAGGTGATTCTGAACTTATAGGGGCTTTAATATTCATACAACCCAGAGCCCATGGTAGTCGTATTCTATGGCTGTTTGTCTATATATAGATGATCAAAGGCTGCCCTCAAACAACTAAGGAACACATATGTACTTCACAATAAATCCACATAAAACAGTTTACCCCAACCCCTAAATAGACATCCATGGATAATGTGATATTAATAGCATTGATAAATTGATGATGTATAAAAACAGAAAAAATAAAAATATACAGACAGTCCCGGGTTATGTACAAGATAGGTTCCATAGGTTTGTTCTTAAGTTGAATTTGTATGTAAGTCGAAACTGTATATTTTATAATTGCAGTTGCAGACAAAAAATTTTTTTGCCCCAGTGACATTGCAGACATCAAAATTTTTTGCTGTAATTGGACCAAGGATTATCAATAAAACTTCATTACAGACACCTTACAGCTGATCATTGCAGCCTGGGACTATAGTAACATCCAGAGAGCTTCACAGTGGGCAGAGGGGTCCGTCTTTTACTAGGGTCGTCTGTAAGTCAGGTGTCCTCAAGAAGGGGACCGCCTGTATTACCAATCTAGGGTTTTTTGCATTGGAAACCTGAGTATCCAGTTGATAAAAAGAGCAAAACATATAATTTTCTTTTTTTCTTATTGGTGTTATTATTCACTGTAATGACTGAGAAGTGATCTCTACAGAACAGGAAGCTTAGTGGTCAGTCAGTGCTAGTGGGTTTTCTGCATTCCCAAATACATTTTAAGCTATATATACGTAAATGTACTTGAATGAAATAATTGGTCATTTTAGTGGGTACATTCCCTTTAAATACATTACTGGTCAAAATCAGAGTCAGTCCTAGACAGCAGAGTAATAAAGTCAATTTGATTTTTAGTCCCAGCAAAAAAAAAAATAAAGATCTCTTTACTGTGAATTGTAATTATCATGTAGTTTCAGGTAGTCTCCAGGATTCATAGTATCATTAGTTTCTCAAGGACCTAATCAACACATTGTAAAAAGTGCATTTCCAGATTAACAGGGGGAAAAAAAGTGCTTTTTCAATCAGCTGATTTTGATAAACATTTTCCTAGCAAGTCAAAACAGCACGACAATTGACTTCCTAAAAGCGATTTTTCTATTCTACACCTCTCCTTTATAATTAAGGCAGAGGCGCAAGTTTACACGACCGTAGGATAAGCAGACAAGTGAAATTCACAAATTAAGTGAGAAACAAAACTAAACTGCAAGATAAAAAAGTGATGTTCTACCAACATAGGTAACGTCCTTTATTATCTATCTGCTGGTAGAGGAGGATGTGTTAGAACTTTATATAGGTGCTGACTGCAGGAGAAGTCTACAGCATATTTTATATGGTTATTATTCCTGCCACATCTCCATCATATAGATAGATTCCTGGTTACATAGATGCAGGCATAGGAAACGCATAGATAGATAGACAGACACATAGATAGAAAGATAGATAGACAGACACATAGATAGATAGATAGATAGATTGATAGATAGATAGATAGATAGATAGACAGACACATAGATAGATAGATAGATAGATAGATAGATAGATAGATAGATAGACACATAGATAGATAGATAGATAGATAGATAGATAGATAGATATGAGATAGATAGATAGATAGATAGATAGACAGACAGACAGACAGACAGATAGATAGATAGATAGATAGATAGATAGATAGATAGATAGAGATAGATAGATAGATAGATAGATAGATAGATAGATAGATAGATATAGATAGATAGATAGATAGATAGATAGATAGATAGATAGATACTGTAGATAGATATGAGATAGATAGATGAAAAAAGTGTGGGAAAAAGTGGTTATGCACCTGAAATCCTCAAATGTATCAATATTTTGCAGCATTTTCGTTATGTAGCTGCAATGCTGCTGTTGGTAACAGACAATGGGGCAGATTTACTTACCCGGTCCATTCGCGATCCAGTGGCGGGTTCTCCGACGCTGATTTGGGTTTTCCAGGTAGTGGAAGTGCACCCGATGTCCACCAGGTGTCACTGCTGCGCTAAAGTCCGTCGGAGTTCACTGAAGTTCACGATCCTATTCCTGGTGCAGGTAAGTGCGTGTCGAACGACACATTTTTAAAAAAAATACGGCGGTTTTTCCGAATCCGTCGGGTTTTCCAGCGACCACGCCCCCGATTTCTGTCGCGTTCCGGCGCCGATGCCCCATAATCCCATCGTACGCGCCAAAAACCCAGGGCAATTCGCCGCAAATCGGAAAAATTTGGGTAACCCGACGAAAATGAGCGATTTGGGCCCTTAGTAAATGACCCCCAATAAGTTGGAAAAGGAAAGGATAGATGCAGACAGTGAGCCCTAAGCTAGACCAACCCAGTTGTCTCTACTTATTTGCTTATCCTACCCTAGACAGTAGGTTCCTACTGGTCGACGTTCCCTTCCTTCATCTAAGTTAAAACACAAAGACAAAAAACAGGATAAACAAACACAGAATGGTCCAATAAATACAGGTTAAACCAAGAGGACAATGCAGTACAGAATCAAGAGACAAACAGATAGTCAGAAGATAAGCACGGGTCAAAAGATCAAAGAAAATAGAAGTCCAGAAAACGCTAGCAAGCTCCAAAGAAGTCTTATAGAAAACACTGGGAAGTGAGCAGTGGAGGAAGGATCTGTCCATCATAGCTAGATTAACCGTTTGCAGCTTACAACAAAGTCAACAGGCGACATACATGTTTGGTGGAAATCAATTAAGAAAGCCAGGATTCAAATAAGGCACAAGGTGGGGGATTGAATATAAACTAAGTATAAACTCACGGTCAGCAGGGTATCTTCTGACATACGTTATGGGCAAAGGATGGCACTAATATCTGAACAAGCACAGACGTTACAGCAAACTAAGTCAATAATAAAAGGTGCAAAGTTCCATTTGATACTCTTAAACTCTTAACAGCTGTTTACAATAACTTTAATAAAAAAATATACAAATCTAACCAATTATGCTATGTACTAAGCACCAACTGTTTGTGACATAGACCTTCCAAAAGTATAACAAGGTTTTTGAGATCAGGGAAAATATTTAGCTGTGGTCAGTGATGGACAGGAAGCCAGAAATGTATCTACTGGAGAGCAAGCTAAGTCATATATTGGGATTGTGTTTGTTTTTTTATTGAGCACATGATATACACTCACCGGCCACTTTATTAGGTACACCTGTCCAACTGCTCGTTAACACTTAATTTCTAATCAGCCAATCACATGGCGGCAACATGCATTTAGGCATGTAGACATGGTCAAGACAATCTCCTCCAGTTCAAACCGAGCATCAGTATGGGGAAGAAAGGTGATTTGATGCCTTTGAACGTGGCATGGTTGTTGGTGCCAGAAGGGCTGGTCTGAGTATTTCAGAAACTGCTGATCTACTGGGATTTTCACGCACAACCATCTCTAGGGTTTACAGAGAATGGTCCGAAAAAGAAAAAAATATCCAGTGAGTGGCAGTTCTGTGGGCGGAAATGCCTTGTTGATGCCAGAGGTCAGAGGAGAATGGGCAGACTGGTTCGAGCTGATAGAAAGGCAACAGTGACTCAAATCACCACCCGTTACAACCAAGGTAGGCAGAAGAGCATCTCTGAACGCACAGTACGTCGATCTTTGAGGCAGATGGGCTACAGCAGCAGAAGACCACACCGGGTGCCACTCCTTTCAGCTAAGAACAGGAAACTGAGGCTACAATTTGCACAAGCTCATCGAAATTGGACAGTAGAAGATTGGAAAAACGTTGCCTGGTCTGATGAGTCTCGATTTCTGCTGCGACATTCGGATGGTAGGGTCAGAATTTGGCGTCAACAACATGAAGGCATGGATCCATCCTGCCTTGTATCAACGGTTCAGGCTGGTGGTGGTGGTGTCATGGTGTGGGAAATATTTTCTTGGCACTCTTTGGGCCCCTTGGTACCAATTGAGCATCGTTGCAATGCCACAGCCTACCTGAGTATTGCTGCTGACCATGTCCATCCCTTTATGACCACAATGTACCCAACATCTGATGGCTACTTTCAGCAGGATAATGCGCCATGTCATAAAGCTGGAATCATCTCAGACTGGTTTCTTGAACATGACAATGAGTTCACTGTACTCAAATGGCCTCCACAGTCACCAGATCTCAATCCAATAGAGCATCTTTGGGATGTGGTGGAACGGGAGATTCGCATCATGGATGTGCAGCCGACAAATGTGCGGCAACTGTGTGATGCCATCATGTCAATATGGACCAAAATCTCTGAGGAGCTTCCAGCACCTTGTTGAATCTATGCCACGAATAATTGAGGCAGTTCTAAAGGCAAAAGGGGGTCCAACCCGTTACTAGCATGGTGTACCTAATAAAGTGGCCAGTGAGTGTATGTCACTTATTTATTGTATTCTACACTCTGATATAATTATAGGAAGACTAAATATTTAAAGGTGTTTTTTTTCAGGTTCACAAAATAACTAATTCCCCATAAAATTACCCCATCTGTTACCTTAACAGAATGGAGTGGGGCTTGTTTTTTGTAGAACAAATTGCAGTTTTCGTCAACACCATTTTTTGCAGATGAGCTGTCACTTTTATAGCTGTTTATTCCACTTTATTGTAAACAAACTAAATAAAAAATGCATCATGGGGTACAATAAAATATCATTATCAGCACCCAAAATTGTTCATTATATTTCCAATATTCTATACACTGGGTCGTACTCTTACCCCACCGGTTTGCATACGAATATATTTTTAAATAACTGCAGTGAAAGAAAGTCCACATTAAATTGTTGTCCTAGAATCCAGGATTAAAACATCAATGTGAATGTGTCTTCTATGGGTTATAGAACTTTCTGCTCTAAGTCCTTTATAATTATAGGAGGCTATTTGCATTTTTTGCCGATATTCATGGAAATCTGCAATGTTCTCTTCTAATCTTTAAAGACATGAACAGCTAAGACGCTATCACTGCAGAGAAATTATTATAACTAATAAAGCTAATTCCAGGATGATACATTTTGTAGCTGAGTAAAGGAACATCACCTTTGACTAACGAATTGATACTTTTTACAAACGTAAGGGTTTTCCAGGAATCTAGGAACCCCTAGGACAGTGGTGCGAACCTATGACTCAGGCCATTGCCCAAAGACTGAGTTCACCAAACAGGACAAATCCACCGAATCTTCCTCCAGTCCCAGGCATCTTAAGAGATGCTATTTTTAAGCCACACTTAATTGACTGTTTGGAATTGCTGAAAAAGGGAGAAGGTTTTGACAGAAGTGCATTATCTTTGGAGGTCATCCTGCTGGACCCACCATTCTTCCTGTACAGAGAGACTGTGGAGAGAAGCTACAATGATAGTCTGAATTTGCCCTCCTAATTTCAACTGTATTGGTGGCCGATAAAATTGACAGATGTGGAAGAACAGGTAGCAATAAGTTACTGCTTAAAATGCCGTGTTGGCACCTCGCGATAAATACGTGGATTTTGGTTGTAGTTTGGGCACTAGTTTGTAGTTGGACTGTTCACGGTTTTCTGGACATGTATTTAACAGGGCATTGCGTTGGAATTGTGTCGCATGTGATCGTATTGTGGCTTTCATGCGACAGAAATTGAGGGGGCGGGCCGTCGGATGATCCAACTGATTTGGACTGAGCGCGGTGATTTAAGTTTCAAATTGTTTTGCAAGACAATGCACTTACATGCACTAGGAAGAAGAAGGTGAACTCTGGCGGACCTGAGCAGGGAGTGCATTATCGCCAGACAATACACTTTCGTGAACTCCGCAGGACCGGGTTAGTATATTTGCCCCTCTGTCTCTAAAAGGTTTGCCATCACTGCCCTAGGAGATGGGGGGGGGGGGAAACAATGATACCCCACTCTGCATTCCAGTTCCCACTCTTTTCCGCTACTTCTGGTGTTTGGTTTGCTCCTTGGCAAAAGTTCCGAGGGTTGATTAAATCAACAATGGCCAATGAGTGGACTACACAATGTCCCTCCTGTTTACGTAACTGTCTTTGTTGTCACCTGGTCCCAAGTGGCACCAAAGTAGCCATAACAGGCGAGTCGTTTAGTATAAGATTGATCATCAAAATCAGATGGGTGAGGCTCTAATGCTTGGAGCCCATAACCATTTGCTGATTCTGGCAAACAGATCCTTAAGTCCATCTTCATTCTCTATGTTATGGTCTCCATTGACAACTACAGCTGAAAAGAGAGTTCGACTTCTGTTTCCGTTATCTGTGTGCTATGGGATCCGAGACATTGGCCCCAACTGAACTGATATTGATGACCATTCCTATGGAAACGTCATCAATACCTTGAAGGAGGAAACCTCTTAAGTATATCAAAGGGTGTGATAAATTATGGATTTTGATGCACCCTATCCCCCAGTTAAATTTTGAAAGGAAATCCCCTCTGCCTTGTAAGATAACTTAATTAATCAGGTAAATGCTTCCTGTGCTCTGTTCCATGGATAGAAATGTAAATGAATGCAGACTCCTTCATATATGTGTTTGCCATGCCCCTTAAAATGGCTTCTTAAGATTATGGCAAAATGGTATTTCAAAGCACCATAGATTTCAGAGTCATGACGCCAAAAAAAAAAGAAATTAGGCAATTGGCTAAATATTTCATAGTGGTATGGCTGAATTTGTAACTTTGTATCTTCTTCTTAGCATCGATGGAATATGATATGACATAATTAGGAAATTAGTTCCCAACATCCCATCTTAATCCAGGTGTAGCCACAGCCGTCTCAGTTACAAGGAGATGCAACAAGTTTGGTAAGCTGTCCAGGATTTCATCGGTTCTCCTCCAGTTATATCTTTGCCAATTGAATTGGTAAGAGATCTGTTTTTCTTTTTTTTATCCCTTTTTGTTATTTTGCTTTAATGTATGTCTTTTTATTTCACCATTTTTGTAACCTATAAGCATTGTGCCTTTTGCATATGAAATTGTCCTTTAATAAGTTTTTCCTTATGCCTTATACGTTCCCATAGCTCTGGCAAAGTGAGTTACGGCTAAGCCGTATTACCCTGTGAGCATCTGTGTGCTAGCAGTGTCTATAAGCAGCATGTGATCTGTAGGCACCTAGAAGAGTGTGTATCTGGGTGTATGTGTGCGGTCCTGGTGTAGGCATCTTATAAGCCTTAATTACGTGTGGTGACAGCTGTGATAAGTGTTACTGTATCGGGGAGTCACTCCTGACTCCTGCTGCAGTTACAGACACCCAAGGATGAGTTGCTTTAAAATAGCGCTGAATACTGCATATGCTGGGCTTTTTGGGACTGTAGGAGGAGGTCCTGTCTGGCAAACTCTGTGCTGAGTTGATGACCTGGGTCCACGAAGAGAGTGGGCAGCATGGCCTCATTAGGCCCCTTTTAAGTGAATACAGGCATTAAAAATTCAGTAACTACAACAGTCCCCTGTTCCCTAAAATATTCCCTAGTTTATCATCCCAAACAGCCCCTTCGTGGTTATTTTATATAAAGCCCCCATCACCCCCTATGGATTCATTAGATATAGCCCCCCTCTCCCCCATGGATTCCTTATGTACAGCCTTATGTGGGCCCCCCAGCAGCTCTGGGCCCCGGCACTTGCCCAGGTATGCCCAGTGCTGGCGCTGGCCCTGGTGCCATAGGTTTGCTACCTCAGACCTAGGGGCTTTGTATCCACCTTGCAAGGGTTAACTTAAACATAGAAATAAGATAGAAGTTTATACAAATGTGCAATAAAGGTCATATGAAATCTTTAACGGAACTAGAGTCCTCCTAATACAGCCTGTATGTGACCTCTACATCTGTGATACATTCAGTATTACATAGGTGCAGCTCCAGAACAATGGGCCACATGTATCACTTTTGCAGTTGCGCCTAAATTCTGACGCTCTGTTGCGCCATAATTATCACAAGCTACAACATTCTGTGATAAGTTAATATCCTGCCTCTTATTAATAACTTTACTTTAACACAGTTTAGGCACAATTTTGGCGCAGTTTAGGCGCAATGTTAGATTTGGGCACTTGCAAATGATCCTGCTACAAGCTCCTCTCTGCTTCTCCCACATCCCAGAATGAAGATAACACTCACAGCAGCACCCAGGTGTGTGACACCCAGCACCCAGTGACCTCCTCAGCAGGGGCTTCTCCTGGAGGGGATCCCCCAGTGCTGATCTTCTGCTGCACCCCTGTAATTCTGCAGTGTCCCCCTTAGACAACAGTGTGATCATCCTGCTAGACGGGGGGACACTTGTCTGTACTATCTGTACAATTCTGCAAAACTTCTCTCCTGTCCTGCTTTGAGCTCAGGATTTTGCAGAATGTTTTGTAAATAGAAGGTGATGAACTGTAAATAGAGTCTGCAGCTCCTGTCTGCAGTGTATGTAATGTCTGTACTAGTGTCTGCAGTGTCTGTATTATCTGCAGTAGTGTTTGCAATCTCTGGCTGAGCTCTGCTGCTGGGGATGAGCTGCTCTGCACAGGGGCTCAGTGTTACTTCTCAGTTAATGCCCCTTCGTGCTGGAGTGTTTTTGCGCCTGTTTTTGCGCCTGAATGAAAAGTCGCGAGTGATGAATATCATTAGGTACAACAAAACATCTGGATTGGTAGGATAAATGAGGGAAACATGGTACTTTTTGCTGCATGGCTAGTTTGGCTAGTTTTAATCGCAAAAATGGTGCGCCAGTATGAAAAGGCGCAACATCAACAGAAAAAACGAATGATACATGTGGTCCAATATCTCTGTAATATGTTGCTTAAAGGGAACCTGTCACCAGGGACCTCATTTTCACTAAATACAGGTTGCAGAAGCCCTTCACACCATCAGTGCAAATATACCTTTCTGCCTTTTCTAAGCATTTGCATTACAATATAATTGTGTGTTATAACTTGCCTTGCTCCCTGACAAAATCCTGGGGTAGTCACAGGGGCTGGACTTTGGTTTGGATGCATTTCAAAAAACAACATGTGACTTGTCTGTTACTCACTCCTCAGAGCTTGGCCCCCACCTTTGTGCTCCTGTCTAGCTCCACCTCCTGCTCCTTCTCAGAGGTCACAGCCTGGTCAGCCTGACATCAGTGGGGGAGGGACAAGCTGTACAAGAGCACAAACATGGAGACAGCCTGCAGCTCAAACAGGTTACATGTTGTTTCTTGAAATGCATGCAAACCAAAGTCCAGCCCCTGTGACTACCCCAGGATTTTGTCAGGTTGCAAGAGTAAGTTATAACACATAATTATATTGTAATGCAAATGCTTAGAAAAGGCAGAGAGGCAGATTTGCACTGCAGGTGTCATGGGCTTTTACAATCTGTCTTTAGTGAAAATGAAGTCCCTGGTGACAGGTTCCCTTTAATCCTCACAGATCTATCATGTCAATGGTGATAACTTCCAGTTAGAGGATCTACAGTAATCTATAGTCTGCACCTGCTCCGGCCACGTACAGTACAGTCCAATTCTATCCCAGTGTTTTCCAGTAAGCATTACCCCTATCCAGATGTGACAGCATCACCTCAGATTGGGATTTTCATTATTCGGAGACAAACACTAAATTTACTTTGAAAAGCATTTTTTTTTCGTGGTTATCCAGACCCCTCCAACTATCGCCACTATACAAATTACAGACCTGATTGAAAATCCTGGGTCCAGATACCTATTCTATATAAGTCACATTTCCTTTAAAAGTGATGTGCAATAGCAGAAAGACAGAAAACACTAAATAAAATGACTCTATACAAAAAAAAAGAATACTAATACTGCCCCCTGGAGGTCTCCCTTTAAATAGCAGCATCACCAATTGATGAGCCTGGAACAGGTTAGACAATGACAAATATTACTGCCTGTACAATGAAAGTCACAATATGTCAGAATCTTCAAGAGATTCCCCCAAATGTCCATTTCGGCAGCGCAGGAAGCCCACAGGAGCCCGGCTGGCAGTAGCCGTAATGTGATGTCTTAACAAGCCAGGGACCGGTGTCAATTTTCATGCATAATTAGAACTGGTGAAAAGGTCACAGCAAAGCAATAGATATCAGTGTCCCAGAATGGTGGCCGTGCTTCATTACTGCCTATATGAGCTTCCCTTTCATTAACAGAAAAGGAAAAAAAAAATCTAATTTGTGGAAATATTAATTTCTCAGACCCAAATTTTTAAAGCAATAATTCCCTCTAGTGGTTACAGATGGGTATTGCTCTAAAAGTAAGGGTTAACCAGTGCACAGCTGCTAAGTAAAGATCAGTGGATGGAGGCTGGGAAGGAGGTTATAGATTTCAGGGAGTTTCTGTAAATTATCTGTAAAATATTAGTTTTCATTTAATGTAGATAAAGGGAACCGGTCATAATAATAATAATAATCCAGATATAGATCACAAGGAGATGAGAAAGTTATAGAGCAAGAAAAAACTGAGAAAAGAGTATCAAGTGTCCAATATGGGCAGGCAGCATGTTATAGAGCAGGAGGAGCTAAACAGATTGTACATAGTATACTGTCAGCAAGCAGCATGTTATAGAGCAGGTAAAGCTGAGTAGATTGTACATAATGGGGGACATTTACTTACCTGGTCCAGTCGCAATCCAGCGGCGGGTTCTCCGACGCTGATTCAGGTCCGGCCGGGATTCACTAAGTGCGCCCGATGTCCACTAGGTGTCGCTGCTGCGCTAAAGTCCGCTGGAGTTCACGGAAGTTCGCCGTCTTATCTTGGGTGCAGGTAAGCGCGCGTCAAGTGACACTTTTTCCGACGGCCACGCCCCCCGATTCGGGCCCTTAGTAAACATGATTCAGGCCCTTAGTAAACATGATTCGGGCCCTTAGTAAATAACCCCCAATATCCTATTGGTAGTCAACATGTTATAGAGCAGGGGAAGTTAAGCGGATTGTATATAGTGTCCTATCTGCAGGATGTATGTTATAGAGCAAGAGGAGCTGAGCAGATTCTACATATTATCCTATTGGTAGGCAGCATATTATAGAGAAGGAGAAGCTGAGCATATTAATCATATTTTCCTATCTGCAGGCAGTATGTTATAGAGCAGGCAGGGCTGGGCAGATTGTACATAGTGTCCTATTGCATGGCAGCATATCATATAGCAGGAGGAGCTGAGCAAATTATGCTTAGTATCCTATTGGTGAGCAGCATGCTGTAGAGCAGGATGAGCTGTGTTGATTGTACATAGTGTCCTATCTGTAAGGAGTGTGTTATAGAGAAGGAGGAGCTTACCATTTGTACATGATGTCCTATCTGCAGGTAGCGTGTTATATAGCAGGTGACCACAGCCATTCAATGACCACAGAGAAAGTCATTCTTGCTATTTATTGTGTGTCACTGTGGGCATAGTACATGCTGAACAGCAGTTTTGTAGCCAGGAGCCAAAGAGACTGTACCCCAAGTTTCCTACAACTAAGGAACTCACTAAATCGCAATGGCAGGTCGACATATATCTTTATTCCAGGAGTCTGCAAGGAAGCTAAAACCACTGTAATTTTTACCCATGTGTAACTGTAACAGTCAAGTTAAGTGCCTTCCATTGCAAACTGCAAGCATGTGCCTTATGTGCCTGTGTGCACATCACTGTCATGTTATGTTGAATGGGTTCTCATGTTAGGATCAAGAACCACACTTATCTGGTCCACCAGATAAAATTATTATCTATCAACCCCAAGGAAATGGATACTTGTAGCCTCCAAACTTGGTTGTATTCTACCTGACACCTGGAGTCCAGTATTTTGTTAGAGCCTGGGCCCACCGGAGGATCAGAGGATTCTCCGGTGGGCCAGTCCGACAATGTTCACACTTTATTCAGTCCTGCTCCATGTGTATTATCAGGACATATGGAGTAATGGGGACGGGATCTATTACTCATATAGTCAAGAAGTGACTGTAATATCAGTAGGAAATCCCTTTAAGTGTCCTCAAGTGTAAGGCTATGAAGGCCTGTGTCTGTAAATAATGTGCTGTCTAGAGGGATCTATTACCGTTACATTCTAGGAAACTAAATTCTAAGTCAAACAATAGAACTAAGTAAAAGTACTTTTCTACAGTTAATTCCCTACAATTTACTGCTACCTGAGACAAGTACCTCCGTCCTCATTATTATAGGATCCCCACCGCTGTCAACATTCCCCGTTTCCATGTTCATCTGTCCTAGAATACTGCGAAGTCGGCCAACTTTTTCATGTAGTTTTGGCAAAAACCACAAAATCAACACACGTGCAATGTTACTAGACAAATATTGTGCTTCTGCTCCAAAAGTTTCTGTTGTAAAGTAAAATTAGAATTTTGTGTAAAAGGCAAAGATCAGTTCAGTTTAAAACGAGTTCATTGCCAACCTACAGCAAGTGTCATTTCGGAGAACTGATGCTACAGATTGGTTCACCAACCTTTAGGTTCCATTTGACGTTAGAAGCCATAAGTAAAGTTGAAGAACCAATGTTTATGTATAGAAAACCTACAGTACCTGGTAAGTTTTTGTCTCTTGGCTCACCTATTTGTACAGATTTGATTAGACAGAATGGGGCAGATTTACTGCGATCCCGCGTTTCATTGTCAGACATGGATTCGGGTCTGCCACGATTCACTAAGCTTGTGCGCCCGAGTTCCTGCATCCGTCGCTTCTGCGCCGAGGTCCGCCGGAGTTCACCTGCTTCTTCCCGGTGCTTGGAAGTGGGCGTCTTGTGACACAATTCTAAATGTTAAATCCTGCGCGTTGTCTGAATCTGTCTGGTTGTCCGACGCCCCGGGTCAATTCAGCGCAAAACGGAAATCGTCGGGAAACCTGACGAAAATGCATCCGACAGTCCCTTAGTAAATGAGCCCCAATATATTTGGTTCCCTTCGAAAAATTTTGACTTTGAAACAAGACTAGTTGGGTCAAGTTAAAAGTTTCTCAGTTTGTGATATTAATTACTTATTCATAGAATAGGTCATCAGTACGGGATTGGTTGGAGGCCAACAATTTGGACCCCCTTCATTTCAGTAGCAACTGAGCTTCAGTTCCTGGAGGTGGCCACTACGTTGGAAGTCCTGAGTGATAGACTATAGACTAGACAATCTCATTGAGTAACCCAGTGATGGCAAACCTTTTAGAGACTGATTGTCCAAACTACAACCAAAGTCCACTCATTTATCACAAAGTACCAATATAAGCAGTCATTTTTTTATTTATTGAACTTTCAATCATACCTGCCTCCCGAGGACACCAATAAAATTGAAAGCCACTATCTGTGTAGCTTCTCTCCAGGGTCCCGCTGTACAGGAAGAGTTGTGGGGCCAGTATGAGGACCTTCAAAGATAATCCTGTCCTCTCCACACCTTCTCGCTATTGCTCCAGTCCCAAGCTGTCAAGAGATTATAGGTGCCAGGGATCTAAAGTTATGGCTCCACGACGTATATCATACCTGCTTGGCCACTAAGGTTCCACCCTGTGAGGGCATATGAAATACTTCCTTGGCAATTATAGGGTTGAAATAGCACTGAGATTAGTGAATCCTGACTTGCGTGGAACTGCAGTTCTTTTGAGTCCTGTCTGGTGAACTCTGTGCTGAGTTTGAGTGCCCACAGAGAGCACTGTGCCATAGTTTTGCCACCACTAACCTAACCTATAGGTACTCAAAAAACTGGAATGAACAACCCTTAAGGGGGTTCAGGTGAATCATGAAGTTTCTTTAATTCTGTTTTGTGATGATATATCTAAAATAAACTCATCTGACTACTGGTTTTGGCATTGGGGAACTGGTGCTGGCTCCTCCACCGACCATTCAGTTGTTAGTTGTCAAGTCATTTGGAGACAGTTACTCCAAGAAGAAATCATTAACCTCCCTGAAAACATCTACACCAATGGCACATATAGTGGTCATCGCTGAGGT
Organism: Engystomops pustulosus; assembly: GCA_019512145.1. Lineage (NCBI taxonomy): Eukaryota > Metazoa > Chordata > Amphibia > Anura > Leptodactylidae > Engystomops > Engystomops pustulosus. The sequence continues at coordinate 16,781,011 of CM033649.1, read as the reverse complement.
TGCTTGACATGGCCTTCACCAACCGACAGAAAATGTCTCATGAACTTTGTTGGTGAGACATCACACTGAATTTGCCCTGACGAGTGGAACTACTTTAATTATGAAGCTAATGGCTTTCCACCTAGAATGGTTCACAGTGGCGTTCCCATTAAGATTCATTGCAAGATGTCTACCCAACACATTAGGCATATAAGATAAATCACCCTCGGGACAGATGTAGCTTGTGTCTTAGAAAGACTGTGGCATCGACAACAATGTTAATGATGACACTGACCACTAGACCCAGTTCACATGACATTCACACGTTGCATTTGAATTGTGTTCATAAATACAATTCAAGCACAACAAGGAGGAGCTTGGCCCGAACACAGATGCATTTACAGCAAAAAAAAAATTTCAATCGGAAATGAGTACTGTATTATACAATATAAAACTCATCGCTTCTCCATGCTGTGCTTGAATTTACAATAACAGATGCAAAGACCTAACGGAGACATGACTTGGGCCTAAGATGTATTGATATCTTAACAGTATAATTGTCACCTTCCCACCAGGCTCATACTGAAAGCTGAAGGAAACGGATACAAACATGGATCCCATCATTTTTATATGGAATTTGTTTTTGGCATCCAGTGTTTCGGATATAAAACCTCTGCCTACAGGTATTTTGATCCGCCTACACTCTGCCTATGGGGCACCGGTTGAGTACATTTGGTAGACCAAAGTCATCTGTTCTATCTGACTCTGGGATAAAACTGCCGGCCATACACAACTGATATATGTGAAGTATCCTACTACAGAAATAGTAAAGAATCAAAATATCAAATAGTAAAACTAAAAATTTCATCCACCAGGAACATTAGGTATTAATGTCAGAGTATACAAACGCATCAGAACTGGATCTATAAGCATATTTATATTTTGTAAACTTTTATTCTTTTGGATGGAAAAAGTACTAGATGCCTTTTATGAACTTTAAAGTTCAAACACAGACCATATGTCATCTTTAAGTAGTGGGAAGTCTACAGTACATACAGCGGAGTAGAACAAACCTGATATATGGGCCAGAAGACAGAAGGAGTCATCTCTATTATAACCTGAACCATTGGAATATATCATATCAGCTTCTCATGAACTACAGTTCCTTCTAGAGCCTCAGACCTCTTTATACAATCAGATATATTTCTGGCCTTTAAAGGGGATTTGTCCCCATGTTTATGCTGTCCTACTCAGTGTCGGACTGGGGTCCACCAGAGAAAATCAACCTGGGGGCCCACTCTTTATTATCCCCCAGGAAATATACTCTAGCAGTCTTCAAATTGTGTTGTTTTCTGATGGACCTCTGGGGTTCAGTATTGGGTTGAGCCAGGGCCCACCGGAGGATCCTCTGGTACTCTGGTGGGCCAGTCTGACACTGGTTCTACTTATCTAAGTAACTACTGATCTATAAAATCAAGCTTGATAAACTCATAGATGCAGTTACTGGGACTGTAGTGTAATTGTAAAATAATCTTAAAATTGTTATTCATGGCCTTCTTCCTTGTAAAATCAACAAAATTATGCTAATGAGTCTGAATGCCTCACATGGCTGATTTGACATAACAGCTTTCTCCCTTTCACTGTGCATAGGGAGGAGGCTTTCAATCAGTTTCAGGCAGAAATGGAGTTTGGTTTTGGCCGGTAACCGGACCTGAATACAAGCAATCGGAGCAGGCACTGTAGGTGTTAACCCCTTAGAGGCCTCTAGCAATGATGCCGGTAGCACTTAAATCTCGGTGTTGCGCGCAACTATGCGCCTTTGGTAGATAAATGCATTTTAATGTCTCCAGCACCTGTGCAATGGCACCGGCTTAACACCTGTGATCATTGCCAGCACCCATTGCAGGTGTTACTAGCAGGGCTGAGCCTAAACGCTGAACCTGGATTTTGAGAAAATTGGGGTTTGGGTCAGATTTCATTGAAAATCTCCAAATAAAACTTGTTATAAAACTTTCAGAATTAGGAGTTTGGATGCAGAGATCCCCCACAATTACTAAAACGAAGCATTAAAATGGACATATGAAATATTTATGAAACACCTTTCCCCAATTATGAATAGGAATCTACATAATTAAAGATAATTACTTTCTACTACAGGGTAAAGACTTTTGCCTCTTGGTTTATTCTATCACGTTTTCCACACCATATGAACTCAATGATAAAATTATAGCTTATAGTTTCTTGTTTTATTTATTTTTGCAAATTTTGCTGAAAAGCCACTAAAGGGATGTTTTAGTCATGCTGGAAAACCCCTGGGCAAAGAAAAATTGGGTCCATACGTCCATTCGGCATTCACTTAGCACATCCCTATACAGGTTACGTACAAGATAGGGTCTGTAGATTTGTTCTTAAGTTGAATTTGTATGTAAGTCGGAACTGTATATATTATAATTGTAACCCCAGCCAGATCTGTTTTGGTCTTTGTGACAATTGGATTTTAAAAATGTTGGGTTGTCATAAGAACCAGGATTAAAAATAAAGCTTATTTGCAGACACCTTTTATAACTGCTACAGCTGATCATTGTAGCCTAAGGCTAAAGTATAGTAAATCACCAAAATCCAGAGGTCCGTTTGTAACTAGGGGTCGTCTGTAAGTCGGGCGTTCTTAACTAGGTGACCGCCGGTAGTTGTTTTGTTTACACCTCTGGCTAGGCTGGAAGTGTCAGCGGTCACGTGTCCACTGCAGCAAATCACTGACCTTGTGAGACCATTGAGGCTGCCGATTGGCTGAAGAAATCACATGATTAACAACACTACCCTCCCAGTTGGAGGGGTAAACTATAATAGGTATCTAGCTTTTAGTTTTCTTACTTCATCAGCTTTAGTTGCTCAGAGATTCACAAGTATATATACCGGTATATTTGCGCTTCACAGCTAACAAAGTAGAAAGAATATGGACGCTTGTGGACACAAAATATCTTGTCTAAAAGCTCTATAATTCGGAAATAATGTGTAATTGATAGTATATGTGTTTTTGCTATCTCCATAGATTTAGTTCTGGGATAGCGGGAATCGGGATAAAATGTTTCCTTATAGCTCAATGAGTTAGTGACAAACTGCAGCCACATGGTGACACGGAAAGTGGAGATACCGCTAACTGGGGACGGCTCGCCTGCTATTAGCGTGTTATGTGCTATTGAGCAGAAAAGCCTTTGATATATTTAGAGCTGCACTGAGACTGTTTGTGCCGACTAGAGATATGTGGATGGCCAGAGGCTTCCTGAGATGAGAAAAAGCCAAACAAAAAAATCTGCCGTTCACACACTGCAAAAATGTGTAATAATGTGTACATGGCGTTCTATGGTGAAATGTATATGGAGATGTTTTTTAGCCTCAGTAGATCATGACGGACAAGTTTACTTCTGATTCTGGACTTTAAAGGCCTTCTCGACTTTTATCATTCACTGTGTGGGTGGAGTAATTAGGACACTCACTGTCAATCACTGTGTGTGGGAGGGGTAATCAGGACACTCGCTGCCAATCACTGTGTGTGGGTGGAGTAATTAGGACACTCACTGCCAATCACACTGGTGTGTAGGGATTATTAGGACTATCACTGCCAATCACTGTGTGGGTGGAGTAATCAGGACACTCACTGCCAATCACTGTGTGTGGGCCGAGGGTTAATTAGGACACTCACTGCATCACTGTGTGTGGGAGGGGTAATCAGGACACTCACTCCAATACCCTGGTTGTGGGTGGTAATCAGGACACTCACTGCCAATCACTGGTGTTGGGTGGGTGAATTATGACACTCACTGCCAATTACTGTGTGAGTGGTCAGGATAATAGGACCTCACTGCCAATACTGTGTGTGGGTGGGGTAATCAGGACACTCACTGCCAATCACTGTGTGTGGGTAGGGTAATCAGGACACTCACTGCCAATCACTGTGTGTAGGTGGATTAATTAGGACTATCACTGCCAATCACTGTGTGTGGGTGGAGTAATCAGGACACTCACTGCCAATCACTGTGTGTGGGTGAGGTAATTAGGACACTCACTGCCAATCACTGTGTGTGGGAGGGGTAATCAGGACACTCACTGCCAATCCCTGTGTGTGGGTGGGTAATCAGGACACTCACTGCCAATCACTGTGTGTGGGTGGGGTAATTATGACACTCACTGCCAATTACTGTGTGTGGGTCGGATAATTAGGACACTCACTGCCAATTACTGTGTGTGGGTGGGGTAATCAGGACACTCACTGCCAATCATTGTGTGTGGGTGGAGTAATTAGGACACTCACTGCCAATCACTGTGTGTAGGTGGCTTAATTAGGACTATCACTGCCAATCATTGTGTGTGGGTGGAGTAATCAGGACACTCACTGCCAATCACTGTGTGTGGGCGAGGTAATTAGGACACTCACTGCCAATCACTGTGTGTGGGAGGGGTAATCAGGACACTCACTGCCAATCCATGTGTGTGGGTGGGTAAACAGAACACTCACTGCCAATCACTGTGTGTGGGTGGGGTAATTATGACACTCACTGCCAATTACTGTGTGTGGGTCGGATAATTAGGACACTCATTGCAATTACTGTGTGTGGGCATTGTAATCAGGACTCACTATTATTTACTATATATAGGTAGAGTTATCAGGACTCTCACTGTCAATCACTGTGAGTGGGTGGTGTAGTTAACACCTCACTGTCAATCACTATGTCAATCACTTTTTACTCAATATTTCATATAAACCTAAATATCACCTGCTATACCCAATCGACTACTATACTCATACTCACATATCCCAACAGAGCAGCAGCATGTCTATTAGGAAGAATTCTCGTGAATACGGTTGATATATTTTAAAGTCTTTTAAAATCCCTAATGTTATGTGGCTCTCTTAAACTGGACATTCTTCACTATTTTCTGAATATACAAAAATATTTGACATACTTTAAGGCCACACTCACACGACGTATGGCCGCACGTGCGACATCGTATCGCTCCTTACACAGGAAAAAGAACATGTCCAATCTTTCTCCGTGTTATGGCCCGCACATCGTTCATTTCTATGGATAGGGGAGCGGTCACCCATAATCCTCTCCATTGCGCCGGATGTAGACAAGATCAAGCACTTACATGGACCACTAAAAAGATGGTAAACTCTGTCGGACCTGAGCGGGGAAGCGACACATGCAGGATATCGGGCGCACGATCTTAGTGAATCACGGAATCACAGTGCATTATAGTTGGACAATGCACTTTATATGAACTCCGGTGACCGGGTAACTAAATGAGCCCCAGTGTTTCTACATACAGTAGATCTATTTGAATGGAATTGCACAGAACATATCGACCCAGTCTTAGGTAACAGAATTTTTTTGTACACAGAAATAGATAGGAAGACATTGGGATACAACCTGATAGGACTAAATGAAAATGGCTGAAAGTGAAAACAAACAGCAGAAGTTACTATTTCGCCATCTGATCAAGTCGCCCCAATCGCCGCAGACAATAAGCACCTGCCTTGGGGCCACGGGATGTGGTTTATAATGTTTGCATTATCTACAGCTTAACTACAGTGTGCGTTTATTGCAACCCACAACCTGTAACTCAGCAGCCCGAGCCTGGAATTGCCAGGACTGTGTCTATAATCACCCTAATAACAATGGAATAGTCTGACTTTGTTTTTAACATTTTTTCGCAACTATGCGGAATGTTCTGTGTTACGAAAAACACAAGTATCAGTTAGCGCGATGTGGTCCTTGTTTTATGGTTTGGAATTTGAAAGTGCATACAAATAAAGATCCTGGTTCCAAATCTCAGATTGTAATCATAACCGAGTAAATATAGTATTTACATCTTACTGCCAGCGCTAATCGGCTATTCTGTAGCTAAAACAGTAAGAAGTTACTTGAGGCGAGCGCCACATTGCACATCAAGTGGTTCCAAAATTTTCCTGTAAGAACAACACTATCTAAAAATACTTGGTTAGAGAAAACCGGTCTATACATGGCAAATTTGGTGGGTCTAGTCAATTATCTTCAGTATATGGGGGGCATCTGAACTCCGACAGATAATTTTAAGGATCAGGCATTAGGAATGCCCAACCCCTTGTTCCTAAAGGAGAAAACTAAAGGTTTCTGGGCATTATGTGATTTGTAATCTTTACGGTCTAAGAGCTTTTCTCTCTGCAGCCTCTATGAATGTGCAGATGAATGGAGATCTAGCTGCAGAAACTCACTGCTCCCCCTCCCCTCTGCATAGAGTTTGTGTCTGTCATGTTGGGAAAATGAGATTCAGTAGAGATTTCAGGGTGAAAAACAGATTAGGAAGGAAGAAAGGATGAAAAGCTTACTAAAAGGAATGAAATCTAAACATATAGCATTACATGCATTCAGCTCCCCTCTGCTCTGATACCCCAAATCAAATCCGGTGGGGCACATTTACTTACCCGGCCCCTCGAGATCCCGAAAGTGCATTGTCCGACGACAATGCACGGTGTCATGATTCACTAAGATTGTGCGCACGATATCCTGCATGTGTCACTTCCCCGATCAGGTCCAACAGAGTTCACCTTCTTCTTCCCGGTGTATGTAAGTGCATTGGATGCGACACAATTTGAATGTTAAATCCTGCGCTCAGCCCGAATCAGTCGGATCGTCCGACGGCCCGCCCCATGATTTCTGTTGCATGAAAGCCGGCAGCGCTGCACCAAAATCCGATCGTTTGCAACACAATCCCCTGCTAAATACCTGTCCCAGCAGCGCAAATCCCGAAAATGTCAGGAAATCCAACGGAAGTGCGATCCGCGGACCCTTAGTAAATAACCTTCATTGTGTCCCACCGCCTTTATATATCACCTAATTCGTCAATAGAGTATGTCTGTATGTTATTTCATTCTCGGTATAACTACAGTTTTTATGAAGGCCTCAGAGGTTTGTTAGAGAACATAAGTGAACAAAGAGCATCATGGAAACCAAGACGCACACCAGATAGTTCAGAGATAAAGTTGTGGATCACATAGTTAGGTTGAAATAGAGCTCAAAACATCTCACATCTTCAATCCATCATCGGTATATGGAAAGGGTGTGTCACAACTGCTAACCTACCAAGACATGGCCATCCACCTAAACTGGCAGCCCAGACAAGGAGAAGAAGGCAAGAGGCCCAGGGTCCCTCTGGAGCAGCTTCAGAGATCCACAGCTCAGGTGGGAGAATCCATCCATAGGACAACTATTAGCCATTTCCTTTACAAATTTGCCCTTTATGGAAGAAGGGCAGGAAAAAAAACATTTGTGAAAGTAAGACATAGGAGTTATCAAAAATCTAAAGGACCACAGAAAGCATGTGGAAGAATGTGCCCTGGTCAGTAGTGACAAAAATTTTGGTCTAAAATCCAAAAATTCCGCACTATAGGTGGCATTTATTATATAGGCTTTCTGCCAGTTTTTTTATGGAGGGGGGTTCCCCTTGCAGCACCTTGTGCATCATATTTTGTGCACTTGTGCACTCAATTTGGTTGCATCTTGGTAATCCTGCCACGTTTCTTGCACATTTAGGACCCTTGAATGGTGCAATTTTTTAACCACAAAAAGATGAGCTAAAAGCTGCTCTACAGAGTTTCCCATTCATGAATCTTTTTGATCCTGCGCCAATCTTGCTATAGGTGATCCTTCACTTCAGAAGGGTCTGGAAAGCTGCTCGGCATTGAAGAATAATGGAGCTAAATACAGGTCAGTGCATGAAGAAAACCTCTTAGAGAATGGAAAAGAATTGAGACTGGCACTGAGGTTCACCTTCCAACAGGACAACGACCCTAAACATACAGCCAAAGCTACAATGAACCGGTTTACATCAAAGCATATTCATGTTCAAGGGGTTTGGTAACTGTGACAGAGTCCCAAGGCTGTACTACTAGTGTTGCGAGGAGCCGAACCCCAAAGTTCAGGTTTGGTAACAAACTTTGCAGGTTTGGTTCGGTTCTATACCTCCCCATTGTTAACGCAAGTAATCGGTGCAGGCACTACTCACAGGTGTATTTTTTTAAATCGCGGGGCACAACCAAATTTTTGGGGTGGCTCAATGCCCCAGGATGACTCCATCAAGAGTAACGACCCATCGTAAGATGGAGGCGCCCTGCACTGTTGGTACTGAACTGTGCCACATTGATCTAGATACTCTTGGTGGCGTTGTGGGACCATTTAAAGAGACAATACCCGTGATCAGTGCCAACACCAGTCTGAAAACAGGACCCAAAGCCAAACACCATTTTTAAATTTGGATTCGGACGAACCTAAGGGGAATTGGGTCGACACATCACTATTGGCCACACAAGGAGAAAATACACAGCAATTTTTTTTTCTGCCAAGGATTGTGTACCATGGCCTTACAGTCTAGGGGAAGCGCTATGTTCTATTGCTCTGCAACAAAGTACATCAGCCTATGAATTAAATTTCTCAGAAACATTTGCAGTTTGATCAATAGCTGCTGAATTATTCATTGTGAAGCCGTGGATATGTCCTTGTTTTAATCAGCAGAAGTCCTAAAAAATAAATTATAAGTCCACATGATGCATAGAATAGGTAAAAGAGCTAATTGGAATTAAAATGATGTACCCAGGAACTCATTTGTGTGATCTCAGATGAGACTGATGATAGCAATGGCTGCCTCACCTTTTAACACTCCTCATCTGAAAATCAAGAATCCGTTCCTTCCCCATTTAACTTGTATTTTACCAATCAACAATATCCGTAATGGGGAGAAGCAGGCCAATTTACATGAATCATTCCTCACCGCTTAACTATGCTGGGAGGGTGGTCACACAGTGATACAAGGACAAAATCAGTATTCACTACAAATTCAGAATCAGCAAAAAAAAAATATGTATGTAAAAAAAAATATTTTATATAAATTTTTTGAAAAATGAAACATTAGAAAATTAGAAATGGTAAATTATTTAAAAATACTTAAGGCTTATTTTGTCTAAAAAAAACTAATTTTCAAATACCTGAATACCATTTGGAGAAGAACCTGTACCCCAAAGAGGCACCAGAGAGGATCTCCAGCTACATTACACTGACAAGCCTTTTCTTTCAATGACCAATGTAATACTTATCTTCCCCTGCGGAGGCACTGCAGGGAATTGTATCACAAATTGCAAGATATAAGTGTAAGTTTGGTAAGTGATGGGGGGCATTTTGTTGCCTGCATATAGTCAAGGGATAAATCCTACAAATAGGAATAGAATATAATTAAAGGGATCCTGTCACCAGGAATGTCCATTTTTAGCAGGTGATAGGTTCCAATAGCCTATGCTATGCTGATTTTAAAATGCCTTTGTCAGGATTCTGAATACTGTCACTACTTTATAAAACTTTATTTCACGTTACCTTGAACCCTGCCAGCAGTGTCTGGTGAGTGCTAGGAGAAGGCGTTAACAGAGTTATACCTCCGATGCCGGCTCAAAATCAGCTGCAATCCAGGAAACGTGTGCACAGTAGTCTCACCGGAGATGCAGGCATGTAGAAACATAGAAAAGGAATCCTCCGACAATTCGTCTCTTGCAAATAATCAATATTTTATTGGAGCCATAAAATCCACAAGTAAGTCACATAACAGACTAGCAGAAGGGGGGGGTGCAACTGCAGCGCCTTGTGTGCCTCGGTTGCCTCTCTCCTACACTCATCCAGAGGATGGTGTGGAGTTAAAGAAGAATGCATGAGGAGACTGAGACACAGGCACACAGGCTGCTGCAGCTTTCCTCTTTTCCCCTAGGACTTCTTATCTCAAGAAGTCAGGTAATGTGAAATAAATTTTATAAAGTCCTGAAACGATTCAGAATGTTGACAAAGGCATTTTTAAAATCAACATAACATAGGCTACCGAAACCTGTCACCTGCTAAAAATGACATTCCTGCTGGCAGGTTCACTTTAACACTTCATTATTACTGCACATAGACTACTATAACAACAGTGGTTGGAATGTGCTTTTCTTCCACCATTTACCATATAAAGAAGTGTTTCCTTCTCATAAAATTGCATGCTGTCATTAACAAAATACATACGTGTCACAAAAAACAAACCCTGATGTGGCTAAGATTAAAAGTTGACACAAAAAGTCACCAAATGAATAAAAATTGTTCTTTAATTGGAGGGAATCCTCATCAGGAAGGTCATTTTTACATCTAAATAATTTCAGTGCTTTTTACTGTCATCATGTAAAAATGAAAGTCCTCATGACAGGTTCCCTTTAAAAACTTTTGGCACTTTCTTAGAGAAACAATGCAACAGATGGGCATACAGTATGTGGCGTTGTTTCTTTAAGGCAGTTAAGAAGGAATCAATAATAATGAAAAGGTCACCTTGTGATTATAGAATGGGATTTTCAATGTATACTTGTTGTTTAGCCCCTCCCTCTGAAAGGCGGAGGCGGAGCAAGCATTCAGCGCCATCAGTGATTTGCTGATGCCGATATTAAGAGCATTAATTGGACTGTGTCAGAAGATTTTACCCAATTAAACTACTATCCCCTTCATGCAGGGTATGAAAGAATTCTATATTTTAAGTAAAATTTTGCCTGTTTACCTACAAAAAAAAAACTCCTCCAAAGTCATATGCAAATGAGCTGAGAAGAGTCATATTTGCCGGAAAGGAGTCATGTTGAGAGGTTGCAGGGTGAGAGTCATTTCAGATGCCCCTATCTTTGGTTCTGTAGCTCGTATTGTATGTTTTACAGATGCAGGTAAAATTCCAATTCTTACTTTTTTTAAACTGCAAGTTCTGTAGCTCAAAAAACCTGATAACATCTGGAAGATGAGATTATGATCTTTCATCAGTTCAAAGACAGGGGAGGCAGGGAATCAGGGAAGTCCTGTGTCATATGTGTAGTGCACTTCTACCTTGCAGCGCTGGGGTCCTAGGTTCTAGTCCTACCCAGGTCAATATCTGCAAAGAGTTTGTATGTTCTCTCCGTGTTTGCGTGGGTTCCCTCCAGGTACTCCGGTTTCCTCCCACACTCGAAAACATACTGGTAGGTTGTTTAGATTGTGAGCCCCATGGGGACAGGGACCAATTTGACAATCTCTGTGCAGCGCTGCGTAATCTGTAGGCGCTATATAAATAAAGAATTATTATTATTATTATTATTATTATTATTAGTGCAAACTGGAGGAAGCGCATCTAGCGTGAAACGGCCGTCGCATGTTTTGTAAGTATTTTGGGTCCCCAGTAAGTCTTTCCATATGTTTTGGATAAAGAAAATGATTTTGGAACCTGCTGCTGACCTGTTATGACACCAAAAGTTCTATGTTTCTATGTACTAAAAAAAACAAAACCTCTGAAATGATCCTTCTCCTGCAGCCCCTAAACTTGACTTTAGAGATTTTTTTGTTATAGGTAAACAGGTGAGATTTCACATAAAAGAATAAAAATTCTAGAAAGCATATTTTATACCCTACCGGATGGGACTAGTAGTTTAATAGGGTTTAATCTGGTAACAGGTTCTCTTTAACTGGCCCAAGGTATATGTTCGGCAGAGGCCGGCGACAGATGCTACAAAGTAGCATCTGTTCCACTTATGCTATTATGGCCTCCGTTGAACATATTTTTTTACAGCAGGCAGAAGATAAAATAGTGGAGTAAACTACATAGTCCCTTTGTATTTGACTCATACTAACTAGACAGAGGTCTCTGTCTGACAGTATTTGTCTATGGACAAGTTCAGCATGTCCGTTGAACGTGTCCACAAAAACATATATCAATGTAGCCTACTGGTATAGGATAATTCTTATTACACAAAGTTGACCAAAGTATCTGTGAATACAAGTGAACATTGATACAAGGATAACATCTTACTTGCTATGACTGCGGGACCATTTTGCCCTCCTTCTGGCTTCACCCATAGTTCTACAGTGAAAGTTTCTCGAGGTATTTGCTGCTTGACTTCTGGATTCAACACCAAACGGCTGTGAGCTCCAGAAAAGTAAATTGAGCCTTCAACAGAACTGTTCTTTTGTAATGAAAAGGGTACAGAGTAAGTCGATAATATACTTTGCATATGATTTATCTCTGTATCTCTGGGGTATCTTCTGTTTCTTAGCAGTGGACCAAAATGTTCCTGAACTGTTTTAGTGCCTTTCCTCGGGGATTGTCGCCTGGACTTTTCAGAAGGATGTCTATTTTTGTTAGTTTGGATCAAGTTCCAGTCATTGGGAGTGTCTGATGTGTCTCTGTCCTTATTTTGGTTTTGCATTTTTAAGTTACAGTCCTCTGATCCATCCTTGGATAGGCAATCCACGCCCTTGTCTACCGTCCCAAACCAATACTCTCGTTTGGGGTATACCTCCCGGGGATGGAGTTGGAGATTGACCAAAGTTCTCCTTTCTTGGCCAAGTCTACAAGAGTCTTTTACAGATATCAACCTCAATCTTTCAGCCCTGAAAACCAGTTCTTGCTTGTATTGAAGAATGGGATCTTCTCTAAGGGGTTTTCCCCAACAAGTCAAGAAGAAGAAGGTCAAAAAAGGTATCTCCAAGCATCGCATCTTGGTCCTCACCACCCGAACACCCCCAATACTATGGAGGAACACTCAATGACCACAAATGTTTCGATACTTAGGAATAGATATATAGTTTTAGATGATGTCTACTTGGTTTATTAGGTTGTGGTGCATATGAACGTCTTCCATGCTACGGGATCACTCTTTGATTTTTCGGTTCTACTTGAAGTCCATTCCTTGGTTTCATTATAAATTTGGTGACCGAGCAATGTTCATGTTACTTGTTCTGTTTCCTCTCTACATTTTCCAGCTCGCTCCAGTAGCTAGTAGTTTTGCGTAGTGCAGGAGCTGCGGGACGAAGACGTGTGCCTGATGTAGATGTGGTGTTACAACCCCCAGTGGATTCCTAACATATGTCTCTTGAATGGACACATATGTAGCATATGTTTAACACATGCTCCGCACATCCATATTTCTCCACTTTTCAAACTTCACATGCAAAATTTCTCTTCCCCCTACTTCCCATCCATGACCCTTTCTTCAGTGTGTGTGGCAAAAAGAGCAGCAATTGCTTAGGGGGCCTATAGATGAACAACAGCCGGAGCAACACAAGCAGCCACGATAGTAGGTAAGGAGTGGTATCATACAATAAATACTAATAGGAAATGAACATACAACCCTTACCTTATAGAACATAACATGGACAAACGTAACACACATGCATAGCCAATAGCCTTAGAGCATTGAGTGTTCCGAAAAGAGAAATCAAAAGATGAGAGTCACTTAGATGGAGGTTAACTTAATGCCAAAATACAGGTAAATTTTGCATATGAATGTTTGGCGGTGGCTTTGTCTTAACGCCTAGTGCTATAAAATGGACATAGATGAAGTAGTGCACCAGTAGTGTTGGACATAGGGTTGGGGGGGGTCCTGCTGACTCTTCACCGATTGCTTCTTCTCCGATTTCAATATTCTCATGAGTCTGTGATGCCTCAATTCCCTATAGGAAATGAAAAAAGAGAAAACCGAGTGAGGAACTTGAATGAATGCATTACAGGTTGTGATGGAAACTAATGATCACTCCCACCATCTGTAGCACCAATGTTTATATGACTGCAGCAAGGAGGATCTAGGGACCTAAATGTTGGCCATCTCTCTGTACAAATCCAATAACTTATTGTGACAAGCCATCAAAAGGCTGTGACTCATATTTTAACCACAAGGTGGCCACATACAGAATGAATACATTTTGAAAACATTTTATGAAATTGAATTTTTTTAGCGACTCTGATTATCCCATGTCACTCTTCCTGAAGTTTGAAGGGAGGGATGTATTTTTGTTTTTTCATTTGTTTTGGTCTATTATTATATGTCTGGTCTGAGGTCCTCAATATTATTACTGATCAGATCTGGGATCTGTATTATTCATCGTCTGATCTTGGGTCTGCAGTATCATTAAAGGAAATCTACCAAATCTGTCAACTTATGATAAACCAGGGGCACTTACTCATAGATCCAGGCACAGTGACTGTGGGAATCTTCTTATATTTATTATTTATGGCCTCTTTCCTGCTAACTTATAAAGTTATGCTAAAGAGGGGAGGTGTTACCAGAGCCCCTCTATGCAGTTCCTACACAGACTGTCCCCACTGCTCCCTCAGCACTTTCCTCTCCCTCTGCCTGATGTAATCTCACTGATAATGAAGGTTCAGCACAGGGACCCCTGTTTTTTGGACACCTACCGATCTGCTTTTGATCCCCTAATCTGGAGATATAATAGTGGATAATGTCCAAACTTTCTGCAAATGTTTTTTAAGAAGGATTATAATGGATCTAAGAGATCCACGACATCGTCTGTAAAAGATATATATGATACTAGTGTTCCCCTGTGGTTAATAGCGCTCCACACCATAATAGTATATTGTGGAGCCAATGCTGGGTGCAGCATTTCAATGCCTGCAGGGATATTCCCTGCTCGATAGGCGCCCCCCGGAACTAAGACCCCAGGGCTGTCCATAGTAGATGCCTGTAAGGTCCTGTCAGGTAATGAGTCAGCCTATGATAATACCCTGCAATACATCAGTACTACAGGGTATTATAATGAGCAAGTAATAGAAGCATTGGATATTCATGTCCCATAGTGGGACAAGTGAAAAAGTTTTTAAAAAAGTTTTAAACTAAAACTAAAGTAATAAATTAATTAAAAAAGACCCCAAAGCCCTATTACATATAAAAAGATATCAGAACAAAAATGATACAGTTTCTAAGTAAAACATGTCCTGCAAAAAACAAGCTCTCAACCAGCTATATAGGCCATATGCCAGTGATGGCGAACATTTTAGCGGCCGAGTACCCAAACTGCAACCCAAAACACCCCTTATTTATCGCGAGGTGCCAACCACAAATGAAAGCAGTAACTTATTGCTTCCTGTTCAACAACTTTCAATCATATTGGCCTCCTGAGGACAGCAACACAGTAGAAAGATAGAAACTTTTCATCATTTTAGCTTCTTTCCAGTGTCCCTCTTTACAGAGAAAATCGTGGGGGCAGCAGGAGGTCCTCCAAAGATAATTTGGCCCTGTCCTTCTCTCTCTTCCTACATTCCCAAGTAATAAGTATCAAAATATGACTGAAAGCCGCATCTTTTAAGTTGCTTGGAACTGCAGGAGGATTCTTTGAGTCCTGTCTGGTGAATTTCATGCTGGGGCACAGAAAGGACTCTGAGTGCCTTCTCTGGCACCCGTGCCATAGATTTGCCACCACTGCCGTATGCCATATATGCCAGTTCAAAAATGGCGACACAGTAATAAGTAAAACATAAGCAAATTATAGAAATTTTAAATTCTCACGTTTGCGCATGCGCAGCAAGTCCCCGCGAGGGCCAAGAGCATGAAGCCGGCAGCGCTTACGCACTGGATGCCACCATCGCCTGCATCTACTGCATAGGGCAAGAACTGGAGCCTGGGGGAGTGGTGGTCTGTGAAGAAAGAGGAGTGCCTGGACGGCCCCCTAATGAATAAGACGGACCCCTGGTCCGTCAATCGGACCTCTTAGTATGTTATATGTCATATGCTTAAGGGACGATTAGTGATGTTTGATTAAAGCCAGGGATATGAAATGGGCAGCTTTAGAAAGGGGCTGGGGAGTAGATTTAGTAGGTAGGTTTGGATAGGTGATTTTCGATAAAGCTAGAAATGTAGCAGTGAGATAACTGGGAGAGGGCTAGGGAGATTCTTCACTGAGTTTTTGCATCTAGATTGTTTTATTGACCTGACAGGGTCTCCTTAAAGGGAACCTGTCACCGTTGTTTGCAAAAATTAAGTCGTGGGCAGGTTCATGAGTTTGTGAGCCCTTATAGCATAGGGACACCCTTTTTTTCTCCTAAAAAAAATCTCTGCTCAGAAAAGGAAAAAATGAACATTGATTCTCGGTCGGATATCCAGGCAGACAATCTAGCCAGTAGAAGCGTATACATATGTGTGAGTCTGGCGGCTTGTTCTCACCTCTGTAGAAAATCCATACTTACTTTCCCTACGTCATTCGGCTGTACAAGCCCTTTAAGACATTTCCCCAGTGATGCTAGGAGCGTGTGACTATTATTATTAGGTCAGTAATAGGTTTCGTTATAGGATGTTCCATCTGTGGTTACAATTACTAAAGCAAAGATTGTGGTCAATGTGGTTAGAGGGTAAAAAAATATTCGGCAGCCTCTCGATTCTTCTTATTTGTTCTTCTACTTCTGTAAAAGTCGTTCTGCTTTTACTATACTCAGGCAAAGCAAGTCCTTAAAGGGAACCTGTCAGGGTGATTTGGGACAATAAACCATTCGCAGATTTGAATTTTAGCCATTTAGTTAAAAAAAAAATAAATGTAATACTCACCTCCTCCCTCGCTCCCTTGGCACCTTCACATTGAGACAAGTGAAGGCGGAGCATTACACCGCAGATTCTCTGCGCAAGCGCCATGAGTACGGCGCATGCGCAGAGAAGCGATATACTGTCCTGGTTTCACTTTGCACATCACAAGGAGAGACTGCGCCCCAGGAGCTCCTGATGTGAGTCCGATGTACCTCATCAGGGTCACGTCCAGTTAAGCATAAATGTTTTTATTTGTTTTACTCAATTTGGGTTGATAAGGACCTTCAGCTGGTTTAGGGTACCAAATCTACCTGACAGGTTTTCTTTAAGAAGAGCAATCCTCTATCTGTCACATAGTCAGTATGTTAGGGCCCATGCATGCAGTCTCATAATAAACCCTTACATGTAGCTCTATACTATGGAGTCTATACACTACTATGATCTCATTTCTCTGTGTTTCCCCAGTAATATCCAGAGTACTACAGAAATTGTACATCTACAGTACATCTACATTGTACATCCTATATATCAGCAGGCAGCATGTTATAGAGCAGGAGGAGTTGAGCAGTTTGTACATAGTGTCCTATCTGCAGGCAGCATGTTATAGAGCAGGAGGAGCTGAGCAGATTGTACATAGTGTCCTATCTGTAGGAAGCATGTTACAGAGCAGGAGGAACTGAGCAGATTGTACATAGCATCCTATCTGCAGGCAGCATGTTATACAGCAGGAAGAGCTGAGCCAGTTGTACATACCGTCCTATCTGCAGGCAGCATGTTATGGAGCAGGAGGGGCTGAGCAAATTGTACATTGGGGCAGATTTACTTACCCGGTCCATTCGCGATCCAGCGGCGCGTTCTCTGAACAGGATTCGGGTCCGGACGGTATTTATGAAGGTAGTTCCTCCGCCGTCCACCAGGTGGCGCTGCTGCGCTGAAAATCATCTGAACGCGCCGGAATACACCGAGCTTGACCAGGTGAAGGTAAGCGCTTCCCAAGCGACACATTTTCGGTTTTTAAATGCGGCGGTTTTTCCGAATACGTCGGGTTTTTGTTCGGCCACGCCCCCCGATTTCCGTCTCGTGCTTGCCAGCGCCGATGCGCCACAATCCGTTTGCGTGCGTCAAAATCCCGGGGCAATTCAGGTACAATCGGCGCAAATCGGAAATATTCAGGTAACACGTCGGGAAAACGCGAATCGGGCCCTTAGTAAATGACCCCCATAGTGTTCTATCTGCAGGCAGCATGTTATAGAGCAGACAGAGCTGAGCAGATTGTACATCTTGGGGCACATTTACTAAGGGCATGCACCAGTTTTCCGTCTGACTTTGCACGATTTTTCATGTGCAAACTGCTTGCACAGCTATTTAAGAAGTATCTGCACCACATTTGTGTCGCACATGCCCTATGTTAAAGGTGTACCAAAAAAAGTGTTGCAGATGGCGCCAGATTCATGAAGAACATGCACCAGAAATGTCCTGTTCTTAGTAAATGTGCCACACAATCTTCTATCTGCAGGTAGCACATTATAGAGCAGGAGGAGCTGAGCAGATTGTACATAGAGTTTTGTCTGCAGGTAGCATATCATAGAGAAGGAGGAGCTGAGCAAATTGTGCATAGTGTCCTATCTGCAGGCAGCATACCATAGAGGAAAAGAAGTGAACTGATGCTACATAGTGTCCTAGCTGCAGGCAGTATCTAACAGAGCAGGAATAGCGGAGCAGATTGTAGCTAATACTGTCTGCAGGCAGCATGTTATAGAGCAGGAGGAGCTGAGTGCATTGTACATAGTGTCCTATCTGCAGGCAGCATGTTATAGAGCAGGAGGTGCTAAGCATAGTGTACATAGCTATATTGTGCATAGTGTCCTATTTTCAGTAATATTTTACAGGTTTGAAATTATCTTTAGTTTGGTGGTTTAAATATTTAATTATGTTAAATATTTAACCTCATACCTGTATAAACTCACATTTTTCTATTCAAAGGAGTCCAGTGGGAGGTCTCACATAATTATTAATATTGTTATCTACTGTATACTTCCTGTATGTTCTTCCTGCGATTTACAACCCTGTTTTCAGATAATACACTATGCACAATATGCACAGCTCCTCTTCTACTATAACATTTTGTCTGCAGATAGGACACTATGTACAATCTGCTCAGCTCCTCTTGCTGTATTACATGCTGCCTCCTGATAAATCTCACAGCACAACACTACCTGTAAATAGGAAACTATTTACAATCTGCTTAGTTCCTCATGCTCTATAACACACTACCTGAAGATAGGACACTATGCACAATCTGCTCAGCTCATCCTGCTCTAAACATGCTGCCTGCAAATAGGACACTATGTACAGTCTGCTTGGTTCCCCCTGCTCTATAGCATGCTAACTACAGATAGGGCATACTGCACAATCTGCTGGCCTCCTCCTGCTCTATCAGACACTGCCTGCAGATAGGACAGTGTACAATATGCTCAAATCCTCCTGCTCTATAACATGCTGCCTACGGATGGGATACCATGTACAGGTTGCTCAACTCCTCCTGCTTTTCAACATGAAATTCAACATGCCTTCAATTCCCAAAAATCATCCTTAGATCACAAGAGATAATCAGTGGAGCTAAATGGGCAGAGTGGTCACTGTCCATTTTAGTTAACAGGGGGTACAAAAATCTATATTTATCAGATGGTAACAAAATACCATTCATTTTATTTTAAGTCCAGCTATAGCATGACAGGGGGCAGCTTGAAGTTACCCTTATCTAAGTTATCTACCACTAAGATAAGGGTAGAGTGAAGAGCAGTGTGCTGGTGCCCTCTGTACATTAGGCCACATATATCAGGGCTTGTAAGTCTGAAATCTAGTGTATGATCCCTGAAAAGTGCACAATTTCTGGCACATGGGCGCCAAGTGGGTATGGATGGGTGTGATGAGGAGCGGCCAGTGGCAGAGTGGCCTGGTTTGGGCGCTCATTTAGGCGCAGGCTGGTGCGCAATTCTACGTCAGGTCAGATCTGGTGTAGAAATTCCCCACCGATGCAGCACATTGCAGATATACAGGCGGATTTATCAGGAGGCCGGATACCGGGGGGCAGCGGCATCATCATGCGCTGGCACACTAAGCGCCAAAATATAATAGTGTTAGAAAGGTGCACTGCCTAAATGTGTGGTGGTTCACCACTCAAATTGAGGAGTATGCAGGGGTTCTCATTTATCAATCATGGGTCAGGGTCCCTGTTTTTGGCTAAGAACTTTTTCCACATTCATGAAGATGAAATAGACCAGCTTTTTGTGCACCAGACTAACTAACCAAACTAACTAACCAAAAAAAGTGTTGGGAACTAGAAAAAATTTTGATTTAAAAGTTGTGCCCAAATTGTGTGCCCAAAAAAATAAGTGTGAGTGCCGGATAAGGGCAACATCACTTCAACATCAAGGCAAAAAAAAGCACTGACAAAAACAGTTGGAAATGCCCTCCGTGATGTCTAAAAACATGACTTACTACACCTGTGTGTGAAAAGCAGCAGGACAACCAGCTATACACAAGAGTTACACAGACTCTACAGTAGAACATTTGGTAGGAAATCATTATGGAAATCATTAGAAAGCTAGTTAATATTGCATTTAGGAAGCAAACTCTACGGACAATAAAACAAGTGAATGCAAAAGTGGCCAAACCATTAAGAAAAGCAAACTAACCAATATACTGCATATATACAAACAATACAATACATACAATACTAATTACTATACCATCACTCGGCACATGAGAACGCTCCTAGAAACACTCTCTTAAGAAACCCTCAGTTTTTGTTTGTATTCATCTAACTCACTTGTTACTTATGTAATTGCTTTGTTGTTTGCTTCACACTTTACTGAATGATTTCACAGCTCCTCCATTCATGAATTTATAGCATTGTTCTTATGTCCTTCACAGCAACTTCATATGAACTTGAGCATCTTCATCAGTGGTCCCAACCAGTTGTGGGACTATAACCCCCAGCATACACTCACAGCCAGGAGCCACAGGTTATAGACCTTGGCAGCAGTAGGTGTTCCTAGATAAATACATCCTATAACACATCTATGCCAAAAACATGTAATATACATAGAGGGGTGGATATTAATGACTCCTATAGCTTTACATCTGCTTTATCTTGCGACACTACCTGATTATCCTTGTGGTGACCAGACCATCCATGGTCAGCTGCTGTGGAGGTCTTCTCTAAGTTGATAACCAATAGATAACAATTAATGATTATCTCATGCAAAATGTGTACTGTATACTCTGGTCTTGTCAAAGAGGTGGTCATTTAAAGAGCTATTTTATGTTTTCTACATAATTATGTATTGTTATTCCATCCTACCGAATGGAACAAGTGCTGTTCGGGTTGTGACTTCCATCAGCATATACTGTCTTCTAATATTGACTCACAAGTAAAGAAAGTCAGAGAGTTAAGCTAAAGTAACTTTCCTATGATTAATAAGTCAACCAAGTCCATTCCCTACTTTCTCTATGTCCATATCTCTCAATTTGCAGCTAAACCTATTAAACATAATGGGGCAGATTTACTTACCCGGTCCCGTTGCGATCCCGTGCTGCGTTGTCCGACATGGATTCAGGTCCAGCGCAATTCACTAAGACCATGTGTCCGAGTTCCTTCCTGTGTTGGTGCTGCGCCGTGGTCCGCCGGGGTTCACCTTCTTCTTCCTGGTGCATGTGAATGCTGATCTTGCAACACAAAACCTTATTTTATTTCCGCGGTTTGTCCGAATCCGTTCAAGCCGGCGCCTATGCGCCACAATCCTATTGCGTGCGCCAAAATCCCGGGGCAATTCGGCCAAAATGGAAATATTTGGGGAAACCCGATGAAAGTGTGCCGTTCGGACCCTTAGTAAATTAGCCCCAATGTTGAAATAACAGTAGAACTATATACAACACTATTGTATACTATGTCCCGTCTTTGAGTATACCATCAACATAAATCTGCCTCATCTTCCATCACTACAATGTTGACTTCAGAGTAAACTCAAGAAACATCTCTGGTCATTTCACAACGGTTGTTAAAGTAAAGCAGAACATCTTCCCTTATAGACCTATATGATGTGTCCTGTCTAATCCCTTAAATCACCATGAAAAATTCTTCTAAAGGTTCTACATGAAGACTCTTATACAATGAAACCTCTTTGAGATGACCACCAAATATTGCATTGGAAAATGGTCTTCTCACAGAACATGGTCAGAATACTTAATAAATTGCAACATTATAAGCTGTTGGTCTTCTTAAGGAGATGGTCTCCTGTACAGATAGTTTGAGCATAGTAGAAAACACCATTCTCAATATTATACTACTATGTTAGATATTTATGAACAGCTTTATGTGGCACAGTGGTTCCCATTCATAACATCCTACTATTCATGAAGATGTCTCTTAAGTAAAGTCTTAAACACATCCAGAGTAATGTCTACCAATTCACTACAACAGGTGTCCACTACAACACCTGTCCATCCACCTATCCTACAGGTCCCTTACATCACCCTATCACTACACTGCCTTCTAAGTAAAGCTAGCTCAGATAGTCTACATCTAATATTTAATAGGTCTCCCCCTAGGTTGTGACTTATTCCCGCTTCTCCTCATATCCATTCAGTGGGATCCTAAGTCTGAGATACCAGTAGGATCCTAAATCTGAGACACCAGTAGGATCTTAAGTCTGAGATACCAGTAGGATCTTAAGTCTGAGATAACAGTAGGATCCTAAATCTGAGACACCAGTAGGATCCTAAGTCTGAGATACCAGTTGGATCCTAAGTCTGAGATACCAGTAGGATCCTAAATCTGAGATAAAAGTATGATCCTAAGTCTGAGATACCAGTAGGATCCTAAGTCTGAGATACCAGTAGGATCCTAAGTCTGAGATACCAGTAGGATCCTAAGTCTGAGATACCAGTAGGATCTTAAGTCTGAGATACCAGTAGGATCCTAAGTCTGAGATACCAGTAGGATCTTAAGTCTGAGATACCAGTAGAATCCTAAGTCTGAGACACTTCCACATCCTCCTCTTCTCTAGATCCATCATCCACAACTCTAAGCCATGACTAATTACCCTCGGATGAAATCATAGCATATCTGTCCCAATGGAATCTCCTCTACATACCCATCACAAAGAGACTGCGGACGCTCCTTCCAGTTGATTGATAAACTCTAAACTCTTTCCCAGTTTGCTGAACACCAGTGATCTCAGCACAGACAGAATACAGATGAATAAGCAATACTTGGTTCCCTTCATCTGGAAAATGACTCAACCGTCAGTGCATCTCATTTTGTTGGGCTGGTATTAGTTACAGCATCATATGGCACACAAGTTATGAGGGACCTACCTGGGACTCTTTCTAGGTAGCGTCTTGCAAGCTCTCTTGTTATGGTCTCTTGTCTGGTCTATGCCCACATCCCTCTGTCCTTTTATCTCAGTTTTCCTCTTATGTTCCCCTCTGCCCCCTCCCGGAGCCCCTCTTTCTGTTCCCCTTCCTCCTATTCATAGTCAGGATCTCCTATTTTTCCCCCCCTTTTTTCTGGACTCCTCCCCCCTCGCTATGAATCCCCCTCTCTCTGGAGCAGGTTCCTATTCAGGTGGGCTTTTCATATCAGGATGAGCTAATCCTCTCCTTCTCTCTCTCTCTCTCTAGCCTTAAATCACTCTGCTTTTACTACATTCACTCACGACTTGTTTTGATGATGGCAATTTTTTTTTCCAATTTTTTTTATTTTTGCAACCCCAGAGAACATGTCTGTTTTCACACCTGCCTGTTCCTGCGATGAACAAGCCACAGTTACCAAAGTACAAAAATAAAATCTCTATGCCCCCTCTACAGACCCCCACACTCTGATTTACGTTTTGCACATACTGTACTACTTTATTCATTCTGCCGGGGAGAGAGAGAAAAGAGAAAAAAAAGGGGGAACGAGAGAGAGAGAGAAAAAAAAAGGATACTGGAAAAGACAGACACATGGAGGTGTTGCTAAAACAAACAGAGCGGAGAAGAAGAAAAAGTATGGAAATAAAAGGAGGTGGTCACACAGTGGTCACTTCATGTTTGGGGAATTTAGAATAAAACCGGTGACAATTTACAAAATCTTGCCCATTCCGTCTGGATATGGAAGTTTAGAAGTCTAGGAGGCAGAGCTGACACTCTAATCTGTCAG
The DNA here is from genome assembly GCA_019512145.1 of Engystomops pustulosus. Lineage (NCBI taxonomy): Eukaryota > Metazoa > Chordata > Amphibia > Anura > Leptodactylidae > Engystomops > Engystomops pustulosus. The sequence goes on along the minus strand of CM033649.1, from coordinate 16,757,462 downwards.
TAATAGGATACACACAGGATACACACTTGTTCTTATTTCTGCCCATTAAGCACTGGCAGGGCGAGGAGAGTAATAAGCGGTAGGGGGGGGGAGCGCAGGGAAGTAGAAGGTAGGACAGAGGCGCAGGGTCAGCAGTTCACAGACACAGGGGTGCGTGGGAGGACATCACCTCATTCATAGAAGCAGCAGCATGCTCTTACCTAGGCTTGTAAGTGCTTCTATTACCTAGATTGGCAGAGGGTTATCCTCCTGCGAAGCTTCTCCTGCTGTTGTTACTAATCCATTCATAACAAGTTTGATCATTTCCACATCAAGATCACGGGCTGTTTAGTCTCTTGTCTCTTCCACTCTCTCTCTCTCTATTCCTCTCTCGCTCACTCTCCACCCCTTTCTCTCTTTCATTCCCAAGCTCACCACTCTCCACTTCCAAATTTTGGCAGCTTAAAGTGAACAACAAAAAAATGTTCAAACATTTCAGTGTTTTCCTCATCTCGCAATTCCGTTTTGACATCCCCTATTCTGCTCCTCCGACCTCGCATCTTTTCTCTTCCCTTCCTCCGTCCACCCTTTCCTCTCCTCGCTCTGCCCATCGTTCTCTCCTTCATCGCCATTTAATGGGTCGTTATTCATCCGAGCTATCGACGGCGCATTCATTTATGAAATATTGGTGTCCGGTGCAGCGCAATCTCATAGATTTTTTTTTCGTTGCTTCTCGTAGACTTCGCTTAGTAAGTTCTAGTCATTGAAGATTTGGATTGGATTAAAAAATAAAAGTGGGAATGAACAATTAGCCGGATTTATTTCACCTCTGTTTGGATTAGCAGGACGCTGGCGAGACAGTGGACTCAACAAATATTTGTTTAAATTGCGTTTTGATGGGAGGATTTCCAGGTACTTACATCACCGGTGATGGAGGCCAAGATGTTGTGGTGATGTTACTTTCTTGGTGTGGAGCGCTCATTCCTAGACAGACTAAAATTTGTCACAGACTGTGATGTCATTAGAAAGTCGCGTGGAACGGTAGTGTTGTCATTAGACTATGGGCCGCCACCTCTCCGGATGGGTCTGTTTTAATAAAAACATAAATTTCCCAATAGATTAAAAATCTGGAAATTTTTTTCTTGTAACTTTTGGTTGAATTATTCCTCCTGAATACAGTGACAACTGGGCGTTACCATTCTCATCATCAAAGAGGTGTGTCCATACATAGCCTGATACAGTCAGCATTGATTTGACAGTTTTAAACTGTGCAGCGACACAGCTTCAACTCAAAGGGGCTCCTTTACTTACCCGGTCTTGCGAAATTTCACGAAAGTGCATTGTCCTACGATCTTGCACTGTACCGCAATTCACTAAGATCGTGCGCCCGATATCCTGCATTTTGTCGCTTCCCCGCTCTGGTTCGACTGAGTTCACCTTCTTCTTCCTGGTGCATGTAAGTGCATTGTCTTGCGACAGAATTTGAATCTTAAATCCCGTGCTCAGTCCGAATCAGTCGGATCGTCCGACGGCACGGCCCCTGATTCCTGTCGCATGGAAGCCAGCACAGCTGAGCCACAATTCGATCACATGCGACACAATCCCAGTGCAAACCCCTGTTAAATACCTGTCAAAGCTGCGCAAATCCAGAAAACCGCAAACAGTCTGAGGAAAATGCGATCCGCGACCCTTAGTATATAAGCCCCAAAGTGTTCACGTAGAACTACTACTCCTGATGGTGTCTATCTAAACTTCCACCACCTTTTTATCGTCATATAGGGATGACTACTGCAGGTAACCCCCAGATTGCCATCACTGGTAACAGTTTAGTCATAGTTTATTCCAGAGGTCAGACTAAGCAGAAAAGGTTCAGGAATGGATAAACTATCACAAAGCAAAAGCGTTTTCACAAGGTACAAAACCTTATTGCTCAGACACCTTCCTTAGGGAAAGGTGTCTTAACTATGCTTAAAGGCATTGTCCACTTTTCAGCAAATTATTAATATGGTATGGGTATGAAAAATCGTACAATTTTACTTTCTGTAAAAATTCCTTACAGTTTTCTAGATCTCTGCATGCTGTCCTTCTATAGAAAGCTTGTATGTTCCAGGGGATAAAAAAGTGTCCATGGTCATGTGAGGTCACACAGGTGCACGAGCTGTTAGTATCACACGGTTCTGATCACTCTCTGTGATAATAATGAGTTGTGCACCTGTGTAACATCATATGACCATGGACAGATCTCTTTCTGCTGGAAGTAAATAAAGAAGATTCCTATAGAATGACAGCAAGCAGAGATCTAGAAAACCACGAGGAATTGATACACAAAGTGTATTGAAAATTGTATAACTTTTCTTACACACACCATAACAATTCAACATCAATTTCAGCAAATAATTGATATTGTTAATGGAAGGAAAAGTTATACAGTTTTCCAATATACTTTCTGTATCAATTCCTGATGGTTTTCTAGATCTCTGCTTGCTGTCTTGCTATAGAAAGCTTTTATGTCTACTCCATCTTGTTAGAAATCTCTCCTTGGTCTTGTGATGGACAGGCAGGTGCACGAGTCATAATTATCACAGAGATTAATCAGAGACGTGTGATAATAACGGCTCGTGCATCTGCCTGTCCATCACAAGACCAAGGACATATTTCAATCCACTAGAAGTAAACATAGAAGCTTTCTATAGCAGGACAGCAAGCAGAGATCTAGAGAACCACGAGGAATGTATGTTGGAAAACTGTATAACTTTTCGTCATACAAAGCATATCAATTATATGATGAAAGTGAACAACCCCTTTAACTCCTTACAGACAGTCCATGAATAGTCTAATAGTATGGAAGGAGGCAATCATTAGCCTCCTTATCTGTCTAAAGTGGGCAGACCTCAGAAGGTTTTCAGATACACTCACTGCAGGAGTAAGCAGCATTAATATTAAAGAGCATTAATTACTATTATCTCCTGTTGCATTCATTTTTTAAAGTGAAAAAATGAGCTTGAAATCAGCCATAAATCCTCCTATTCCATGGATGACCCATTATACACTATCCCACCCCTATGTAAGTGTGCACCATCTCTATTCAGAATTAACAAGGTCATGAAGACTCAGCAACTTTAAAAAAAAACTTCAGCAAGTCTAAGTGTGGAATATACTCAAAAGCTGCATGTCTACTCATTTTACTTATGTTATAGTCCTGACTTATGGATGTGATTTCTCTATTATGAGAAAGATGATAAAAGAGCCCTATGTTATTCCATGGATATGTTAGACACACCCTTTATTTTATGTCCAGATAAAATTGGGTTAAAAGTGGAGTGGGGGACTGGCTGGACTGAGGTTCCCTATTATATGCTTAATAGGGAACCGTTCAGGAGCCAAAAGAGCCGGCTCTTCTTAGTGAGTGAAGTCTAATGATCCAGCTCACTAAGAAGAGCTGGACTTCTCATCGCTACCTTACATCCCCATAAAACAGAGTTTTAAACATCCCTGGTATCTAGGGATCTATAGAGCAAGTTGAGGGGCGTGGTCTAATGTCATGTGATCAGGGTGACATCAACACAGGTCCTTTAGCCTGTTAACATTAGCATACTGTACCCCATGCACATATCTGACCAGATAAAAAACCTCAGCATGCCTGCATGGCCTTCTACTCCTCTCCATGCTGGCTGCTGTGATCATGTGATATGATACGCTGTTATGAGATATACGCTTGGTGTACAGATGGCTAGTGTTAGAAGGCTAAAGGACCCACATGACATCACTGCTGCATGCAGAGAAAGCATGGGGAGGAGCTGCTGGATTCAGCCTGAGGAGACCATGCCCATCTGGAATCACTAGAAACATCCTTGTATACCAGGTAAAATTATAAAGTTGAATATTTGGGAATCTGAGGGGAACCATTTTTACCTAAAAGAAGGGTCTCAGCTAGGTATTAGGGCTTTATAGGAACCTGCCACTAGCTGTATTTGTAAAAAATGTGCTGACAGGTTCCCTTTAAGAGGTGGCCAGGGAGCACATACCTGCCCCTCAGTGAAAAGCAGTGGCCCGGGAACAGGTTGCAGAGCCGGCTGATAGATACAACTACAGGCTGCAGCAAGTAAAAATGCTACTGTTCTGCAACCGCAACATCTACCTTACTCAAGGGGACACCACCCATGAGGTGAGTTTAGCCTCTTGCCTCAAGATGGGGGGCAGCATCAAGGAAGCAGTCAACTTCTACAAAGCAGAACTGGACACTTAAAAATAGTGTTTCTTCACACCAGATGTCACCATGTACGTGAGACACTGGGGCTCATCTACTAAGGGTCCGCAGTCCGCACTATCGCCGGAATACCCGGCGTTTTTCAATGTGCGCCGCATTTAGAAAGGGTTTTTTGGCACATGCGATCAGATTTTGGCACATCGGCACCGGCTTTCACGCAACACAAATCGGGGGGCGGTCCGACGGATTCAGACAACGCAGGATTTTATAAAGTAATTTGTGACGCAAGCCAAGCACTTACATGCACCGGGAGGAAGATGGTGAACTCCGGCGGACCTAAGCGACACATGCAGGATCTCGGGCGCACAATCTTCATGAATCGAGACAGATGTGGATTCCTGCGGAAAACGCACCTCGGGGATCGCGCAGGGACCAGATAAGAAATGTGCCCCACTGTATGGAGAACCCACCTACTAAAAAATGGAGGGGCGCCATTCCATAGCTCACCTCAGGCAGCAGAAAGTTCAGGTTCTCTAGTGACCTTACCGCCTTTTACTTCTACATCAGAATACAAGATAGGGGTGCGCTTATGTACTGTTCTATCAATCCCAATTCTAGAAGATGTGGAAAACTAGGGTCAACCAAGAACCCCGGATTTCTATAGATGATCATCATACATATGGTAAAACATTAGCCAGCACCACATGGCGACACATATTTTGGAATTCTGCGCTTCTGGACAGGTGCAGTACACTTGGCTTTTCGGTGCACATGAGGTCCATTTCTCACACCTTCCCCCATCCTCTGGTTCACAGTCTCCTCTGTATCCCGAATTCTGTATTCTATTGTTAACTTTCCTAAGTTCTTCAGGGTATGTTACATAATTCAGAAAACTTCTTATCTATTTATTCCAAGATCACATTCCAGCAGCCAGCAATAGATTGCCAATAGTACTGTTCATCTGATAACCCACCTGATTAAGGGGTCGTTCCAAGACCCAAAGTCCCAAATGTTGAAATGAGTTTATGTAACCCCTTTCTCACATCCCCCGTCTGTAGATATATATCTTAGCAAAAAAGCGCTTCCATCAGCAAATAGAAGTCCTTTGAGGGCACTTAGGCTAAGTTCACACCATGTTTGAGATTGACATTCTGGGAAACAGTACTGACATATCCATCTGAGGGGTCCATTGACTATCATTAACCAAACGATTGCCAAAAGAGTGTAATACTGCCCCCCCCCATTTCCGTCGCGTGCATGCCAGCGCCGATGCGACACAATCCGATCGCGTGCGCCAAAATCCCAGGGCAATTCAGGGAAAATTTGTGCAAAACAGTAAAATTCAAGTAACGCAACGTAAAAACGCGATTCGTGCACTTAGTAAATGACCCCAATTGTGTGAATCCTGCCTTATGCATTATATGTTATTATGGTGCTCAGAGTCCCATCCCCAGGTGTGGGTTCAGTCTGTGTAGAAGGAAACGGCACTGACCAAGCTCAACAAGTTTGCATCTCCATTAAGGAATCAGACACTTCACCTACAAGGTCATATGTAGTTTAAATATGACCCCGAAGCTAAAAGGTTCCCTTTAAGGCTTTGTTTATACCGGCTTATACCAAGTGGGTGTCATACCGGGTGTTAAAGCCTCATACACACCACTGTAATGAAGGACTTGGCCTGTGACCAGGTTTTAACCCACTAAACTACCAGTCCTTCAGGTAGGGTATAAAATGTCCTTTGTAGAATTCCCTCTTTTATGTGAAACCTCCCCTGTTTATCTATATAAGAAATCCCCCCGAGTCAGGCAAATATGACTCTTCTCAACTCACATCACAGGAGATGAGTCAAGGTTAGTGGTTGCAGTAGTGTCTTTTCAGAGGCCTTTAGGCCCGTTCCACACTTGCAAGTGGGATGCGATGAACTCGCATCACACTCGCAACGCATGCTGCCGGGAACGCACGGCCCGAACGCCACCACGGGAGTGCACTCAGCATGTCAGTTCACTCCCGGTGCAGCGTTCGCGGCCGTGCGTTCCTGTGCAGCATGCGTTGCGGAGTGTGGATGCAGTTCTCGTCATCACACTCACAAGTGTGGAACGGGCCTTATCTTTGGTTCCTATGTACCTAGAAACATGCGGCTGGTGTCATATTAAAGAAAATAATGGCATCTTTTAGGTCACATTCTGATTCTTTGAGTTACAGAACTGGACATACAGGCAGTTAAATAAAAAAGTGTGAACTGGATCTTTATCTGCAGCTTACATTTTCAACTATTGTAGATGATCTGAATAACGGGATCCTTAACATTAATATGACACCAGTAGTTTGTTTTTAGGTTCTGTAGAACAGAAGATAGAGGCACTACTCCTGCAGCCATGAGCCAAACTTGACTCATCTTATGAAAAAAGAGGGAATTGTAAGAAGGACATTTCATACGCTACCTAAGGGAGGATTGCAAATCAAGCACACTTACATGCTGGTGTGTGCCCCCTCATTTATGCAAATGAGCATGAGGGGCTCTGGGCTCCAGAGATGATAATTGAGCCCAGAGCCCCTTGGCTTTTTTTAATGATTTTTTAATAAAAGCAAAAGCATAGGAAGCTAAAAGAATACTGGCAGAGGGGGCACACGCCAGTATGTCAATGTGCTTGATTTACTATCCTTCATCCTGGTGGAAGATCACAGCTGTATATAGCACATAATAAAATATACTGTTATATAGTGCCCAGGCCTCCACTCTACCATGTAACCAGCATCTTCCTAATTAGATGTCACAGAAGCCTCAGCCCCGGATTAGAACAGCAATTACTGAGAATTCCAAGATTACAATTGGATTTTCCAATTCATTGCATTCAAAACCTCCTTTAATTTGACCTTTCAGGTCAGTGTCACGACATACAGCATGTGACAGCACTACAATGCCCAGCAAGCAAAAGTATACCAAGTTGTGGAACTGATTAAAGGACTTCAAAATAAAGAATAATTTTAAAGGGAACCTACCACCCCGATTCTACCTATAAAGGTAGAAGGGGTGGTAGGTGGATGGATGGGACGTGAGGATAGCCCTTTTTTGAGCTAATCCTCACGTCCCGGGTGTCTTTTACAAAACTTTATTACATGTATATGCAAATTTTTTTATGCGGCTACTGGGGCGTGGAGTAGCTGGACATGAGGCTACTAGTCGCGGCTACTCCACGCCCCAGTAGCCGCGTTACTCCTCCTACCAGGAAATCTTCGGCGCGCAGCTCCTGGTAGCTGCGCGCCCTCGTCCGAGTCCCCCGGCTACTGAGCATGCGCAGTAGTTCCGGCCCCGGAGCCGCGCAGCCGAAGGCCTGTGTTCTGCGCATGCGCAGAACGCACGGGATCCGGACGAGGGCGCGCAGCTCCTGGTAGCTCGCCGAAGATTATCTGGTAGGCGGAGTAACGCGGCTACTGGGGCGTGGAGTAGCCGCGACTAGTAGCCTCATGTCCGGCTACTCCACGCCCCAAAAAAGGGCTATCCTCACGTTCCATCCACCTACCACCCCTTCTACCTTTATAGTAGAATCGGGGTGGTAGGTGCCCTTTAACACCTTCTTAATATATTATGTGTTTCAATTCCAATTGTGTTTCAATTTATAATATCTTTGTGTTTTGTCAGTGAATGGAAAGACCCCATTATCCATTCCGTTGTATAGAGGTTTTAAAGGAAAACAACAGTTCAGCTCCCATACACATTACCTTTTGGATACATCACCAATATCAAGGGGGAGCATGGAAAACCTCTCTAAACAGAACGACCCTAAAGAAATGTTAACCTCTGGAAATGTAAACCATTCACTGACAGCAAGCAGTTTTGACAAATGTGGGACATGGGACCCATGCACTCATGATCAATGGGGGTCCCAATAATTGGACATTTCTATTCCATGATCCTCTTTGATAAGCTGCAATTAACCCCTTTAACACTGAAACTCCCCTACAAGCCTAATATTTGGCGGCTGGGGAAACCTGAGATCTGTATTGCTGAAATACATGGACTGTTGTCAAGTCCTGGAGAAGTAAGATTTCAGTGGAGATGTCAGTAAAATTGAGAAGCAATAACAAGATCCAACACCCAGAGCGAACCGCATATCCTTCTATTTTAAGGTAAATCCAATTTTACGTCTCCAAAGTCTGGGTCCAAGTCAATAGTCTAAGACATTGATCCTAGGAAGCATCAATCATCCAGGTGATAAAAACCTGCCTGGATTAGAGCCACCAGATGACAAGTGCCTGCTGACAAGACTTTCGGCAGGACTCGTTATCCTTTTACACTGATGTGTTCTTCTTCTTCAAAGCATTTCATTGTTTTATTGGATTGCCCTGTAGGCTCCGTTCACACCCAGCATTTTCATGGATATCATATCACATGTATAGTGTTAGTGGAAAGGAATGCAAATGAGTTCCCATATCCCAATAAGTCCTTATTCACATGACTTTATTATGGCTTCATTATTATCCATACAGTAGTAGGAAGCTTTATAGTACTTGATTATATGTCATATCTCATCACAGAGCATCATTCTTAAAGGGAACTTATTGCCATGTTTTACCCCACTAAACTACTAGCCCCCTCCAGGTAGGGTATGAAATGCCCTTTCTAGAATTCCCTCTTTTATATGAAATTTACCTATAAAAAAAAAATCCTCCAAAGTCAGGCAAAAATGACTCTTCTCACGTCATTTTCACATGAGATGAGTCAAGTTTAACGGTTGCAAGGGGAGGGTCACTTTTATTGTTTATTGTTCTGTAGTACCTAGAAATATGCACTTTGTTTCATGTTAAAGATAAGGATCTAATCTTTCAGATCCCATCAGGTTTATGGCTTTTTGAGCTCAAGTTCCAGAGACTAAGGGGCACATTTTCTTACCCGTCCCGTTGCGTCCGCCGATCCGGAATGTCCAATGAGGAATCGGAGCTGCCGCGATTCACTAAGATCATGCATCCAATTTCTTGCATGTGTCGCTTCCCCACTGAAGTCCGCCGGAGATCACCATCTTCTTCGCGGTGCATGTAAGTGCATGGCTTGCAACACAATTTTGAAAGTTAAATTCCGCGGTTTGTCCGAATCAGTCGGATTGTCAGACAGCCATGCCCCTGATTTGTGTCGCATGAAAGCCGGGGCCGATGTCCGCCAATCCGCTCGCTTGCAACAAAAACCCCTGTGCAATTCAGGGCAAATCCGAAATATTCAGGAAACCCGATGGAAATGAGTCTGACGGACCCTTATTAAACGTGCCCCTAAGAGTTAAAAAAGTAGATGTCTCCCCCTTGCTTTCTTAACATTCTCCATCCCTTCGCTTGCTCACACAGTGGGTCGGGGAAATTGCTCCTGCACAGTGTAACAGCCTATGAAGCTACAGCACAGTCACTGTGCCTGGATCTATGAGTAAGTGGCCCTGGTTCATCATGCTTGATTTTGATGGTTGATTTCCTTTAACCCTGTAATGCTGCTCAAAATACAGGTATCTGTACTGTACATTATGGAGTTGATATCGGTTCAGCTCATCATCAGAGCCGAAAATATGGGTTGTCAGTTGTAATTTACAGCTGACACTCCCAAGCAGTACTCACGATTGAAGCTCACTCGGACTCCAGTGATGAGCTGAACCGGCATCAGAAAACACTAATTTTCAGCTGTAACTTACAGCGTTTTCGAAGTGAGCTCCAAACGTGGGTGTTAACCTGTTAAATCTAAATGCCTGCCAGGAGATTCCATTCTCGATGAGCAATCCCGCAGCATCTTCGGGGGTGCCGATCACTGCTATGATAGCCGCAGGTTCAAATCGAGGACCCTGGGGCTGTCCATAATAAATACTTGTATGATCCTACCACGAGAGGACCATGCAGGCACTGTCTGCCTATGGGATTATATAGGCTGGCAGTAATAATACACTGCAATACATATATATAATACATCATTATAATGCATAAGCAATCAGACGATTGCCTGCTCATGTCCCATAGACGGAAATATATAAAACAGTAAAAAAAAAAAATTAAAAAAAGTTTTAAATAAAAGGTAAATTAATACATCTAAAATAAAAGAAAAAAATGTCAAAAATCTATTACAGAACTAATGTTTTCTCTAATCCCCTCACAAAAAAAGTTACCGTATATACTCGTGTATAAGCCGAGTTTTTCAGCACAAAAAATGTGCTGAAAAACGTCCCCTCGGCTTATACACGAGTCACAAAATAGTAAAAATACTTTAAAAATAATAAACTCATATACTCACCCTCCGTTTGCCCGATGTGCAGCGCTGCTCCCCGATGTCCGCGCGGTCCTCTTCGGCTTCCGCGCCGTCTTCTGTCTTCTGTAAAGTCGCGCTGGGCCGCAATTGCTCTCCCGGGCGCGAAGTCAGAAGACGGGCGCGGAAGCCAGAAGAGGCCCGCGCGGATATCGGGGGCATGCGGGTCAGGCTGGGCGTGCTGTATACTATGGGGCAGGCTGGGTGGCTATATACTATGGGGCAGTTGGGCTGGCTGTAATACTCTGGGGGCAGGTTGGGCTTGCTGTATACTACTGGGGCAAGCTGGGCAGTGCTGTAATACTACTGGGCAGGCTGGGCAGTGGCTGTATACTAACTGGGCAGGCTGGGCAGTGCTGTATACTACTGGGGCAGGCTGGGCAGTGCTGTATCTACTGGGGCAGGCTGGGGGCAGTGCTGGCATACTACTGGGGGCAGACTGGCATGCTGTATATACTAGGGGCAGGCTGTATACTACAAAATTGTTCCCTTGGGGGAGTTAAATCTGGATAGTCCCTTGTTTAGAAGGACCTGGGGGTACTAGTAGATCCAAAAATTGAATAAGCAGCCTGCAATGTCAATCACTTGCCTCTAAAGCTAGTAGGATCTTGCGTGTATCAAATTGGAATTGACTCTCGTGATAGGGATGTACTATTACCCCTGTACAAGCACTGGTTCGGCCTCACCTGGAATTGCTGTCCAGTTTCTGGGCACCGGTCCATAAAAGGGATGCCCTGAGCTGGAGAGGGTTTCACGTAGAGCCACAAAATGAGAAGGGGTATGAGGGTCTAGTTGAGGAAGCTTAAACAACTAGATTTATTTAGTCTGGAAAGAGACGACTACTAGGGGACATGATTAATTTTATTTAAATAATGAATGGTCCATACAAAAATATGGTGGTTAGTTGTTCAGATTAGATCACATCAAAAGACGAGGGGGCACTGTCTCGTCTTGAGAAAACAGGTCTTAATCACGGGCTACATGGCTTTTTACTATGAGAACTGTCCTCTGTGGAATAGCCTGCCTCATGCGCGGTCACAGCATGGACACAGAGAGCTTTAAGAAGGGTCCTAGATGCCTTTTTACACCTAAATAACATGCTGGTTATGTATATAGAATGGTTTCCTCCTAAATCCCTTCTCATCCATCCCTTTTTCCCTTACTTGGTTGAACTTGATGGACATTGTCTTTTTTCAACCGTATAAACTATGAACTATGAAACTACTGGGGGCAGGCTGGGGTGGCTGTATACTACAGGGGGCAGGCTGGGATGGCTGTATACTACTGGGGGCAGGCTGGCTATATACTGGGGGGGTCTGTGACCAATCCATTTCCCACCCTCGGCTTATACTTGAGTCAATAGGTTTTCCCAATTTTTGGTGGTAAAATTAGGGGTCTCGGCTTATACTCAGGTCTGCTTATACTCGAGTATATACGGTAATTTATATGTATCCATAAGGCATAGACACCCCAATACAATATCACTGAATAATTAATTTCATCCCAGAAAATTAAGTACTATATAGCTCATAGATTTTTAAAGGTGGAGAGTGAAAAATAGAAATGAAAAAACAAATAAAGGCCAGGTCATTAAGGGCTTGCCAATGAAAGAGAATTCTCAAATTTCAATCCCCCTAGGGCAGTGGTGGCAAACCTATGGCACGGGTGCCAGAGGTGGCACTCAGAGCCCTTTCTGTGGGCACTCAGGCCATTGACCCAAAGACAGAGCTCACCAAACAGGACCAAATTCACCAAATCTTCCTGCAGACCCAGGCAATTTTAAGAGATGCTTCAATCAGCACTATTTTAAAACAACACTTCATTGGCTGTTTGGAACTACGGTAAAAGTGAGAGTGTTGATAGAACTGCAGAATATTCTTACTGTACAGAGAGACCCTGGTGAGAAGCTTCAATGATAGTCTGAATGTTCCCTCCTTCTTTCAACTGTATTTGTGGCCCCAAGGGGCCGATATGATTGATAAATGTTGAAGAACAGGTAGCAATAAGTTACTTGACTAAGGGTGCGTTGTGCACCAGAAACGCGTAGGCTTATGTGACCTTATATGCACTTGCGGGGGTTATGCTTACTATCTTTTTAATGGACTTACCTTAAATAAAGATCTCTTCGATGGAAGACAAACATTTTTAATCAAGCACTGTTGCGGAGTCTCATGTTTTTCTTGGAGCAATAAGTTACTGCTTAAAATGCAATGTTGGCACTTTGCGGTAATTAAGTGGATTGTGGTTGTAGTTTGGGCACTCAGTCTCTAAAAGGTTCGCCATCACTGCCCTAGGGGACAATATGGATCATTTTTAACCCCTTACGTTACAATTTTACTCAGTTTTATTGCTGTTTTAGTTCCTATCACTCAATGATGGTCAGTGTAAGATTCCGTAGTCTGGGCGGGGACTCTCTAAGCAGACACATGAGATGCTGTGTGCTGACAATGTGCTTGATTATCAGGATGCAGGGTTTATCTACACCTTTATTTAGCTTCTGAACATTGTACTAGTATTTTACATAGAGAAAGAGAGATGAGACAGATCAGAGATAAGATAATGAGATCCATGAGAAGCATGTAACATTCTCAGCTCTCCTTCATCTCACCTACAAACGCACATTATTAGATCTTATGTGCCTCCCTCCCCCTTCCCAGGATAAAGACTTTATCTTCCTGTAGCTTGTAGCTTTACTCTCCTCACCATGTGTTGCTTGTCGGCAGGAAGTCAGTGTATGTTTGAGCTCGTCCTGGAATGCAAGGGTGGGGGTTGGAGGTAGAGGGCAGCTCAGAGCAGCGTCAGACAGGAGAACAAAATGTCCTCCGGACCCTAAAGTCAGAAGATTCAGGGTTGGGTCCAGGGGCAACCAGAAATGTGTACACCAGGACTGATAGGGAGAATACCCCTTCAAGTCACAAAATGGCTGCATTCCTAAGGGGTTAAATTGGATGAAATAAATCTTCTTATTTTAATTATAAGTGATAATATTTATGGATGATTCAATAAATAAAAAAGCGAATACACTAAGAAGTCCTTGAGTTCTTGAATCAAGAAAAAAATTTAACTTGAACATTTGGTGCCAAATAGAGACAATACCACACATAGAGAAGTAGGGAACGGCTATGAGATCACATTGCAAAAAATGTTTTAAATTTATCCACGGATTCCACAAATTCCAAGTTTGAAAATTGAGGAAGGAGCAGTTTCATGGTCACATTGACTGTTCCCTCTCCTTCTACTATACATTAGGGAAGGGGGAATGGGAGACTTCCAAGACTAAGTGATTGGAATTCTAGTAGAAGTAAGAATGTGGTAAATTGTTACAGTATAGGGAATTCAGGTATTTACTAAACAAAAATATCCAAGATGTTATCCCGCAGGGTATATACAGGTATAGACACTTTAACGGACATGCAGGAGACAGAGTCTTGGCCACACTCTACACCTTTGTGCAACAGAAAAGTATTCACTCCACTTTAGAGCTTAAAGGGCTATTCCCAACTGGTCAACCACATTTAATTTAATTCATTTGCCATATATAAACATTTCTTTAATTGAACATTATTAAAAAGAAGCGTAGGAACACAGGAAAGCGCCTGGGAACGCTAATGGGCTTTCTCTTCCACAGGAATGGCTTAGGGAAGCCTGGTATGGAAACCATAGGAGATCCTAGGAGGGAAGATCTGGCGGGGAGTGAAGGGAGGTGCCGGATTATAAGGGCATGCCGGATTAGCAGGAGCCAATCAGGAGGACGCTGGCCCTTTAAGTCTTAAAGAGCTGGCGCGCGCTCGCCCTAGCAGTGGGAGCATGCGGCCTAGCAGGAGTACAGCCAGGTGCGTGGAGAGGTGAGTCCAGGCCGTGGAACGGGACAGCACGGGTGTGATTGCGATCCGCGGCAAGGATCGCGGGTGCATCTGTGACAACACTTACCGTCTCTGTGCAGTACAGTAAAGCTCCCAGGGAGCACATCCTGGGGCCCCCACCACTTTAACTTTTAAAGGGGCCCCCACCAATTTCGGACAGTTAGCAACTCAGCTCAGCTGACTCACTGACCCGTGACCACCTGAATCACACACAAACATCTCGGTGGGGGAGATCGCCAATGCACTGAATCGACGGCAGCATGTAGTGATGGGACGCCATCCCATCACTACATGCTGTTGATGGCAGGCGTGTGTTCACAGAGGTTGGCGGCTGCCCGAATTAAAAGAAAGAGGCTGCAGCGTCGTGGGCTCACTGGAAGGGAAGGTGAGTATATAGTTTATTATTTTGTGGCTATATACTACAGGGGGCTGGTGGCTACATACTACAGGGAGCCAGTGGCTATATACTACAGGGGGCTAGTGGCTATATACTACAGGGGGCTAGTGGCTATATACTACAGGGGGGTGTTGGCTATATACTACAGGGGGCTGGTGGCTATATACTACAGGGGGCTGGTGGCTATATACTACAGGGGGCTAGTGGCTATATACTACAGGGGGCTGGTGGCTATATACTGCAGGGGACTGGTGTTTATATACTGGGGGGGACTAGCAGGCTATATACTACAGGGGCTTGTAGTGAAACCCAAGTAATCAGTAACCAACTCCCAGTGTCTTTCATTTAAACAATTGCAAAACTATTGTGTTGGTTACCGGTCGCATGCGTTTCACTTGTGACCGCACCCTTATCTGGTCTATCTGGAGAACCATTATTATTTCCCTTGAGCAACATTGACTTTATTGAAAAAACATTGTTGGAAGGGCCTCCACCAGTTTGCGCCCAGGGGCCCCCACCACGATTAATCCTGCCCTGCTGGCAGGAAGGGTCAAATTTGCCCAAAGGCAGATTCCTTGGACCTGGGCTAATGCCACACTGTCCCACTACTCCTGGTGTAACAGGGGTAGCACCCAAATTCTTTGGGCGTTATAGCAACAGGAGACTAGTACTGGACTACTACTATAGATATTCCTTTTTTTTGCATTATTTTTTCTATTTGTGTCCACACTATGACGGGATGAGACTCTAAAAATAATATGGAGGTAGCAGTGGTATTATCTGTGATTGGGGTCATAACTCCCATTCTCCTCTCTGTATGACAACCTGTTTCTGAAACCCTTCCTTATCTTCCCATTTTGTGTTTTCTTCATCCATACCAGTCGGAGGCACCTTGGCTTCCCCTGCCTTACATCTCGCTCACATAACTCTTTCCTTCCTCTCCCTCTTCTCGGAGTCTTTTTTCGCACTTCTCACCCTGTGTTCCTTCCCGCCCACCCCCCCCCCCCCCCCACCCTTCCCTATTTTTTTTATTTTTTTTCTCTCCTCTGAAGTACTATCTGTACTGATCGGAGCAAGTCATTTCTGCCAACAAGTGCTAGGGGCCCATAGCAGGGTACTGGCTGACATCTTCCACCAGCGCACGCTGGATGCAGACCACTGGGAATCATCTGGATAGGAGTGTAATACAGGAGGGGGGTCTGGGCAGTAGTGCGTATAGACATAAGTAAAATAAGCTTCCGCCTATGGACTAATGCAGCGGAGAGAGGCCTCGGTTCACTCGATGGCGGCTGTAATTGGCATCAATAGCGATTTGTGTGCTTTAACTGATTCAGTGCCAATGTGGCTGTCAGTTACGTTGTCCGGGTAGGAAATGCACAATTCGGCGGCTGAGAAGGAGCACAGGTTTGGCTGTGACAAAGCCCTGATATATTTCTGCCTTGTATTGGCCGGGATCACCTCTCATTGTGGTGAAGTGGAAGCAGCCAGTGTGTAATGAAGTACGGTGAATATACTTGGCTGGGGAACGGCGCAGAGATCGGCGCGCTGGACACTGAAGCTCTGGGGTCTGAGCGAAATTTGTCTTGGCCCGAAAAATCCCTGACTCATTCACCTGCAGGGTTCATGTATATGTGAACGAAATGTGAAAATATGTGAAACCTGAAGCTGATCTTATATAGTTTAATGTCGACTATTGTTCCCTGTTGTCAGCCAGTTATCACTGCTTAGGGATAGCTGAGAAAGACATCTGCCATGATAGGATGCAGGTCTCTGAAACATGAACATAGATAGGAAATTACTGATACTGTGGGAAATTTCTGCTTAATATGTAATTTTTTAAGAGAATAGATAACATAGATTTTAACAAAAAGATGTACTTATGTACATAACATCATCAATTCAGTGTAAAATTATCCATACACCATGTATTGGAACTCATGGGCACATGAAAGCGCCTCCAGCAAGGGCTAATACATAGGGGCTTATTTACTAAGGGTCCGTGGATCACATTTCAGTCGGACTGTTCATGGTTTACGGGATTTGCGCAGCTGGGACAGGTATTTAGCAGGGGATTGCGTCGCACACGATCAGATTTTGGTGCCGCGACGGTGGCTTTCATGCGACAGAAATGGGAAGGGGGTGCCATCGGACTATCCGACTGATTCGGACTGAGCGCAGGATTTATTATTCGAATTGTGTCACAAGACAATGCAATTACATGCACCAGGAAGAAGAAGGTGAACTCCAGCGGACCTGAGCGGGGAAGTGACACATGCAGGATATCGGGCGCACAATCTTTGTAAATCGTGGCACAGTGCATGATCGTCGGACAATGCACTTCGGGTGAACTCCGTCGGCCGGGTAAGTAAATGTGCCCCATAGTGTATGGATAAGGCTCCACTAAAATAATACCAATATCTACCATCAAAATCCAACTTAAATCAGGTACTGCGGTAATCTTCTTATATTTGTTATCCATGACCTCCTTCCTTCTAAAATCAATGTTCAAAATGATGCTAATGATCCAGTAGCTCAGTAGAGCAGTAGTTTCACAGGCTGTTAGGCCCGTTCCACACTTGCGAGTCCTGGATCTTTGAGTAAGTGCCCCTGGTTTATCATGATGGATTTTGATGGTAGATTTCATTTAAGACAACCCTTCTAAGGTTGCAAAGAAGGTGGCTCTTCCCAAAATTATCCTTGACCCTCTATTTCTAATGAGCAGAAATTGGACAAATTGGGTCGAGAGGGATCAGAATCTTGTGTGTTGAGAGGGATCGGGAAGCAGAGACTAGTGGAGTACTTGTCCAACAAGGGCTGAAGGTGGTGGATGTTGATATTTTACTTTTTTTAACCCGTAATGTGTCGGTTCAGTTGACTATCCTATTAACGTAGCAAGTTGTATTGAGATAGTAAATGACTTCTTCTTTGCTAAGAAATGGGATGTAATGATGTTACTTTACACCGTAACTTAAGACTCCAGGACCAGATATTAATTGGAATTAATTAAGGAGCTCCTGTTCCAGATTTCTAATGAGGAGCATAAATAGTTAATTTAATTTAACTTTGAGGAAACTCTTTCGGCTATTATCATGAATGTCGTCAGTAGGGGGCTCCTTGTCCTCACAGCAGGAATCCAGAGCCCCAAATCTGGTGACATGATTACTAATTTCCATGCTTTTATATGCTTGGTCTGAAAATGTGGTGGGTTTATATGATAGTGGTGGGACTTAAAATTCAAACTATTGCAAGTTTCTTTATAGGAAACTAAGTTAAAGGAGTTCTCCAATGACTTACAAGTTAGCCCCCATCTACGGGATAGGGGCTAACTTGCTGATCGGATCAGGAGACCAGATAAGGAAGGATCAGGAGAACGAGGGTTCATTGTAGCCTGTTGTACCCCTCTATGACGCAGTTATAGATTGGTGAATATTGCGCTCAGCTATCTCCGTCAGCACCACTTGTACAGTGGGGTAACCAGAAGCTGATGGGCCCCAGTACAAAGTCTGTGCCAGGCCCCTGACTATAATGTATGGTTTATAGTAATAGTCTTCTCATATGGGAAAGCATATGGGAAACACCATAAGGGCCACCATAAGCGCCCCCTAAACCTCTTGGGCCCGGGTGCATTCGCAACCTCTGCACCCCTAAAGTTATGCCCCTGCACTTGTGAACCACTGCTGTAGAACCTCTTGCAAGCCCGGAGGCGTATAGCCGTTGGGCTAATGACTGCACAAAGGGGTCTTAGTTAGCGGGGTTATAAGTACAGGAATAGGCCCTTCTTTAACTAAGGTGGTTTTTCCCTTTCCTTTCTGTCTCCCTGCGTATTCCAGGGAGGTGGGGGCTACGTGACTAGGGGCGGGCTTGTGTCGTGGGTGGTACAGGAAGTGAGCATAGCATAAATAGGGGCTGCAGACGTCACTCACCCTCTTTCTGGATTGCGTTTCCCACCCGCCCTCCCTTTGTTTACGGTATTTTCGGCTTTGCTTTTGTCACAGCTGGCGGTTAGTTGGGTTATTTGGCCTACATGCCCATTGGCTGGCAGGCATACAGGTGGGAGGGGTTTGGTTGCTCTTTGTTTGTTTAAATTTGTTACCTGTCAAGTTATGTTTTAAATAATACAAAAAAATAATATAAAAAAAATACAAGATGTTTATTATAATAATAATATATAAAGCTGTGGCCGACCCTCATGTCAACCCACATATGTTTAACGTTAATACAAGTCTCTGTGTGTTTATTTATCGGCGAATATTGGTTTAAGGTTAAAGGGGCCTGAGCTCCCGGTGGTTCATGGTTTTATTTTATTTGGGCAGTCTTAACCTAAGAAAACTTAGACTAGACACTATAACAATTATCATTAGAGTTATCAATAGCCACTATGATAAATAAAAAAAATTTATAAAATTTATAAAATTATAGCTGATCTCTGATTGGTTTCCCTGGGCAACTATAACAGTTATGAGGGGGTGACACAAGAGCTTACAGTCTATGAGGATAAGCCGTCTGACAAGGGGGGCAACACAGTCGTCATGGACACCAAGGACTATATAAACATGGTCATGCGATTGTTATCGGATAGACACACCTATAAAGTCCTCCATAATGACCCCACATCAAAATATATCAGTGAATTGAATCTACTTCTCTCTGAAGCCAAAGATGCGAACCTGATTAGTGACGATGAATATAAAATTCTTTACAACAAACATCCTACCATAGCCACATTTTATGCGCTACCAAAAGTGCATAAATGTCGATCCCCTGTTCCAGGGAGACCGATTGTCTCTGGTTGCGATTGTCTCACACAATCCTGCAGCGTCTACATTGATAAGATGCTGCAGCCATTTGTTGTAGCCCTTCCCTCGTATCTACGTGATACGAAGGATATCATTGAGAAAATTCAGGAATTACCATTGACCCATACCACCATGATTGCTAGTCTAGATGTGGAGTCTTTGTATAGCAATATCGAGCACAAGCTGGGCCTGAAGGCAGTCGAACATTTTCTGACCACTAAGGCGATACAGTTCAGAGAACACAATCAGTTCATACTCCAACTGTTGTACTTCATTCTTACTCACAATTACTTCCTCTTTAATGGGTCCTTCTACCACCAAGTCAGGGGGACCGCGATGGGGGCGACTTGTGCGCCCTCATACGCCAACCTCTTTCTTGGATGGTGGGAGGACACCATAGTGTTCTCTGAGGAATACACCAAGTACACCCAGTATATATCATACTGGGGCAGATTTATTGACGATATCCTTATCCTGTGGGAGGGAGGTAAGGATCTATTTAAGGAATTCGTCAACCAACTGAACTGTAATCAGATCGGGATGAAATTTACATCAGAGATCAATGAGAACGAGATCTGCTTCCTAGATCTAACAATCAGTATGGATTCACTAAGATGCCTCAAAACGGATATCTATCGGAAACCGACTTCCACCAACAGCTTTTTACAGTGGCAGAGTTGGCACCCGCAACCACTCAAGTCAGGTATACCGATAGGACAATACCTGAGGGCACGAAGAAACTGTTCTGACGATGCCCTGTTTAAAAAGGAATGCGACAACCTCTACCGTAGGTTTAGGAGTCGGGGTTACCCGAAGAAATGCTTGTATAAAGCTTATGCGAGAGCCAAGAACACTGACAGAAACACACTGTTTGCCAAAAAAGACCAACAACCAACTGAACAAATTGTCAGATGCATCGGTACATATGATGCATACGCTGAGACCATTAGGAACATCATGTCTCGCTATTGGCCAATACTCACGGCTGACCCCGACCTAGCAGAAAAACTAACAGCAAAACCCACTATCACCTATCGGAGAGGCCTAAATCTACGCAATCTTTTAGTACACAGTCACTTTAGTGAATCATCTGAATCGGCCCAGAGACCAAGGAGCACTTTACAAGGTTCATATCCCTGCGGGTCCTGCTCGTTTTGCCCGTTGATGCTAAAAACGAAAACATACACTAACCCAGTAGATGGTTCTACCTACACGATTAAATACCATCTAAATTGTAAAAGCACAGCTGTGATATACGTGGCACAATGTACCTGCCCACGATGGTATGTGGGCAAGACGATCCAACAGCTCCGCAGGAGAATATCTAGTCACATCAGCTCCATCACGACAGGGAAGGATACCCCGATCTCCAGACATGTGAGACTGCATCATGAAGGAGATGCCAATGTCCTGCGTTTCTGGGCCATAGATCAGGTCCGATCGGGACCCCGACAGGGAAACATCGACCATAAGCTTCTACAGTTGGAAGCCAGATGGATCCACCGACTTAAATCCCTGAGCCCATCGGGCCTGAATGAAGGCTTTACCTTCGCAGCATTTCTCTAAGGGGCCACTTACGTGCATCTTTATCTTCTTCATTTTTTTCAAAAGAAAGAGAAAGAAAAAAAAAAAAAAAAAAATTTTTTTTTTTTTTTTTTTTTTTTTTTTTTTTTTTTTTTTTTTGTCTTTATTAGAAGTGGTATTGTATACCTCATCACTTCTTAAAGGATGGATATTCATTACTTGGTGTGCCAACCAAGAATTCTATACCCATATACCCCTCCCCCTCTATGCACTATTTTACTGACCTAGGATATTATATGGGAAATGCTCAGAAGTATACCTACCTAACCTAGCGGATGGGTGCATTTTGCCTGATCTCCACCGTGGCGTTTGTGGACAGAGTGCCTGAGCGTGCTTGGTCCCCTTGAAAAATGCTCGAGTCTCCCATTGACTTCAATGGGGTTCGTTATTCGAGACGAGCACTCGAGCATCGGGAAAAGTTCGTCTCGAATAACGAGTACCCGAGCATTTTAGTGTTCGCTCATCTCTAAACAGGACCAAACTTAGAATGAGGGTCAGTCAAGATCCAAACCAACATCCTTTACGGCAAGCTCACTGCTCAGCTCGTGGCAAAAATTTATGCCAAGACTAGTAGGCTCACAAAAAGTCCCATGGATTCCTGACACAGCTGGGGGGAAGGGGTCCTCTAAACCAGTGGTTCTCACCCTGTTACGACGCCTTTGGGTTCTCTGTGAACTTAGGAATTGCTGTAACTACTAGCCATGGCTATAATTGGCTAGTCATGGCTAGCTGCTGGGGGCGTTCATTTGCCCGATTGGCTGTTTTGGTCACCAATCTGGCAATGTGTCCAGAACACACGGCCGTACACATACATCAAGTCCGCTCAACTCTAATCAGGACCTTTTGCTATACCCTGACGTCTTATACCATATGATTGCAACGCAGGACTATAGGAAGGAAACCCAATATCGTCCTTGTGCTGTGCATGCTGCGGAACGTAGTAGAATAAAATAAGGAATGACTTTTGAAGTTTTATAGTCCACATTAAGGGATCCATTCTAATATATTATACATCTGCTATAGTAAAAAAAAAATGCACATTTCTCCGAGCATCTGTTTTGATAAATCTCGCTGTGAATGTTATGTGGATGATCAGCGCAGTTCGATTAAAGGTCACAAGGAGGGAGTTCTGGCCCGGGCCATGAAAGACGAGACCGCTCACATATTTAGAGGGAAAAATATGGATCATAGATTAGGAACATTTGTTGATTTCATTCCCTTAATATCAGGTAAAAAATGGAACACAAATACAATTTCAGTCCAATAATAAAAACCAATTTGAAACAGACATAGACAGAAAAATTACTTCCACCCAATGCAGTTATCTGAGGAAACCACCGGGGGAATACAGAAATGATGCGCAGTATAACCGCGGGGGGTTTCTTAAAGTTTTATATATTGTTGAGCTCATGTGGGGTTGGAAGACAAGTTAGATGGAAATATAAACTATAGCTCTAATTCGGATTTAGGAAAAGGGTTCATCATTTTATGAGTGATTCTGCTTTACGCCATATACAGTGTATAGCTGCACAATAAGGATCACATCCCTGAGCGAGAATCAAAAATGTGTAGAATGTGTCCAAAATGTATATAAAAACTCCTAAAGTCTTCACAAAACATTTACCATCGAGTAACTAAGGTTCTGGATCCAGATCCTTCCGATTTCTTTTATTATACCCTCACATTCTACTTCTAATGGCACCAGATACCCCCAAAACACGTAGGAAGCAGCGTTTAAGTCCACGTGATTCAACGGATAACTCTCTGTCCACGTAAAGGAAATCTACCATCAAAATAAAGCATGATCTACCAGGGACACTTGCTCATAGATCCAGGCACCGTGACTGTGGTAATCTTCTTATACTTGTTAACCCATGGCCTCATTTCTTCTAAAGTCAACTGTTAAAATTATGCTAATGAGTCAGAAGGGCTCTACCTGAACCCCTGTGTGTTCTATCTTCACTGGCTATTAAACTTTCTCACCCTGTTGTCTTTGCACTGTTTTCTGCTACCGTGTATACAACAGGAAGAGAAAGAGGGAAGTACTAAGAGAGCAGGGAGGGGCAGAGACGTAACTACAGTGGTAGCAGCCATAGTAGCTGCTATGGGGCCCAGAATGTCAGGGGGCGCCGGTACCAGGGTAATAGATGCTTATTGGGTCTGTATATACATTAAGTTTGTGTGTGCTGTGTATATACTGTATGTGTCTGTGTTTATGCTGGATGTCTGTATGGTATTGTATGTATGTATGTGTGTAGTAGAAATGGCAAATTGTAGGGGGAAAAAGACCTAATGCAAGTGTGTGATGTGTATATGCTGTATGTCTGTGTATATGATGCATGGGTGTATATTGTACTATATGTATGTGTGTATATGCTCTATGTATGTATAAACTGTGTGTGACTGTGACTAACTCACATGTACGAGTATGCAAATGTGTATATTTTTTAAGGGGAAGGGGGCCCCATTCAGCAGCCAGCTATGGGGCCCAGTCTCTCCTAGTTATACCCCTGGGGAGAAGGGTGAGACTGTGTAACAGTTTGTGAAGACAGAGCACGGAGGGGCTTTGGTACAGCCCTTCTATCTCATAAGCATAATTATAAAAGTTGCTCTTACAAGGAGGCCATGGATAACAAAAAAAAGAAGATCAGCACAGTCACGGTGCCTGGATCTATGAGTAAGTGTCTCTGGTTTATCATGCTGGATTTTGATGGTAGATTTCCTTTATCACCTGCCTAAAACTTTTGCACAGCATGGTAATTTTCCCAAACAAAAAACTCCCTAATGGTGCCTTAACTATTACTAGGATATTTTTGGTATAGGTGGTAAGCGCCAGCTATAATCTGATTTACGTGCTCGTAAAACACTGACATGTGAGGAGGTAACATGACTTTTTACTACTAAGTTAATGTGTGCTTTGTCTGCGCTGTGACGGAAACGCTATCAGTCGATCTCAGTCAAACCCTCACTATCGCCTCTTAGCTATTTTGAGCCTTGTGTGTTTGGACAGTTATTATTTGGCTGGATCGCGCCGACTGTTTCAGTTAATGATCTCTTAGTACTTAGTCCAGGCGTTGGACAAAATATAGCAAAACATGGCAGCTCCATACATCTGAAACCCCAGACTCCACCTCAGAAGCCATCAAGTCTCTTCGGGCTCCGAGTAATGCAGAACAAATCACAGACATAAAGGAGAGGGGCCAGGGAAAGCAACAAAGAACAGTCAAGTCTGTAGGAGGAGAGGGTGGGTGATGGGCAAAAACTAGACGGATATAAAAGGAGAACTGTAAAGACAAAGAGCAAAGGAAATCGGTCAACAATACAAGATACATTAATATTGTCGTCCTGGGTCCCCCTTACCGGGGTTCTTATTATTCTGGTGGGTCAGTCTGACCTTACTTATAAAGATTAACTATCACATTATTAAAACATTCATATATTTGCCAAAAAAATGCAAAAACTACTGACCCCCAGCTCAGTTAAAGGGGTTTTCCAACTACAATGGTAACAATGACGTAAAACAGCAACACCGATCCATCCTACAACCAGAACTTTTTGTCTCCCCCTGTTGGTCTCTGTTTCAGCTACCGAAACTGGTTCTGGCACCTAGTTTGACATTGCTAACCAGATCCATGCTCCTGTAATATAAACCTGTCCACAGATGGGTCTGTAGGACGATGGGACCTCAGTGAGGGCAACCCTTTCCCCCAGGCCTGATACGCATTGAGGTCTGATTTCATTTTCATGTCCGGTCCAGTTTCGTAAATTAAGTATTTAAAGGAACACTCTAGTTACAGCTGTTTCATTGAGCTATAACTTGTAGGGGGCCTGGAGGGAGGAGCAGGACTCTAGGTTCTATCAATACAATGAAAATGAGTCCTGCTCCTCCCTTTAGGACCTGCACCATGTAGTATTCAACTGGACTGGAGTGTTCCCTTAAAGGGACACTGTCACCAGATTTTATCCCATTATACCCCATACAGTGGGCGCATGAGAAGAAACAGGGCAGCTGCTGGCACTGCTTCAGAAAAGCGAGGAAAGGTGATTTTTTTTTTCATTTCCCAGGGTGGTGGGGAACAGTGTGCCTTATGGGTGGTGGCACAGTATGGCTTATAGGGGGGAGGGGGCAGTGAGCTTTATGGGGGAAAACTTGTAGCTATGGGTGGGACGTCAGTGTGGCTAAGGGGGACGACAGTGTGACTTATGGGGGGACAGTGTGGCTATGGGTGGGGAGGACAGTGTGGCTACTGGGGGGGGAGGGACAGTGTGCCTATGGGGGAGGACAATGTGGCTACAGGGGGGACAGTGTGGCTTATGGGGGGACAGCAGTGTGGCTAATAGGGGGAGGCAGTGTGCCTACGGGAGACAACAGTGTGGCTACGGGGCGGACAGTGTGACCTATGGGGGACAGTGTGGAGTGGAGCAGTTGGCTGACAGGTGGTGGAACGGTGGCTGTGGTAGCCTATGGGGAGGGAGACACGGGAATGTGGCGGGGTACAGAGTCCTGGCTTTTTGTTTGTTCTTTTGGGGGGGGACAGTGGTGACCTATGGGGACAGCGTTGCTATGGGGGGGGGGAAGACAGTGTGGCTATTAAGGAGGGGAGGCAGTGTGCCTACGGGAGACAACAGTGTGGCTATGGGGCGGACAGTGGGACCTATGGGGGGACAGTGTGGCTATGGGTGGGGAAAGACAGTGTGGCTACTAAGGAGGGGAGGGACAGTGTGCCTATGGGGGATGACAGTGTGGCTACAGAGGGACAGTGTGGCTACTGGGGGGAGGCAGTGTGGCTCTGGAACATGAGTTTTCTGAAAAGAGGCCCACAAAGGCGTTGTCGCGTGGAGCCGGCCCTGGGTCTGAGATCTAAATGAAAAGGGTTGTCAAGGCTTTGCCAAAACTATACAATCAGCCTTTGGGGGGGCCAGTACAAACAAAAAAAAAGTATTTCTCAATTTCAGAATTTTGACGTTGTAATCTCTTTTGCGCAGGAGATTTGACCTCCACTCTTCTTCTTTGTTGGTTTGTTTTATGACTTTATGATACAGTATCATTCCCATTGTGAATATGTTGATGCTACAGATTATTATTGTTATTATTGCATTTAGCAATGTAGGAAATTGTTGGCATATCTTGTACTATTTCACAACGTAGGAATATTGGACGGGAAGATTGTTATGAAAGTTTTCTTCGCATTTTCACATCTATGGAAAGACAGATACAGATACGTTCGCATTTTGGTTAACTTGTGGCATTTCCCGTGAAAATATCAGAACATGAGAATAAAAAACGTATAGGAAATCTGCCATCAAAATCCATCATGATAAACCAGTATACCTACTCAGTATACTTATCTATGGTCTCCTTCTTTTTAAAATCAACTTTGAATTCTATGCTAATGACTATTGGACTATTGGACTATTGAAAGGGTTGTTACCAGAGAACTTCCATCCTGCAGCTTCACAGGCCATTACACTGTCTCCACCTCAATCTCAGCATTTTCCCCTTTCCTCTGCCTGATCTAATCTTACAGTAGCAATAGGGGAAGTTTCAGAACAAAGCTATAGGGCAAGGGAAGTGTTCATGCAAAGTGTAACAGCCTGTGAAGCTAGAGCATGCAGGGGCCATTCTAGCTCATTTTAAGCATTGATTTTAAAAGGCAGGAAGCCATGGATAGCAATAAAAGAAGATTACCACAGTCTCGGTGATTTGATCTATAAGTAAGTGTCCCTGGTTTGGCATAATTTTGATGGTAGATTTCCTTTTCAAGCTAAAACTTTCAGTCCCATTCCCTCACAGGGTGACAACACAGTTCCGGGTTCCCTTTCCTGGTTTAGGTCACCAATGAAATGGAAACCTCTGGTTTCACAACTGCAACCGATCAATGACCTCAGCAATCACAGGAGCTGGAATGATGATGTCATCGATCCTGCTCTTTTGACCTCTTAGGCCGATAAATTCACATAATCACTAGGCACTTCCCATCCAGCTAAGAGTGAACAAAAGTCGTACCACATCTTTACCTGGATGCTGTCCTAAGAGGTTTCCCGGTGATCCCAGTTTAAAGGACTTCTTCCACCAGGATGAAGGATTGTAAACCAAGCACACTGACATACTGGTGTAAGCCCCCTCTGTCATGATCTAAAGAAAGAGAAAAATTACTCTGACCGGAGCTCCAACAAGCTCCGGTCAGAGTAATTTTTCTCTTTCTTTTGTTTTAATTGTGGGACTGTTTGTGGACCGGTCCTGAGCCGTTGTTAGCTCCTAGGAGCCAAGTGTGCAACACATTAAGATTGTTATATTCTGTCATGATCTGATCTTCTTTTAGAGTCTTAAGTCCTTGTTTTTACCAAAAAAGGGTATTAACAATTATGCAAATGAGCCTGTGGGGCTCCGGGCTCCATAAATGTCCATGGAGCCTGGAGCCCCTCAGGACAATTTGCATTTTTTTTTCCATAAAAACAGGGGCTTAAGAAGCTAAAAGAAGCGCAGATCATGACAGAAGGGACACCCACCAGTATGTCAGTGTGCTTGGTTTATGTCCTTCATCCTGGTGGTAGATTTCCTTTAACATCTGACACATATTTTGCCATTTTAACCCGAAGAGAACAAGTATAGAACACATAATAGATAAAACTATAGCCTCCTATTTCCCTGTGAGAATATATCATCTGGGCTATCAGAGGTCTTTCAAGCCGGCACCGAAAGGGTATAAAAAAAAGAACACTAACAATTCAGAAAAATAAAAAAAAATAAAAAATTATAAGACCAGTAAAGAACACGGAATTGGTAGTAAACTGAGAGGTGTTTTCGTAGCCAGAATTTTTTTTTTTTTGTTTTAACTTTCAGAGAACAATGATGCTTGGCAGGACTGGTGATTTTTGTTATGGCACCAAACCAGAGAAGGAGCTGAAGGCAGAAAGCAAACGTGAAATGAAATATGGCACAGATTTGGCAATATCCTGCAGGATAAACTCACGACAGGATAAATAGAGACTACAAGAGTGCGGGAGAAGGAAAACAAAGGTTTGGCACAAATGTTATAAGCAAGAATTCAAGGTTAACGTTCTCGAGAGAATGTGGGGGTGGGAGAGACGACCGAGCTTAACCTTTTCACGGCAGAACTTTGACATGAGACATAATAAGCTTCTCCTCGCTGTTATTAAGGCTCCTTAGTAAATCCGAACCAGTCCTCTCCTACTTCTTACTTTACTGCTGATGACAATGGGTGGACTTTTTAGCACCCTGGACAGCTACTGTTATTGCACCCACATTGGCTTTTATGTTTTTACCTGTGTTGTCATAGTGTTCATGTCAAAACATAAAAAATCCAAAACTTCTCTGTCCGGACCCAGTGTAACCTCAGAACACATCGGCTCCATCCTCAACAAATATCCTTAGAATGTAAATTGAAAACCACAAAATTACTAGGATTTGTTTCTTTATGATATCCCTACAGGCCGAGCCAAGACTAGAAGAGTCCAAATATTAGGGTTATTTACTGAGCATTGTGTCTAACCCAACCTCATATAAAGTAGAAGATGCTTGGAACGAGCCTCCGGCATATGTGGTTGGAGGATCAACAGTAAGAAAATGTACACAGGTCTGGGATATACGTGTAGCAAATAATATAAGGGTGGACTGGATGCATCATGGCGTCTATTACTGACTTAATCTTAATACTAATTCCTTTACTTATATAGTGCACACAGATTATGCAGCTCTGAACAGAACTTGCTGGACCTGTCCCCATGGGGCTCACAATCTAATCATCCTAGGAGTATGGGAAGAAACTGGAGGACCCAGAGGAAAGCCACACAATCATGGAGAGAACACAAACTCTCTACAGATGTTGACCCTGGAACTTGAACCCAGGTCCCCAGTGCTACAAGGCTGTAGTGCTAACCACTGAGCCACCGTGCTGCCGCTTAATCTTGTATATTTCTACATATTCTGAGGCAAAGCATAACTAGTAGAGATCTGCCGAAATTTTCGGAAGGTTAGATTTTGGTCCAAATCAATTCAGTCCGCACCTATGTTGTACTAGAAATTGGTATATTACCCCCTCTAGTCTTTTCATAAAAAGGTGCTCTCTCTCGTTAGAAATTTACTATAACGATAATAACAGAAACCGAATGAACAAGGTGCAAACGGACAATAATAGAAACCATTAAAGGTCCATTGATATTAAAGGGGTTCTCCAACATTAATAAAAATTTTACTGGCGGGCTTTGGGGGAAGGAAGGGGGGGCTGGTATCCCTTGCTGCCGTCCAATAGCTGCTGTGCCTAATTGCAACCACACCTTCTTCACCCAACTCCATAATTTTGATGTAATATAAAATTATATTACAGGCAGTCACCGGGTTACGTACAAGATTAGCTTCCATAGGTTCCATAGCTTTGTTCTTAAGTTGAATCTGTATGTAAGCCGAAACTGTATATTTTATAATTGTAGATCCAGACAGATCCAGTGACACACAGTCAGCTATTTTGTGATATGTAGTATTTTCCTTTGAATCAGTGTTTACTCATATTCATTAGCTGCCAGGTCCCCCTTTCTTCCACTGCTGATTGACAGCCTTCTCCTCTTAGTGTGACAAGGGACAATGGGGCTTATTTACTAAGGGTCCGCAGACGCACTTTCGTCTGACTTCCCAACGTTTTCGGGTTATGCGTGGCAGTGACAGATATTTAACAGAGTATCGTGCCACACGTGCGGGATTTAACTTTCAAATTGTGTCGCAAGATCAAGCACTTACATGCTCCAGGAAGAAGAAGGTGAACTTCGGCGGACCTAAACAGGGAAGCGACAGGATATTGGGCACACGATCTCAGTGAATCGCGGCACAGTGCATTATCTTCGGACAATGCACTTTCAGGAACTCCGAGGGACCAGGTAAGTAAATGTGCCCCACAGTGTAAGGTTTAACAGATTCTTGATTAGCATTTTCAATAAATAGAGGGGAAAGAGTTACAAGATAAACCAAGTAGTTGTGACATCTGTGCCAAAGCCCTCCTCTGTCCGCTGCCCACTACGCTGGTTCTACTAGCCTTGTTATACCTTCTCCTATAGCTGATAGTTATTGTTTTGCTATTCTATGTATCCGACCTCTGCCACGTTACTCAACCTTTCGATTTTGAGTGATCTGATTCTGTACATTTGATGCCATCTTGGTTCCGTCTGGCTTCGCGTGTCTGTCTGCCTCTGTTGTTTGTCTCTCAGTGTGGTGTATCTTCCAGTGTGTCCCTACTTTTCCTGTCTCTGTTAAGTCTTATTGCCTTTGCGCATTACTTTGTCCTAGTGTAAACACTGGTCTATCTTATTACTTCACCATCCAGCAGCTGCCAGACAAAGTAAGTCTTCCATGTCACCTTGTAGGGTCTCTAAGGCAGATAGCAGGTTTGACCTAAGCAAGTTGGTCTTATTTGCTGTAGGCAGCATCATAGCCTGTAGAGACATCTCAGGGTTAGTTTGCCACCACTTACCCAGTCTGATAGCTGGTGCCAAGTCTGGTTGTTGTTTGCTCTGTTTGTTGGACGGGCTCATTCCATATCTTTTTTAAGGATAGAAGGACAAATTTGCACAATTTGCACAAATAATACATACACAGGAATGTAACTTATTTTTTTTCTAACGGAATGCCTCTCATTTTTCTTTTATTACTGTAAAAGTTCAACTTCTGTAAAGTTTTTCATTGGTCTTCTCATGCTCGGCCGCTGTATGCCACCTGGACTCCCAGCTGGCAAGTCGGCCAACCAAGCCTTCTCCATCACATATTTCACTTTCCGCCAGCTGCGACTTCAGAGATAAACAAGAAAAACTACATAAATTAACATAAAACAATAAGAAACATAACACAGGGAGGGAGGGTGGGCCACTTCCGTGTGGGGGAATGTGGTGGGGTAGCCAGAGGGGAGGGATGGTAGCCCCAAAACAAGCCCACCCCCCATAACATTAAAGTGCCAACAGCCCAATATAAAGTTAATTACCCGGAAACTACCCCAGCCTCTAGTCCCAAGGCACCTTCCGTAACTAGTCAGGGGTACCCTCCAATCTTGGAGGTTGGAGGCGGTCCTGGAGGTTGTAGTTGGGCTGGAGGTTGAAGGTGGTTCTAGAGATGGGAGGCGGTCCTGGAGGTTAGAGGTGGTTCTGGAGGTTGCAGGCGGTCCTGGAGATTGGAGGTGGTCCTTGAGGTTGGAGGCGGTTGATTTTTCCCTGAAAGTGTTTTCTATCACCAGGACAAGTCAGAATCTTCTGCCTGATTTGATTGCTTTGACCTTTGTGACCACCAATGAAGTACAGGGGGTACTGCACAGTGCTCCTAACTACCACATATAGAAATAACTTCTCATTCTCTCAAAAGAACGCTGTATGTTAGGCCTCATGCACACAACCGTTATCGATCGATCAGGCCACAAAATTTGGCTCAAGATTTTTTTTACCTTGGTAGAGAAGCCTAAGTAATTTTGTTTTTTTACTTCACTAAGAGTTATAGGATTACCCCCTTTTCCCCCAGAATCCCCAGGTTCTATCTCTGGTGTATTCACTCTTGGCAATCTACCAACTAAACTACTATCCCCCGCTTGAAGGATATGAAATGGTAATTATTTCTGGTTCTGTAGTACTAGACAATGGCTCTTGGTACTATAAAACCTAAGATAGGGACATCTAAAGTGACTCCCCCCCCCCCTCCAGCCTCTCACTTCAGACAAAAAGTGACTCTTCTCAACTCATTTGCATGTGTCTTTAGAGGAGATTTTTTTTAGTTAAATGGATGTAATTTCAAATAAAATAGGGAATTATGTGAGACATTTCATACCCTACTGGAGGGGGCTAGTAGTTTAATGCGATAAAAGCTTGTGACAGGTTCCCTTTAAAAATTAGTTCTGAAAACTGCAGGAAGAAACACATAAACAATTGATGAAAACACAACTTAAGAACAAAGATACAATGCAGAAGCAGAGCAGAGGTTCCAATAGGATTTTACAAGTTAAAAATCTCCACCAGAAAGATTGTATTCAGTAAATCCACAGATTTTATTCATACAATTTTTATCCAAAGTTCTAAGGAGATGACTAGTGTAATGCGATTTGCCATGTGTGACTTTGGATGATTTTCTTCTTGCAATGCCTTGTATATCTTTGTGTCCCAATCCTTCTCAGACATTTAGATCCACGTGCTGCGAATAATATAGTAATGGTGGTGGTGGGGGGGATATATTAGCAAGTGGCTCCACTTAGTATACAGTACAAGCATTGGACAGAGATTTACAGCCTACAAAAGACTATACACCACTTCAGAGAGGTCCACTGTCCATGGTGCTGAACAGCAGAGATCACAGCAGTGACCTATGTGTAAGACATTCAGGGGAATGAAATCTTACATCACTTACCCCGAACTATAGGCATTACTGGAAAAGGGAGAAACACTTTCTGGTTTGAAGTAGAAAGACCTCAAACAATAAAGATCTTGTTTTACCAGCAGTTATAGTCACCCTTCCATGTTACCCTTAATGGGCTAACTGTATCTTTCTTATCTGTCCCTTTAATTTAGCCTTGGGTCACCCATGCAAATTAAAGTAGAAAGTATGAAAATGTGAAAATGTTACCTTAAAGTAAATCGACCATCAAAATCAAGTATGATAAACCTGGGACACTTACTCATAGATCGGGCACCATGAGTAGTGCCCGATCTTATATTTTTATATAATGCACTAGTACAGGGATAGGTGGGAGTGCCAGGGAACCGAAACTTGTCGGACCCGAGGAACAGTGGCGCAAGACACTGGGAGCATCAGAAAAGGAAAGCAGAAATATTTTCTTTATTATACAGCGCAATTTTTTTATTGACTTGGACAACCCCTTTAAGTCATTACTATTAAGAGATTCCCATCTCGCGCCTGCCTATTGTTACAATGTTACTGTTAAGACTTATACAGGCGGTCCCCTACTTAAGAACACCTGACTTACATACAACCCCTAGTTACAAACGGACCTCCGGATTTTGGTAATTTGCTTTACTTTAGTCCAAGGCTACAATAAACAGCTGTAAGAGTTATCAGAGGCGTCTGTAATGAAGCTTTATTGTTAATCCTGGTTCTTATGACAATCCAACTTTTTAAAAATCTAATTGGCACAGAGACCAAAAAAATTTTGACTGGGGTTACAATAATAAAATATACAGTTCTGACTTACATACAAACTCAACTCAAGAACAAACCTGCAGAACCTATCTTGTACGTAACCCGGGGACTGCCTATACACTCAGGGGGGGTTGAACCTAAAGTTTCTGATGCCGAAGCTCGCAATAGAATAGCGCCCCCCACCCCCTGTGCCCAATTTGGTAGTAACATATCAGGTTATTTTTTAAGTGTGTTCTCTATGCAAGGTCTCAAATCAATGCTGATATCAGAGTGAAGAAACACTATTTGGAAGTATCAGGTCCCGCTTTGTAGCAGATGACTGTGCCCCTGATGATTCTCCCCATCTTGCAGTAGGTTGTGCTGCCTGGGGCAAGAGGCTCAACTCGCCTCATAGCTGGTCACCCCTGCTTGACATATTTAACAGGAATTAATAAGTTGTTTTATGTTTTTTTAGATTTTATCTTAATGAGAAATTCTTAAAAAGTAAAATCAAATAATACATTTCAGCACCCAGAGCCCTTCTGATTCTCTTTTGGTGAGGCACTCATTGCCGGATACTGTGTGAGATATATGGAGTTACTCTGCCAGAGTTCGGACAATGGTCATCATCAATTTTCATATGATCTTCAATATTAATCTTTATATTTAACTGGAAATCCCATTTAGTGAAAGAATGTATCAATAATTTAGCGGCTTCTTGAAAACATTTCCCCATAGAGTCGGCCAGTAATGAAAAGGACAATTATTACCAGGGGTTTTTTTTTGGTATGTAATAAAGCGGAATATGACAAAAAAATAAAGACAAATCTTTGTTTCAACAATATCTCTCTGGTCTGGTGTGACAGGCGGGAAACTTTGATAAATGTTCTCCTTAATGTGAGTGATGTAATCGCTCCCCTAATTTGTCTTGTTCCCTCGCAGAACATAGAACCTTCAATACCATTAGCTCAAAGACGCATTAAACAGGGAGAAGAAAGGGCAGAGAGAAGAAATTCAAAGTGACATTTTCAATGTCACTTAAGAGCCAAAACCCATTCTGATAGTTTGACAAATGTCTTAAAAGCGGCGGCTTTTAATCAAATGTTTTAAGAGACTTAATGAACAAGTCGTTAAACTCTGTAAACTCTTTTCTCTACTGAAGGGACGTTCCAGAAAATTCACGTCATTGATGGAGGTTGTTCATAGATACTTTGATAAATATTAATAAATTACCATCAAGGAAGTTATCGAGCAGCACGGTGGCTCAGTGGTTAGCATTACAGCCTTGCAGTGCTGGGGTCCTGGGTTCAAGTCCCATCCAGGTCAACATCTGCAAAGAGTCTTCATAAGAATCGTTTTGGTCCAAGCCCTGGAAGAAGACTGAAGAGGCGAAACCTGGGTCGGGCAAAGTGTTTGGCGTCTCTGATTTTAAGGATTTGATATGCACGCTTTTTAAATATGCCTTTGTGAGTATATACAATAAATTGTTTGTAGCCTTTATCCTGGTGTTCTACACTATGGGGCACATTTACTAAGGGTCAGAATTGCGTTTTTTCCGTTGAGTTTTGCAAATTTTACAGTTTTGCGCCGAATTGCCCCGGGTTTTTTGCACACGCGATCAGATTGTGTCGCATCGGCGCCTGGGTGAGTGACCATCGGAAAACCCGACGGATTCTGAAAAATTGCGCTATTTAAAAAAAAAAGTGTCGCTTGACACGCACTTACATGCACCAGGAATAGGAAGGTGAACTTCGACGGACCTCAGCAGACCTCGGCGCAGCAGCGACACCTGGTGGACATCGGGTGCACGACCTTAGTGAATTGCCGGAAGCCCCATCAGAAAATGCGCCGCTCGATCGCGACAGGAAAGGGTAAGTAAATGAGCCCTAATCTGTCCGCAATCTCCGATACAGGGACAACAGTGAACCTTGGGGTCGAGAGTAAGACAGGGTGCACGCTTCGGTCCAGTAAGTGGAGACGAGGAGAAGGATGCTGAAGAAAAGGGGTGGTGAGATTCCTCATTGCCCAATGTGAATAGGAGTCTATTGTGGAGTAGAGCACTGACACTTTCTTGTTTGCAACATCTGCAAAGAGTTTGTATTTTCTCTCCGTGTTTGCCTGGATTTCCTCTGGGTGCTCCAGTTTCCTCCCACACTCCAAAACATACTGGTAGGTTGATTAGATTGTGAGTGTCATTGGTGACAGGGACTGATTTGGCAAACTCTGTGTAATCTGTGGCACTATATAAATAAAGGAATCATTATTATTATGTGACTAAAGTCCCTCTTGTGCCAGGGAATCACGAAAGAGTTAACGCGAATCCGTGCAGTTAGCAGTTTCCATTAAAGGTTTCCGGAACACTTAGGAGGAAGAAATATATTTATATAGAACCCTGAAGAATTAATTGATGGAGAAAGGAGCTTTTATAAAGCAGATTTAGCGTGTGCCTGACTCCACTCTCTGGGTAGGGGCCGTGTTCACATGGGGCAGCTTATATAAGTCTCTGGTTTGGATGAAACAATAAAACCAAACACTAAAACGTTCCCTCCACCTCTGGGGTCTGAAGAGCAGAGTGCTTTAAATCCCATTTGTCAAACCTTTTCTTGAAACATATTACATAATAGTTGGAGGTCAGCTCCATGGATGAGCTCAGTCTGAGCGCATACTACAGATTAGACCATAAAACCCCCATGGTTCCTCCGATGCCATTAATCTACACCAACTAATGTTTCTAAAAGCCAATGAATTGTAACCACAGAGGACTCGGTATGCATAGACGTCACTACAGCTACTATTTGGCAGGTCGAGGAGCCCACTTAGATGTGGGATAGTTGCATCATTTAGGGGACATGAGTGGTGATCTAAGACTATGTGGCCTCCTTAGAGCTAAGGATACTGATTCTAGATGTGCCATGAGTTATGTGCCACAAGAAGTTGTGTGAGATTACTGGATATAGACCCAGAGATTGAATTAAAAGTCAGGATGGAATTTCTACGATCTATGAGGATGAGGGGTGACAAAAGATCGTACAGTCTATGAAAATGAGGGGATGACACAAGAGCTTACAGTCTATGAAGATTAGGGGGGACACAAGAGCTTACAGTATATGAGGATGAGGTGGTGACACAAGAGCTTACAGTCTATGAGGATGAGGGGGTGACACAAGAGCTTACTGTCTATGAGGATGAGGGGGTGACACAAGAGCTTACAGTCTATGAGGATGAATGGGGGACACAAGAGCTTACAGTCTATGAGGATGAGGGGGTGACACAAGAGCTTACAGTCTATGAGGATGAGGGGGTGACACAAGAGCTTACAGTCTATGAGGATGAATGGGGGGACACAGGAGGTATACAAGCTTGTATAATCATCCAGCAATTCTTTATAAGGGAACAGAATAAAGTAATTTAAAATTAAAAAAAAAATGCTGCTGCTTAAACTTGTCATCAGCCGCCATCTTATTTACAAAGTCCGAAGTTATAGGGTCTGCAGAGAAGCCTGGAGCTTGGTATATATCTGATCTTTGCCAGTCAACAGACCGGAGAAGGATACAGGATGGGTTAGTAAAGAGAGAGTGGAAATTTTATTAGGTTAGCTGGTGTTATAGGCTTGTCTATAGAGATCGGTTTTAAGAGCACATTTAAAACTTTGGAGGGTGGGTATTAGTCTGATAGTCTGGGGAAGGACATTCCAGAGAATTTGTGCAGCTCTGGAGAAGTCCTGTAGATGTGTATGAGAGGTTCGAATTAAGGTACAGATTAATCTAAGGTCAGTGGCTGATCAAAAAGCACTGGTTGGGCGGGGGACAGGGCACAGGAGTCGTCTGTCTACACTGCAGGGCTGTAACTTTTTGGTTTTCACAGATCCTTCCTTCAGAGAAAAGCATTAGTAGGCTTCTGGTTGATTACTACAACAAACTCACATACAGACAGGACCCTCTTTTGGTTAAGCCAACAGTGAAGGTAAGAAACCAAAGCACCAAACACTGATCGTAGTTACATGCTACTTGGGTCTATTCATACATATTCCTAGGACATTTAGAAATTGACAAAGCTAAGGGTTTTTATGTGCAAACATGGCAAATGTGATGCTCAAGTAGGGTAATGAAATCATGCCTGCTTTCAATCTGTTGTTTCAGGACTTTTGGAGGACCTTCAGAGATCCTGAAATGGCTCTTGTGAACATGTGTATTGAGAGCATGAACAGATGTATGAGGATTTTATGGGTGAAGGTCCTTCTCAGTATACAATTTGGTGGGTGGTTTTGGTGGACATGGGCTCTATAGAATGCTTGGGCCCTAGGCTACCACCCAAACCGTCTATATTATGGTCCACTACTGAGTATGTTACAGTGGACTTGATTATGATGGTACACTCAGCACTGCTATCTGACCTAACCAATCACATACACACTCAGCTCTGCTATCTCACCTAACCAATCACTAACACACTCAGCTCTGCTATCTCACCTAACAAATCACTAACACACTCAGCTCTGCTATCTCACCTAACCAGTCACATACACACTCAGCTCTGCTATCTCACCTAACCAGTCACATACACACTCAGCTCTGCTATCTCACCTAACAAATCACTAACACACTCAGCGCTGCTATCTCACCTAACCAGTCACATACACACTCAGCTCTGCTATCTCACCTAACCAATCACATACACACTCAGCTCTGCTATCTCACCTAACCAATCACATACACACTCAGCTCTACAATTCCCCTTTCCCCAGTGCATCACTTACCTTGTCTGTAGAGCAGGTCTCCTCTTCACGCTGCTGGACAGGAAGTGCCTTTGGCTTTGCTATTCCCTGTCTCCTCCCCCTCTGGCCTGTTCCTGCAGTACAGGAGATGCATGTCAATATGAGGGGAATCTGACCAGACAGGAAGACCTGACCAACCAAAATCAGGACTGAGTTTATGGTCAGATCCATGGGCAACCAAAGAGCGAAACAGCAGGACTGATGGAGACAGGTTATAATTATATATGGGAAATGCTGCATTTTTATTAATAATAGTGAATTGGGGAATGTGTTATTTTGACCTCCTGAGTAAGAATCTTTATGTGAATACCCCTTTAAGTCTATCTAACAATAAACATTTACAAATCTTACAACCAAATATGGGAGATCTAAGAGCTCAGACAAAAAAGTCTCTCCCAAAAGAAAGATACTGTATTACTGCCAAAATTTTGGAAGCTTTTAATCATCATCTGAAAACATAATGCTGTGTGTATCCCATTTCTGTGGTGTTTTGGTTCATTCATATACGTACGGACTCGGATCGGTATCTACTGTCCCACCCCTTGGCATTCCCAAACACTATTACCTAGATTAATGGCCCTTACACTGTCCAATGCTCCCTTTTCTGTGGCTCACACACATTTTAAAATGTCTCCACCCTGTACAATGGCCCATTCCCCCTCCTCCTCTCATTCTGACCCCCCTCGCTGTTCCCCAATTCCTCTCATAGTGCCCTCTTCTCTGCTCCCCTCCTACTGTGGCTGGCCTCTCTAATCCCCAGTCCGGCTTCTTAGTAAATATGAGGGCAAACTCCGCCAGTTCCGACCTGTAGACCAGATTCCGAAGTCTTTTGCTCTTTACCGGAAAACCGATGTGGTGGGCCAGGTATTCCTGCCACGGCCCACCCCCCTCCCCGTCCGGTCTATGACCTGACGCACCCATAATTGCATGTGGATCATAGAAACCCGAAAAGTGCAGGGAGAGGAGAGGGTGCGTTCAAACCTTCAGTTTTTCAGATGTAATTTTTGATGTCCAAACCAGGAGTAATGTTAAAAAAAGAGGAGGAGCAGCTTCTTTCAATGATATCTTCTCGCCTATTATAATCTGCTTTTGGTGTCAACGCACCCTCATATGGTTTCTCCGCAAGAAAAGTGGCGGCTAAGCCATAATAAATCTGGGCCAGTGTGCCTGATTGCACATTAAATTTACTGTAATATTACTGTATATACTTCTCCGGAAGGGACTAATACAGATGATACTATGATGACCATGGGAGTCATTGAGATGCTACTATAATAAATTGAGGTCATACAGCACTTAATAGGTTAAAGGGGTATACATTTTTGTTTATGTATGGCTGTACATGTGTATTGAGAGCAGGAACAGATTTAATAGGAGCTTATGGGTGAAGGTCCTTCTGAGTTTAAAATTTGGCGGGTGATTTGGGAGACCATGGGCCCCCTAGAAGGCTTGGTCCACAGGTTACTGCCTAAACCGCCTATATTATAATCCACTACTGATTCCTGGATCCCTTTAACACTCACAGTCAGTGGCAATACAGATGGTGGGTATTAGCAGCTGTTGTCTGCTATATAATACAGCAGACACCTGCTCTATGTGGGAGGTTCAGCTAGTGCACCCTCATCATGTACCCTTAGTGCACCAGTGAGGGGTTAAAATGTTGTCAAGTCCGAGGATGCAGGTGATTGGTGTGGGGGCAGGGTGTTAGCTATCAATACAACAATATGGACAAACCCTTTATGCGTTATAGATACGTACCAGATACGTACATGCATGGACATGCATCCATCACACAGCACATAGAGAGCAGCAATGGCGTCATCAGCTAGGTCAAAAAGTCACGTCTTCCTTTCCTTCTACACACCCTGCCAGTTTTTATTCATCATTACAGGTGCACGAAGCCCTTAAAAAAAAAACCCAGTCACAACATCGCTAATAGCTTATACGGAAGATAAGTGACCCTGGAAAAACATGGATATCTAGAACACTGCACGAGATGCCAGGAACTGAATCCAAGTGACCCAGACGGTTCTATTAGTAACTGAACATTGTGTGCAAAGTCTGCATCTAAACATTAAAGTGTAGTATAGCGATGTGGTAAAAATAGACGTGTGATGTACTCACAGATAGCGCAAGATTTTTATTTTTTTTTGCTTTTTTTACGAATGATTCGGGCAAACATATTTTCCCCATGATTTGTGTGCTGCCATCATGACAATCCGACATAAACACGCCGACATAAAAGGAAGAGCGAGAGTTAATGGAGCCTTTATTGCCGCCAGTTAAATGGACTACTTTATGATTCACTTGCATAGTGCAAAGTACAAGTATAGGTGTGATGTCATACGGATCCCATTCCTAACATAATTCCAGACTTGTATGAGGATTTATGGACTTGAATTTGCCCCAGGGAAAACAAAGCTGTGCACCTAGAAAACCTCAAGATAAATGGATAAAATCAGCAAGATCAAAAACATTGCAGAGTGGATAGCGGAAAATATGTTCCTCTGGCATTGCTTCTTCTGGCTTCTACATTAAACAGTCTGACAGGCTGCTACCTGCTGCTTTTACCCATAAAATCACCCTAATATTTTCTAGTGGCTGCTAGTAATTTTGGACACTTTTAATTTCTACGAGGCTGAGATTTAAAGGGAACTTCATCATTGTTTCTGTTGATAATGATTGTTTGTTTCTTGGTTGTGACAATTTTAAGATTCCTGTTTTGCTTAAAAGGGGTGTTCTCAATTGGATGTTAGTAAAAAAAATTATCTGTGTGAAGATAAGTCACCATAAATGTGGCCATGTTGTCCCTTAGAAACAAATAGCTGTCCTTGGATATGACCGCCCCCACACTCTACCAACAGTGGCTAGACTTTAGCTTTTAAGCCCTGCCTGATGTCTGAGTTCGGAGATAGTGGATCCTCTGTACCACCACGGGCGATGACGTAAGCCGACACCTGGGAACGGAGTCCCAGTGGTACCCAGTTTTCACCAGAGACCGCCGCACTTGTCGCGGCGTGGTACCACCACAGACGTGACCTTATCCACGGTGGCAGCTAAGGTGAAGTACAGAATCATAAGGCGAACTCGTGGTCGGGACAGGCAGGAGGTCGAGACAGACAGCACAGATTCGGAGTCAGGAACGTAGTGGAAGGTCAGGACAGGCAGCACAGGATCAGAGTCAATAATTGAATCGGGGTCACAAGGGAATTCATAAATACGGTAACTTGCATGAAACAGCTTTCTCAGAGGCACTAGGCACAAGATCTGATGGGGGATGCTGGGAGAGGCCGGCTTTTATTCATATCCAGGAAAAGGCCAGCGGCAATCAGCGGTGCGCTGGCCTTTAAATCTACGAGTGTCGCTTGATACTCTGAACCTCGCCCATAGCACTGTACACAAGTTTTCCTGATTCTGTTCGGCTTTGATTGTACAGAGTGTCAGATTTTTCATCTCCAGGGTCCCAAGTTAAGTTTTGTCTGAGGGCCCCAGGAATGCCCATCTCTGTTCTAAATTGAAGCCTTGGGGTTGCTCATGTCAACCAATCAGAGCTCATTTTCCCACTGCAGATTATAAAATTAAAACTGAGCTCTGATTCGTTGCCATGAACAACTAAAAAAAGTTTTCTTCATTGTGAGTTGTGATAAATCTCCCCCTTGGAGTGTATTGCTTCATAGCTAGAAGCATACTCAGCATTGTCAGAGTTCACATACAGGAAAACACATCCAAGGCCTGTCCTGGCCATCAAAGTGTTAATTATACAGATCGGAAAGTCATTGGCTAACATTGATCACCTAAATACATAATTATTTGTAGGTTGAAATGTACACAGAATAGATATTTGGTTTCCTTCAAAGATAAGGCTGAAAATAGGAGACTGGAAACTCCAACATTTTGCCACAGATGTCTAGGGGTTCTGTCAAAATTTGAATCAGCACCTTTAAATCTCCCTTAACCTTCAATTATTGAAGTACATTTAGGGCAAACATTGGTCTGTCACGATCTACCAAAAATTTGGCCAAGCAATGTTGCTGAAATATTTGAGAGATCATTTGTAGTGTTGACTTATCAGGGTGACATGGGTCACATTAAAGTATACGAGAATCTTCTCATTTCCCTTTGCTACTGGCTTTAACCACATTGAAGTCAATTACTGCCTCCCCCTCCCCCCCTTCCTCAGCTCTAGTCACCAATATTCCTTTCTGTACTTACCCATATAGGTTCCTCCATGAAACCTTTCAAACTTTGTAACTTAAAGGGGTATTCTCGTCTGGGCATTCACATTTAGTTTTATTAATCTGCCATATATAAACATTTCTTCAATTAGATGTCATTAAAAGAAATGTACCTGGGTGAAGATAATTTCTCATAAATGTAATTATTTGGTCCCCTAGAAACAAGACTGTGTCCCTGGATACGGCCCCCTCTACTGGAGGGATTGCACAAAGAAACAAAAAGTTTTTTTATATGAATTGTCCGGGAGTTACTGCATAACCCACAGTCATCCTGTGGTAATGATCGCTGAAGCCAGAAGGTCAGGCAGGGCTCCATAGCACATGTCCGGCCACTGCTGCCAGAGTCTGGTCGTATCCGAGGAAGCCATCTGGTTTCTAAGGGACAACATGACTACATTTATGAGAAATTATCTTCACACAGGAACATTTTTTTTAAACATCCAATTAAAGAAATATTTACATATGGCAAATGAATTCAATTAAATTTAAATGCCCAGATGGAAATACCCCTTTAACTTTGGATATGAGCACAAGTGTGTTGTAAGTTCAGCTGCAGGGTTCGAGTGCATCCCGGGTGCAGCCCGAACATGTTTCACGATCGGTGGCCATTCAGCCATTTTGGCAAATAGATGTGCCTACCTACAAGCCATGGCTTTTATTCGCCAGAAAAGAAACTCTTAAAGTGCAGGTCTGCTCAAATATACTACACCTTTTTCTGGGTCATGGAATAAAATGTTCTTGGAGATCTATTTTTTCCCATTAAATAGGTGATGTACCACCAAATTTAATCTGGTGTCTGATATTCGTGACAGAGTTTGCGCCATTTCGGATGAGAAGTCCCAGTCATTCCTAGTAAAATTAATTAAATGGCACTGTGGTTGTACATGCATTCTGCTTTCAGTTCAGTTTAGGTCATTACTATGTAGAGGTCTGTGTTCTAACCCACTTACCAATTAGCTGCACATTTAAAAACATAATGGTATATGAGTGGAAGTCTAACTTTTTAACTATGGCTAGAAAGAGAAATGCCATGACTTACTACAACAACCAAAGGTGGGTCGGGATATTAGGCTTTGAGAGAAGTTCATCAGTAGCACATTAGAGCTGATATTCATGAGCAAAGATGGGACGGCAATCACCAAAAACATCTCTGCAAACTTTATGGCAGTAGGACACTGGGTGCCCTTGGTCAATGGAAAGTTTCATACACAAGTGCTTCTTCAAGCCTCAAAGAACCAATTGTGGGCACAACGGAGATGAATTGATGACCATTGAGTAAAAATGTAGCGTATTGTTGGTAAATGGCATATTTTCTATCATTTCTGTTCATAAGAACTTCTGTATCGTTAACAAAGCCTCCTAAGAGTAGTAGGAGGGTGGGTGGTCGGACTCCAACGTGTGACTTCCTTCCTGGCCTCATCTCCATATTATTCTGCTCCACATGATCTTACTAGTGATCAGTATGAAGAAATAGCTTCTCAGGTAATGTCTTCAAAGACCATGTATCTCATCCATCCCTGGTTACCACTCAAGCTTTCAATTTTTCCATTAAAGGGGTATTCCAGGAATCAGCATAATTCATATACAAGTGGGCACTCAAAATAGAAGCTAATGTGTAA
Source organism: Engystomops pustulosus (assembly GCA_019512145.1). NCBI lineage: Eukaryota > Metazoa > Chordata > Amphibia > Anura > Leptodactylidae > Engystomops > Engystomops pustulosus. The sequence goes on along the minus strand of CM033649.1, from coordinate 16,713,619 downwards.
TTAATTGTTATTTAAAATTTTGCTCCCCTTAGCAGAAAATGCTGGTGACATAGACTGTAATGAAGAATTAAAATGCTACTGGCCCTTTAATCAGTCCGTTAATTTCCTCCGCGCGGTCCGTTGCAGACAGAAGATGGCTGCTGGTCACATGTCCACATCACATGTCCTGTACCTGCCTGGGCAGGTCATGTGACCACCACTAGGTTTGGCTGTAGTTGGTTGGTTGCAGTGCATCCAGTATGGTCAGTGTTGTGGTGATGGGAGTTACACATCATTACTATGGTAACAGAGCAAGAAAACCTGTTACATCATCACTGTTAGCAGAGCATAAGAGAGAGAAGGAGTTACTGAGAACTAAAGGCTCATGGAACTTGTAGTTTCCAGTGGCGGCCATCTTATTGATAACTCCACCTACTTTAGAGAGGCCATAAATTTTGTAAATCATAAAATCAAATTATTTAAGCTCCGTTTTGTTACTAATGACATTGAGTTTTGTTGTATTTATTTATTTATTTATATCATCATGGGTTTTTGTGTCAAACGTTCATATTCCTGGAATACCCCTTTAACTCTCTCTCACTCTAGGTAACATATGTTCTTTTTCTCTAATTATAATCCTCCTCATGTATTCACTTCTTCCTCAGACAATACTTGTATGAACATATGCTATTTATTCACACGATGTAATAAAAGGCAGTGTTTTCCACTCATCTGGGCCATGTGTCCTTATATCATGCAGGTAGGCCTATGGGTACATAACCAAGTAGCCCATTAAATAATGTACTTATCATCCTGGACCTGATTTCACTTCTACAATATCTCATATTGACAGAAGGATAAAATAAAAGAGCACTATGTCCTTTCAATAACCAAAAAGCAGTCAAGAGAGAATGATTGCTGCCTGCAAAATCTTTCCATCTGTTCTTGACCTTACTACTTTACTACTTAACCTGACACATCATTCTGAGAAGCAACCTAATACTTCTATCTGCTATTCCCGAAGAGAAAGACGTACTTGAACAATGAATAATGTTAACACCAACCTTCCCTTCCAGGGTTACAAACTTTCTTCGAAATAGCTCTACTGCTTTCGTAGGCAATAGCTGGCAGTATATTTGGATTTTTTTTTAAAAGAAAAAAGTTCATGCCTCTTGATTGAATGCCAGATATTCTTCATTTGCTTCCCAATGTTGACGAATAGACCTGATTCCGATAAAATTAACAGCATCTCACCTCTGGTGTGAAGTATAGTTCAGGGTCATCCCTAATGATACTGAACCGCTTTCTCAACGGCGGATAAATTATGGCAAATTCTGCAAATCTGTCAACGCAGAGGCCGTAACTTTGTAACTAGCGGTGACATTACGGATCCTGTAACTTCAAAGGGTGACAAATCTTAAAAAATATGACAATATAAAGTATGTGTTCATTGACATATACACCGTCATACGCCTTTCTCCTTGCCTGTGGCGATCATTTTTCAACCACCTGACAAAATCCTACCGAGCTCGGAGAAATTGTAGCTTGTCTCGACGCCCAATCATCTACTTTGTGGCTTTATCTATTGAGATAGTTAGAGGAATATATCACTTTTTTGACTTTAGTCATCTTTTTTACTTATTTCCTAAGTCAGTGAACCTTCCCAATGCCAATAAGGTTTCAGAAAGCCCTTCATTTTGCAACATCTATAGCATCACAAACTGCAGCCAAGTTTATTTTTCCAGAATTGTAAAGCCAACGAGTTATCCCTTTGCCTGTCAATCACGTCCCGTATCCAGGCTGTTAACTGTTTTCACTTACTCTATAATCCTTAATGATAATCTAATTTATGTCACTGGGAAGATTCCCATACTTACTGGATTTTAAAGTGCTTGGAGCTATCCTGGATTTATGGAAATTATTTATAGATTAGAAGATTTCTGTTTGAAAATGGGGTTTAATCGCTGGAATTTAATAACTTAATTTTAACATTCGATGTTTGCTTAGTAAAAATTGAATTTTCTAAGAGTTGATGATGTAGGGGAGCAATTACAATAAAGACCGAGATATTTTTCAATGTGGTTGATATCAGTTCAAAGAATAATAGTAGAGAAAAAGTTTAAATAACTCACTTTTGGCCAAGTAAGTTTTGTGTTAACTAATAGCTTCTGTTGGATTTTCTACTTTAGGTGGCAATAGACTTTGGCTGGCGATTAAATAGACGTTACAATTGCTTGAACCATGGTCTTAAAAACACATATGTGGAGAAATATTTTGCAATGATCAGAAAGATTTTGGCATTGCAAGAAATAGTTTGGATCAAAATTATGTTATTTCAGGAAAACCCTAGCCAGGCGTTGAATTTTACAGTTATGCCTACAACAACCCACTGGGTTATGTGGCTGTCATAGATAAAGGGTCCAGAGCTAGAAATCCCCCTTTATTTGCCAGAGAGACCATAATAAAGTTGGCTTACCCACCAGCTATTTTTTTTTTTTGTGTTAATTATAGCATTGGAGGCAGAGACGAACAGCGGATCCGTAAGGGAACTGTAATGTACCAAACACTAGGTAACAAGAAACAGACAAGACAGTGAGCCCTAATTCTGGACCCACTTATCTCGCCTTGCCTTCTTACTTGATACCACCCCAAGCAGTGGCCAGAAACTGGTAGATGATTCCTTCCTGCTCCAATATGCAAAACACAGAGACAAAACAGTGCAAACAGATAAGAATAGTCACTAGAGCCAGGTCACAACAAAGAGAAATCACAAGACAGTAGAGTAGCCTAAACAAAAACTTAAGGTCAGGCTACCAGGAAAAAAATTATCAGAGCCATGTATGGAGCTAATTCTGAAGAAACTGTATAGTCAGCATCCTAGGAAGGGTTAGCAGATATTTTGTTATCTCTGAGCCCTGATGGTGATTGGGCCAGAACTCAGAGATCTGGACAATACAGTGAGCAGGGAGTAGTGTGAGAAGCTGTGAATCATAACGGGTTAGCTAACGATGTACCAGAATTAATGCTGCAAGAAGGAGACAGTACAAAAGTACAAATATCTCATGACGTTATGTATGCCATAGATTAACCCATGACCCCATAGAGGCCACTCTGCTGCTCTGTTACATTTTTGAATGAGAATGGCTAGCTACTGCTGTCATTCATCCCAGAGCATAGGGAGGGAGACGAGTAAGGTAAAATGTACAAATCTGTGTTCTATAGCAGTGTTCCCCAATTACCGGTCCACTGCCTAAGACCGGTCCTTGAAACACCTTTTTCCGGGCCGCGGCCAATACTCACCTTCCCCGTTCCCCTGCAGCTGTCTTCTTTTCTTTTACTTAATTTACACATTAATGCGCTGCTTGAGGATGTCATCACATTGCGGGTCATTTACTAAGGGCCTGATTCGCGTTTTCCTGACGTGTTACCCGAATATTTCCGATTTGCGGCGATTTGTATGAATTGCCCCGGGATTTTGGCGCACGCGATCGGATTGTGGTGCATCGGCGCCGGCATGCACGCGACGGAAATCGGGGGGCGTGGCCAAACGAAAACCCGACGGATTCGGAAAAACCGCCGCATTTTTTAAAAAAAGTGTCGCTGGACACGCGCTTACCTGCACCCATGCAATGGATCATGAACTCCGGCGGACCTCGGCGGACTTCAGTGCAGCAGCGACACCTGGTGGACATCGGAGGAACTGCCTTAGTGAATCGCCGGAAGACCCGAATCCACCGCAGAGAACGCGCCGCTGGATCGCGAATGGACCAGGTAAGTAAATCTGCCCCAATGTGTCTCCTCACAATAGAGACATGCACTTATGCATAACAGAACTGAAGGAAAAGAAGACTGCTGCAGGGGAACGAGGAAGGTGAGTATTGGATTTTTTTTTCACTGAATTCGGCTGGGAAAGGGGACTTTGGAAGGAGAGGGTAGGGTAGCTAGAGGGAGAAGGGTAAGTTGACAATATAAGTGGGGGGCGCTTCTTCAGGAAATGGGACAATATAAGCTAGACGCATGGGTAGGCTGACAAATTAGTGGGGGGCGCTTCTTCAGGAAATGGGACAATATAAGCTAGATGCATGGGGAGTTATGGTGGGGCGTGCAAACATACATTTTTGGCTATGAAACTATGACACTAGACCGCATCCCCCCTCCAAACTGGTCCCTGGAGAAAAAAATGTTTATAGCTGGTCCCTGGGAAAAAAAAAGTTGGGGACCACTGTTCTAGTGGACTTATATACCAATTGCAAAGCACTTGGTTTAGACCAATCTAATTTGAACCAGCACTAAATATTTGGAAAAATCCAACAACTCTTCTACAAGTTGAATCTCTTGCCTAAGACAGCACCAACTGCAGCAAGATGGGCCAGCATTAGACCTGACACCTAAAAATAGTGTCTCTTCCAACCCAATGTCAGCAAGGGCGTAAGGTACTGCATGGAGAACTTACTTACAAAGAAAATTAACAGGTATATCACTTCTGAATGAGGCAGAGGGGGCGCCATTCTATAGCTCGCCTCAGGAAGCAGAGAGTTTAGGTTTATCTCTGATTATGCTAATAATAATACAAATGTGGCGATACCACTTAAAAGATTACTTTTAATTAGTCTCAGTAAAGATATAAACCAATAAAGTCATAACCTGACAAATAAATATATCAACTGGCCTCAGACTACAGGGTTTAGTTTACCAAACAAGGGTAATGGATCAAATATAATGTTATAGCCTCACACCTTCTAATAATTGTTCATGGTGACCCTAGCATAGCCTAGTAAGGTGTTTGTATAAACAGGTAGAGGGATAGAACACCAAGAATACCTAAAAGAGGACAGGTAAACAAACACACAAATAGACACGAGGGTATAGAGATGGATATATGGTATCATTCATTGGACACAAATCCTAGCAAGCCCTATAATATGAAATGTTTCCTATTATGCCCTTAGAGCCTAAACTTGGAGTGGCAATCCTAAATGATGGTCCCCCAACTGGAAACTGACCCTAAATGGGCACACTGTCCCTAAACATCTAACAACCCAATTCTGGAGGATAGTGAAAGTGGAACAGAATGTCCAGAATTAATTAAAATTCAATATAGTGCATAGACCAAAAGGTGCATACCTGTGAAAACAGGCTCATCAGTTGAAATATATGACCTAAAAACGGCGCTGCTAGGCTAGTTAGATCAGAAATGCCGAATAGATGCGTGCAGGTTTTTGTTGAAAGAGTATGGAAGGTTCCTTACATGGATAAGAAGGAACATGGATAAGAAGGAACATGGAAATCTAGTCAGTGGCGCCCGGTGTCCACCAGGTGTCGCTGCTGCGCCGAGGTCCGGCTGAGTTCACTTTCTTCTCCTCTGTGCATGTAAGTGCTAAACTTGCGACACAATTTTATTTTTTTTAAATACCGCGGTTTTTCAGAATCCGTCAGGTTTTCCGATGGCCACGCCCCCCCCCCCCTGATTTCCGTCACATGCAAGTCGGCGCCAATGCGACACAATCCATTCGCGTGTGCCAAAAACCTGGGGCAATTCAGGAAAAAAAATGCGTAAAACGGTAATATTCGGGAAACCCAGCGATTCGACCCTTTAGTAAATCAGCCCCAATATGTTCCACTTTCACTGCCCTCCAGAATTGGAGTCTTAGATGTTTATGGGCAGTGTGTCCATTTAGGGACAGGTTCCAGTTGGGATTGCCACTCGGAGCTGAGGTTCTCAGGGCACAACAGGGGACATTTCATATGATAGGGCTTACTAGGATTATTTTCCAATGAATAATACAATATATACATATCTAAACCCTTCTGTCTTTTGTGTGTTTGTAGGTATTCTTTATGTTCTATCATTCTACCTTTTTATGCTAACACTTTACCAGGCTATGCTGATGTCCTCTGAAGACTTCCAGGGTCACCATGAACAGTAATTAACAGGTATGAGGCTATAACATTATATTTGCTCCATTATCCTTGTTTGGTAAACTAAACCCTGTAGTCTGAGGCCAGTTGATATATTTATTTGTCGGGTTATGTCTTTATGGTTTATATCTTCACAAAGGTTATCCCTTTATTTTATTCAGACGAATTAAAACTTATGTTAGTATGTTAGTTATCAACCCCTAGTGGAGTCACCAGGAATCCACTTTACCTGGTGTTTTCTGGTACTATGTTCACCCCTGATTATGGTTGGAGAATGCACAATGCATTAGGCAAACCATTGGGTCCTTATTTCAAGGTGGACATATTATACCCCCAATTTAAACAGATCCTCTTATTTTTGGTGGTCATTTTTAATAGTAATAATGTTATATTCTAAGTTGGAGATTAGATCAATGACTATTTTCCCGTCCCAAATAACAATGCTTCCTGAGTTTGCAAATTCATGTTTCACAATAGGATAATATTTTGTAATATTTGTTGTTTCATTTTGCAAATGCATTTAATTGTAGAGAGCTTGGAAGTACTTTGGAATAGAAGTATTCACAGGACCACAATATTTATTGGGATTGGCTTGAGGCGCTGGCAGCAGTGAGGTGTACCTGGCCGGAGACAGAATCGCATTGTAGGACCCGATCCACTTACACTCAATCCTGAGGTATTGTATCCAGCCAAGAAAGCCTTGTTGTTATGGAGTTCCAGAACAATCATGATAAATATATTATATAGTATGATACCACTGGCAAATAAAAGCTGTATGCTTTATTAACATGTCACCGGCTGTAGACACCCGGTCCAACAACATCATAAAAACTGCATGAAGAATTGTGTGATAACGGACTACTGTGTTCAGTAATTCAAAGATGTATAATCGGATTCCATTAATGGCATAAACATGTATTCCACCCATTGAGACCCTCATGGATTACAAACAAAGGGGGGCCTAGGTGTTAACAGCCAAAGGAGTCTGAAAGGAGTATTGATGTGATTAAGATGCTCAATTTCCCTGTTAATATGTCCTACCGGAGTGTAGGGAAAGCTTTTATTCACCCTTCACCCCCCTCCCCCATTACTAGCAGACTAGCCTTCTTCCTATTATAATCCAATGCTCAATATGGTTGGCTTCCTGTTGGTTGGCAAATTTTCTAAAGAGGCTACTGGGGCGTGGAGTAGCAGAAGCTGAGGCTCTTGCGTTCCACCTACTAATGCATCTTCAGCGCATCTTCAGCGCACAGCTACCAGGAGATGCGTGCACTCATCTGCAACGCCAGGTTCTGCGCATACGCAGACAGCAGACTGCCAGCTGCGCAGTCTCGGCTCAGAAGACGTAGCTACTGCTCATGCACACAACCTGGGTTCACAGACGAGTGCGCGCAGCTCCTAGTAGTGGCTCACTGAAGATGCATTGGTAGGCAGAACTCAAGAAGCTACTGGGGCGTGGAGTAGCCGTGCCGTGTAGCCTCAGCTTTGGCTACTTCACACCCTAGTAACTTCTTTAGAAAATTTGCATATTAAGGGAATTAAAATTTTATAAAAGTTCTGGGCCACAAACGAATTAGCCCTAAAAAGGGCTATACTACTCTACATTAGAGGAACCTGCCACCGGATCCACCTTAATAGGTAGATCCGTGGTGGTAGATTTCCTTTAAAAGGTCTACAGTGTGATATGATAAAATACAACTTTAGTAATCCCATGATTGAGTAAATTGTTTAGTAACAGCGGTCCTAGATAAGACACGGGGAAAATACGGAATCAGGTGACATATAACAATCTAACTGAGTGGGGGTAAAATGTGCTAGAGATTTTCCAAGCACTAAATCCTAGTTCAATTGATTTGGAGATAAAGGAGTTCTGGAATCTGGCAGTGCGACAGCATAACTGGCGGTATCGGTTGTTGATGTTACAGTGTTGCTGGAGAATCTTCGAGGACATGGGGGCAGTGTTTGTCCAGAGAGAGTGCATCTTTCTTCCTATACTGGGGCACATTTACTTACCGCTGGAGTTCACCGAAAGTGCATTGTCTGACGATAATGCACTGTGCCGCGATTCAATAAGATCATGTGCCCGATATCCTGCATGTGTAACTTCCCCTCTCAGGTCCGCCGGAGTTCACCTTCTTCCTCCTGGTGCATGTAAGTGCTTCGGCTTGCGACACAATTTAAAAGTTAAATCCCGTGCTCAGTCCGAATCAGTCGGATAAATCGACAGCACACCCGCCTAAAATGGGTCACATGGAAGCATGGATGCTTACCAACTTAAGCATAGACCAGCAGCATCAATAATAGTGCAAAGTCCAGGCATTGGACGTCCACCAAACTAAGGATAGACGATCAGTATCAGTAATAGTGCAAAGTTCAGGTATTGGTCGTCCACCAACCTAAGCATAGGTCATCAGTTTCAGTCCAGGTGTTACATGTCCATCAACCTAAGGAAAGACCATCAGTATCAATAATAGTGCAAAGTCCAGGTGTTGGACATCCACCAAACTAATGATAGACCATCAGTATCAATAACAGTGCAAAGTTCAGTTGTAGGACGTCCACCAAACTAAGGATAGACCATCTGTATCAATAACAGTGCAAAGTTCAGGTGTTGGACATCCACCAAACTAATGATAGACCATCAGTATCAATAACAATGCAAAGTTCAGTTGTAGGACGTCCACCAAACTAAGGATACACCCCTTAAGAAGCCACGGGGCTAGGTGGCGCAAAGTGTGGGGAGCCAGCCCCCCCTCCTGTTATCCTAGTGATATCTTTTCATTTATTTAGCCATTTCACAGCATATAGAGCTTTGATTGTATTTATTTATGCTTTATATTATACTAGGAAATTGATTGCATCGTGCGGGCATTACAGGGGAGAGGGTTTTACAGCAACCACTGCTTATTTTTTGCACATATCTACGTGGCTGCTATTGTAATCCTTGCATCATTTTGCACATATTTGACTGATTACATAGGACATGAATTTGCACATGTTGGTGCTTTTAAATGTTTTTAACTTGTCTGTAGTATGAACTTAAATAAAGATATTTGATATTTTTTCAAAAACTATATATTGAGTCGGTACCTTTAACATGTCACTCTGTTTGTTTGCACCAAACTAAGGATAGACCATCTGTATCAATAAAAATGCAAAGTCCAAGTGTTGTACGTCCACCAACCTAAGTATAGGTCATCAGTATCAATAATAGTGCAAAGTCCAGGTGTAACATTTCCACCAACTTAAGGATAGACCATCAGTATCAATAACAGTGTTAAGGTCCAGGTGTAGGACGTCCACCAAATTAAGGATAGACAATCTTTATCAATAATAGTGCAAAGTCCATGTGTTGGACATCCACCAAACTAATGATAGACCACCAGTATCAATAACAGTGCAAAGTTCAGGTGTTGGACGTCCACCAAATTAAGGATAGACCATCTGTATCAATAAAAATGCAAAGTCCAAGCGTTGTACGTCCACCAACCTAAGGATAGGTCATCAGTATCAATAATAGTACAAAGTCCAGGTGTTACATTTCCACCAACCTAAGGATAGACCATCATTATCAATAATAGTGCAAGGTCCAGGTGTAGGATGTCCACCAACATAATGTTAGACCACCAGTATCATTAATAGTGCAAAGTCCAGGTGTTGGACATCCACTTAACTAATGATAGACAATCAGTATCAACAACAGTGTAAATTCCAGGTGTAGAACGTCCACCAAACTAAGAATAGACCATCAGTATCCATAATAGTGCAAAGTCCAGGAGTTGGAGGACCACCAAACTAAGGATAGACCATCTGTATCAATAATAGTGCAAAGTCCAGGTTTAGGACGTCCACCAAACTAAAGATAGACCATCAGTATCAATAACAATGCAAAGTCCAGGTGTTGGACATCCAAACTAAGCATAGATCATCAATATCAAAAACAGCCATGATGCCTGTAAGTCACTATTCTGCTCCCTTACCCATGTGAAAGTCCCCATTCCTAAGTATGAGCAATGCAGTGTGGCATAGTTGGATGCACATGTAGGTACTACTATGTAATCCTAACTATTTTTAACACACTGCTATGTAGTGAGCACAGTATTATGTGTTCGCTGGCCACAATTATACTGGCAGGTCTGTGCTGATTTTATTAACCATGTGGCTCTAATTTAAGGATAGTCCAACGTTAGTGCTATTAGGAACATTTCTGGGACGTCAACTTTTATTAACAATGGCACATTCTACTCCAATGAAAGTGGAGAGAACACAGAGAAATGGGCCTATTTTATTTTTTTTATTTTTGAACAATTTTGGTGTAAACCTGTAAATACTGGAGATAATTTGGGAAGGAATTTTAAGCATGGTTAATGTTGGGTCAAGGTAGTAAGAGGTGAATGCACATACAGAAGATTTGTTACAATTTGTTAAGTGCTAGAAAGTCCTTTCGATAGATCTGAATGGGGTTGTTTTGGTGATATGGATTTCAAAGGTTTGGACCAGCGGCAGAACAAAACTGACATGTATGAATTCCCTCTTAAAGTCTATAGGCTTGTTATGATATATGAGTCCCCCTTTGCTTCTGTGGATCACCTTCCTTTTATTGGCTTTGCATGAGCATCAGAAATAGACCATGAAGCAATGTAGGAAGTGACCTCTGATGGTCTAAGGCACCTGGAGACTTGGAGAAGAAGCCAATCCGAGTCAGTGGAGGTACTATGATGCTTTCATCAATATTCTTTTAGTAAGCCTAAAGTACTGGTATTTATAGTGATACAGTAGCAGATTTAAATATGGGTGGTTATGGAGGACGCTTTGGACCCACGATCACCCAAACCACCCACCAAATTTGATTTTGACCCCCAGCCATGAATTTTCCACACATGTGATCTGGCTCTCAACACATATGTATACAAGACCCCTTCCAAGACCTTTGAAGGTCCTCAGACTGAAAGCAGACAGAAGAGAACAATCCTGCTTTCTATAGTAGCTCAGTCCTGGTACCATAAAATTGGACTTTTTTAAAAACCCCTATGTGGATAAATACATTAATGGGGTTTTCCCATGAGACAAGTTTGACTAACTTGCTGATTGTGGGGGTCTCAGTGATGAGACCCCTACAGATTGTGAGAACAGGGGGTCCGATGGGGTCCGGTGTATCCCCGTCGGACTCCTCGTCACTCGCCAAATGAGCTGAGCAGTCATTCGCACATGGCAAGGCTGCCCGTTCATCTCTATGGAGTTGGCGGAGATTGATGAGCCCAGCCATGCGCGACCGGTTGCTCATCTCGGGGGAATGATGAGGGGTCCAACAGGGGTACATCATTGAGACCCCCACCGATCAGCAAGTTAGGCTCTATTCTGTGGATAAGACCTAACTTCTTTCGTGGGAGAACCCTTTTAACCTCCTTCCTAAACATTATTACAAAGCCTAGTAAAACCCTATATCTATATATTGATCAATAGACACAATAATAATAATAATAAAAGAATATATTTAACCGAATAATGCACCCTGTCAAACTACAAAAGAACAAAGAACTCAAGGTTCTTGGCCTCCAAATTCTCAATCCGATCAAGTACCTGGGGGATGTGCATGAAAAACAAATTATTATTTTGTTACCACACATCCTCTTCAAAGTATCAGCTAATGCCTAGATGCAATTGTGTGTAGGCTCTTCGGGAGCCTTGTGGAGGCCTATACAATTAATGATTCCGCTAATTGGTGCAATGCCAACTTCTATTCCGGTCTAGGGAGAGAGCATCTTACTAATCTTTGTTAAACAGGTTTTGCCTCAAAGATAATGGAGATCCATACAAGAGTTAAAATGGGGTCATGCATGGCGGATGAGGACAGAAATAAAAGTTAAAAAAAAAAATCAATGCAATCATGTGCAGAACGGCGGCGTGTAAATTAATAATATATATTCCTATAGAAAAGACAATCACCTACTGTAATCCGCCGTTTAATGAATACAATAAAATATTCCGTTCATCATCAAAGTAAAGTGACCAAGTGTGTTTCATTGATTTCTCCCTTATTTTACGAACAGTATTGAGTCGGTAGGTAGGAGTTATTATAATGGCAGTGGGTATATGAGGACAAAGAGTATAAAAGCCATGGATGAAGAGCGTCTAATAGCAGGAATCACAAAGATGTACAACATTGGCCAGTCAGGAAGGCATAAAACATTGGATGACGTAAGAGACACAAGCAGGATCCGGGCATCAAAGAGCAAAGCTGAAATAATGGAAACTCAGGGCATGTATGGACTACATCTGTGCAGAATTATTTGTATGGTATAAGGGATAAAAGAGGAAAAGTTTTAGCATAGCCAAGTTAAGGGGCCAAGCTCCAATACATACTGTGGGTGCAGAGTGACATTTTGGAGGCACTACTATCAAATAATGATTTACCTATCCAGGGTCAGCTCCAGGTTTCAGTAGACCCCTGGGCAACAGAGCTTCAGAGGGCCCCTTTGCAGTAAACTCACATGGCAACGTTAAAAATTCAGAAACTAAAAAAACCTCCTGTTCTCTAAAATATTCCTCTGGTCCCTGGCACTTGTCCAAGTATGGACAGTACCGACGCTGGCCCTGGACCCATCTTAGAGCTTCACTTAGTATACTGCCACCCAACATTTATCCCCATTTATAACTTCCCCTTTCATTAGCTCCACCACAACTACCACAACAATCTAAATGGCTACTTTTCTTGTGCCCCCTTTCTGTTGGCCCAAACTCAAAATACCCCCCAACTTATACCTATTAAGTTGTACTTATGCCATCTACAATAGGGAAGTGCCTAAGTGTTATAGGTCTCTTGAATAGGGATTACTGAACCTAATGTTCAGATCCATGCCGAACATTGCGGGTTCAGTTCCTTGAACCCAACCAGGAACTCAGCCAGAAGTTTGGGTTTGGCTTTTGAGCTCAACCCTAATGTTAACACAATTGGTGCGGGGAAGCGACAATTCTAGAGAAAATGGATGCATGCATGCGTCACTGTTATTTAAAGGTGACCTACCACCACGATTCTACCTATAAAGGTAGAATGGGTGGTAGGTGGATGAATGGGACGTAAGGATAGTAGTCATGTCCGGCTACTCCACGCCCCAGTAGCCGCTTAAATATATTAGCATATCAACTGATTAAAGTTTACAAAAGGAAAGCCGGGACGTAAGGATTAGCCCAAAAAGGGCTATCCTTATGTCCCATTCATCCACCTACCACCCATTCTACCTTTATAGGTAGAATCGTGGTGGTAGGTCCCCTTTAAAGAGTTAACACTTGATATCCTGCCTGGCACTGATTACAGGTTTTACCAATGGGTGTTCACATTTAAGTTCAGATACCCAAACCAAGCTTTTGTTGAAAATGCATCAAACTTGGCGAACCCATAACTGAATGGGTGAACTTATCCCTCCCTACTGTTGACCATGTGGAAGGCGCATGTCCATTAAAGTTGAATTGACCCACCTGGGTCTGTTTTTACCACCACCTGGACAACTCTGAGAGGTAGTGGACTTATGACCTTGTTGTAATAAAGTCCAAATACCTGTAAAGAGGTCAAATGATGAAACCCGTCCTTTGGATATTACCCTTGAAAGTAGCTCAAAGCCAAACTGCTTAGGTGACACAGTGGCCCCACGACCAGCTCCCGGTTACACTCAGCAGCTTCTGGAAAAGTCAGCATCCTTCTGTATATAGACGAGTGTCTACTATTTACTCTACTTAGACCTGACTTGCTATGGTTACATAGCTGATAATAATGTACTGTTTTCCTGGGTGTATATGTGTGTTTGCAGCTTGGCAGGAAGGTCGGATGTAACATATCACTACCTCATAATGATTTACGTAGCTTGTAAGTGAGTTGTAGCCTGCACAGCTTTGCCATTAAAGGACACAGCTCTGATGGTCTATGCCTTTGCCTGGCTTTCTGTGGGTAGCTTGGCAGAGTCAAGCGAAGATATGAAGTATTTTGCTGCTGGTCTCCAATGTACACCTTTAGGGACCTGTTTCTAAGACAACTGGTGAGTAAAAAGCTTGGAATGCTGAAGCTTGAGAGGCCTAAAGGAAATCCCGCATACTTCCTAACTGAACTCACATTCGCTTCGCTATATATGTATTTTTGTAAAGTTTCTTTTCCTACTTTGAGAAAAATCTGAACGCCCTGCAGTCTGTTAAGAACGTGAACTTTGAGAAGCAGAAATCTAAAATAGTTTTCCTTCAAGAGAAGAAAGACAAATTACTAAGTTCCCTAAATTACAGATTTAAAAAGCTAAAGGGGTCCTCCAAGAGTGATACTTAATGGCCTATAATTACTGGGAAGTAAGGGTTTAAAGAGAACCTGACATCAGAAAGGTCATTTTTACATCATGAGAGATTCCAATATCCTCTGGTATGTTGATTTAAAAAAATGCCTTTGTTGTGCATCTGAATAATTCTACCGCTTTTTAATAGTTTTTTAACATTACCTGGCTCCCTGCCAGCAGCGGGTGGTGAGTCCCGGTGGGGCAGTTCAAATGAGAATTGCTTGTGGCAGTGAGCTAATGTAAGCGACGGGAGGGACCAGGGAAAAGGCAGAGGGAGAGGAAGGTCAATAAGTGAGGATGAGAGAAAGAGAAGTTGAGTAGAAAATGACTTCCCCCTAAGGACTCACTGCATGCTGCTGACAGGGAGCCAGGTAATATTAAAGGAATAATTAAAAAAGGACTGGAATTTTTCAGATGCACAACAAAGGCATATTTGAAATCAACATGCCATTGGAACCTGTCATCATGTAAAAATGACCTTACTGATGACAGGTTCCTTTTTACATCCACACATAGCATAGCACCTGGCTACACGACTTCTCCTCAAAAACTAGAATGGTAGCTTATATTCAATTGGACAGTGCCATCTCCACTGAATACATGGACCCCCAATGATCTCCAATCAATGACCTGACCTTAGTATAAAGTGAGCTTACCATTTGGGTCTTCTGGCGATTCACTAAGGCAGTTCCTCCGACGTCCACCAGGTGTTGCTGCTGCGCTGAAGTCCGCCGACACTTTTTTTTATTTAAATGCGGCGGTTTCTCCGAATCCGTTGGGTTTTCGTACGGCCACGCCCCCAATTTCCGTCGCGTGCATGCCGGCGCCAATGCGCCACAACCCGATCGCGTGCGCCAAAAACCCGGGGCAATACAGGGAAAATCGGAAATATTCGGGTAACACGTCGGGAAAACGTGAATCGGGCCCTTAGTAAATGACCCCCAATGGGTTTTGGAGTAAAGCTCAAGCTCAAAGCAAATCCAGAATCAACAAAGGGATTTTCAGAAATAGTAGTAGATGCCAATATTTTGCTATCATTGTCCGGTTTTGTCTATACATGCTTCTACTTCACTGTTTCCAGCTTAGCTCATTCTAATGGTGCGGGGGTCACGTGTAGGATAGGTCATCAATAGTCAATCCCAATCAACAGATGAGATGTTCTTGGTGCCAGGTACTACAGAACTCCTCCGGAGATTATGTGGGCTCCATTACTAAAGTCATAAAATGGTGCAAAGTTGGTTTATGTTATAGCTTATTGGTGTACATAATGGCATACACAGAATATGTGCGATAAATATCAGACTAGTGAGGGCCCCATCTCTAGGATCCTTACCTTGACTTCTCTACATAAGTCATTGTGGATAGTCCCCACAATAAAACCTTCATCATTGTCACCCATTGCCCATTCTTTCTACTTCTAAAAACCACTTTATACAGCAAATCAAATTTAAAATCAGGGCACATGGGAGTCCTAAAAACAGACTAAAATAAATCCTGAGCATTTGTAAGAGGAATGTTTCGGATGGTTCCAGCAGGACCACTTCCAATTCCTTGAGTGATGATGCTGGAGGGAATCTACTTCTCTGTCATGTTTCTAGCGTTGGCCACAAGACCACACTTCGGGGACTGTGCTGGCCATGGGAGATGTTAAACCTCTTTTTGAACTCAAATGTCAATAAATCTGTTTAGATATGGGTCTGGTCACCTTGAAAATACGTTCTCTAGGCAGAATAGCGAGTGTACCTGGTCATGACACTGTCTAAGGAATGCTTTGGTACAATCTAGGAAGGGCCAAATTATAATGTGTCTAGGCTGGTTTCACACATCCCATCAAAGAAGTACAACATACAGCATGAAGGGGGGACAACATGCGGCCTAAAATGTTATTCTGTACTACACTACACCATTGGCCCACCAACTGGCAGGAAACATCCTAATAGCCTGCAAATTAGGATGTCTTCTGCTGGAGCCCTGGTATTCAATATTGTGTTAAAGCTTGGGCCCACTGGAAGAACCTCTGGTAGGCTAGTCCGAAAATAAAGTTGGTGTTGTTGGGTTGGGGGGGATGTTGTTGCCGGTACTGTTATGTAGTGTAACATATGGCTAACACATATGCTATTCTAAAAGGAGTTTTCGCGGCCTTAATGGGGGTCTGACATTTGGAGCACACATTGATCAGCTGATTCTGAAGCATCTAGCACAGGAATAAACATATACAAAAAAGACAGAAGTCCAGCTCTCTTCTCTGTGTAGCAGGTGAGGGCTCTATTACTAAGCATAAAAGGTGCAAAGTTGGTATTAGTTATAGCTTTTGGTGTACATAATGGCATCACAGAATATGTGCGATAAATATCAACTAGTGAGGCCCCATCTCTAGGATCCTTACCTTGACTTCTCTACATAAGACATTGTGATAGTCCCCACAGTAAACCTTCATCATTGTCACCACCCATGTGCCCATTCTTTCTACTTCTAAACACCACTTTAGAGCACATCAAATTTAAATCAGGGCACATGGGAGTCCTAAAACAGACTAATAAATCCTGAGCATTTGTAAGAGGAATGTTTCGGATGTTCCGCAGGACCACTTCCAATTCCTTGATTGATGATGCTGGAGGAATCTACTCTCTCCTGTGTTCTAGCGTTGGCCACAAGACCACACTTCGGGACTGTGCTGGCCATGGGAGATGTTAAACCTCTTTTTGAACTCAAATGTCAATAAATCTGTTTAGATATGGTCTGGTCACCTTGAAATACGTTCTCTAGGCAGAATAGCGAGTGTACCTGGTCATGACACTGTCTAACGAATGCTTTGGTAACAATCAGGAAGGGCCAAATTAATAATGTGTCTAGGCTGGTTTCACACATCCCATCAAGATACACCATACAGCATGAAGGGTGGACAACATGCGGCCTTCAATGTTATTCTGTACTACACTCACCATTGGCCCACCAACTGGCAGGAAACATCCTAATTGCCTGCAAATTAGGATGTCTTCTGCTGGAGCCCTGGTATTCGATATGTGTTAAAGCCTGGGCCCACTGGAAGAACCTCTGGTGGCTAGTCCGAAAATAAGGGGTGTTTTGTTGGGTTGGGGGGATGTTGTTGCCGGTACTGTTATGTAGTGTAACATATGGCTACACTATGCTATTCTAAAAGGAGTTATCACGGCCTTATGGGGGTCTGACATTTGGAGCACACATTGATCAGCTGATTCTGAAGCATCTAGCACAGGAATAAACACATACAAAAAAGACAGAAGTCCAGCTCTCTTCTCTGTGTAGCAGGTGAGGTGTGCTACTGCAGATCCTATTCACTTGAATATGAGTTATACTGCCATTCCCAGTTGTCACGGGTGCCCCCGCGACCCATGTTCCAGATCGCGGACACACCTGTACGAATGCCCCCACATCCCGGTCGCAGGCATTCCTGCCCCCCCCCCCTCGGCCCCCAGCACTTCTCCGTGCCTTATCTGTCCACGTTCCCACCCTGGCAGCCCGCCATGCACGTCCCCGCTTCCTAGGGCACGCGTTGGCACTCAAGGATTTAAACGGCTAATTGGTGCTGCACATTTCCAGTAAACTTTTAAAAGCCGGCCTCTCCCAGCATTCCCCACCGGATATTTGCGCCTAGTGCCACTGAGAAAGCTTTTCCACAGCTTTTTGCTGTTTTTCCAAATTCCCATTGTGACCCCAGTTCCGTTATTAACTCCGATCCTGTGCTGCTTGTCTCAACCTTCTGCCTGTCCCCGACCACAAGTTTGTCTGACGACCCTGTACTTCACCTTAGCCGCCACCGTGGACAAACCTGTGGAAAGACCTGGCGGTACTACACTGCAATAAGTCCAACCTGCTTTGTGGCGGACTCTGGTGAAAACCGGGTATCACTTAGACTCCGGTCCCAGGTGTCGGCTTATGTCATCGTCCGCTGTGGTACAGAGGATCCACTACCACTGATCCTGACACCAGGGAAGTCATGATCCTGAGTTGATTGAATTACTGAAATAAGGTAATCAGTGAAGGTCCCAAGAGTTGGACTACCACCGATTTGTTCAGGAAGAAGAACCCTCAAGCACCAGGAGAGCGCAGTGCCAATACCAAAAGTACTAAAGTGGGAATCCTAATTCCTGGGAATAAAAACCCTTTAATATTACTGAAAACTTCACAATCATCTTTTCTGATATGGAAATTATTAAATTATTTATGAGTCTCATATGTTGTTCCATAAAATATCTTGGAAATCTGTTGGAAATTGAGAAGAGAAGGTCTCTAAGTGATGGAAGTGGCTGGGTTTTTGTCTTTACTATACATCCTGGACCAGCAGCACACGTTCAACATTATATTGAGTTACAACATATGTATACAACATATACGGTATCTTCTGTCCATGGGTCATGCTTCCCAACCATCCTACAATTTAGTAGGATTGCCCTGTAAAATAAAATGCAAAATTACATAAAAAGTTACATTAATTGACATATTGTTGGCTTTCCTGGTTGAGTTGGAGGTGGGTAGAGATAAGTAGACCCTAACTTTAGGTTTGGCATCCTCTATTTGGCAGCTCCGTGTAAACTGCACATGTCGCTTGATGGCCAGCCAATCAGTCAGCTTTACACCCCAAGCAACTAGGCATGGCTGTGATTAGCCAGGTGGACACCTGATGGACACATCATAGCCATGCCTAGTCCCTAGGGGTGTTAAGCCGCCTTTAGCATCTTATACCCTTATTTTTACAAAAAAAAGGTTTTTTAAATGATGCAAATGAGCCTGAGGGGCTTCAGGCTCCACTAACATCTAAGGAGCTTGGAGCCCCTCAGGATCATTTGCATAATTGTTAAAGCCTTGTTTTTGTAAAAGCAACAGCATAAGAAGCTAAAAGAAGAGCAGATCCTGCCAGAGGGGGCACACCCCAGGAGGTCAGTGTGCTTGGTTTACAATCCTTCACCTTGGTGGTAGATTTCCTTTAAAACTGTCCACCAAATAGAGACAGCTTATGTTGAGAGGTATGTGTGGAGTAGGGGTTTCATAGCATGCGGTCATTGGAAGAAACTGCAAGGTTAATTCTTAGTTTCAAATTTTAAGAAAAAAAATCAATACATGTGATATCACCTAAAAATGTTAAATATACATAAATACATGTTAAGAGCTACTTTATCAATGGACAGATCCTATAAAGGACTAATATGTGTTATGTATATAAATTTTACCATATTTTCTAATTTTTTGCTATAACTTTTTTTTTTTTTTTAATATCAGGAAGAATTAACCTGATATGAGGTCTGGAAGCAATGCCTCAGGCTTTATCAATTCTCCTTCTCTGTCTGCCGTGATCTACAGGCAGCCCCCGGGTTACGTACAAGATAGGTTCCATAGGTTTGTTCATAAGTTGAATTTGTATGTAAGTCAACACAATATATTTTATAATTGTAGTTCCAGACAAAAAAATTTTTTGCCCCAGTGACAATCGGAGTTTAATATTTTTTTGCTGTAATTGGACCAAAGATTATTAAGAATGCTTCATTACAGACACTTTACAGCTGATCATTGCAGCCTGGGACTAAAGGAGAGCATCCAGAGACTTCACCAGAGGTCACAGGGGGCAGAGGGGTCTGTCTTTAACTAGGGGTCGTCTGTAAGTCGGGTGTCCTTAAGTAGGGGACCTCCTGTACTATTATCAAAAACAAGCTGACCTCTCTTCTGTAGTAAAAATGTGCCCACACGCTGCCACGAGTCGTGCGCTGCACAGAATACAAATTGGTTGCTGCTCAGCGTGATTTTCCGCTATAATCCAATTGCTCAGACTTAGTTTCAGATAAACGAGTTAGTGGCGTTACTACCTGGAGAAGCTAGGAAATATTACTTATGTCAGCATCCGCACGTCCCGGCCGCTGCTCGCTGTGCTGTAATTAGTGCTAATACTAATCTGCTGCTCACCATGGGCTGTACTTAGCTCGCCCTCTGGTGACCAAAGACCTTCATGAAGTCGCTTCGTAGAAGAAGAAAGCAGATTTGCAGATGCACACCGTGTATTAGGCACAAGTTTGCAGCATTATTTACTACAAGATAATTATAGTTAGTGCTAAAATTAAATTTATGTGTAAAGCATTAATAGAATGAGTAATAAGGCAGACGTACTGTAAAGATGAACATATTTCCTTATATGTGTACGGACTTATGCACACTACAGTATGCTCGGGAAGGTAAAGAGCTGGGTTCAGTAGAGAGGAGGGGTGAAGAGCGCTTACCCCTTCTCTCTACTGCCCCCGGCTGCATGCCCGCCCCGGCATACTCTCTACATTGAAAGCTTCCCCCCATTGAAATGTTCTATATTTTTGCGGTGCAGCTGCCTGGCTTAGTCACGGTGCGGTGAGACAATGGGGCACATTTACTAAGGGTCCTGCAGCCACAATTCCGTCGGGTTTTCCCGAATATTTCCGATTTGCACCGTTTTGCACAGAATTGCCCCGGGTTTTGGCGCACGCAAACGGATTGTGGCACATCGGTGGGGGCGTGGCCGTCAGATAACCTGACAGATTTGGACAAATCACGCAAATTAAAAAAAAGAATTGTGTCGCAAGATTAGCACTTGCATGCACCAGGAAGAAGAAGTAGGTGGATAACGGGCGCACAACCTTAGTGAATCCTGGCAGACCCGAATCCTTGTCTGACAACGCGCCGCGGGATCGAGACTGGACCTGGTAAGTAAATGTGCCCCAATGTGCATAGTTCCCAATCGTCCGGGATTCTGCGGGACAGTCCCTGTTTTTGGGCGCTGTCCAGGGGGTTAGGAGAATGTCCCGGCTTGTCCCACCTCCTGGTCATTGCCCTAACTTACTAGAACTGCAGAGCAGGGACCAGGAAGCGGGATCAGCTCCTTCTGCATCCACACATCTCACTATGCTCTACAGAAGCAATGTATGGAGATAGCTCATCCGCTGGCTGTCCCTGTCCCCCTCATCCGTCATCTCAGAGCTCTGGGGAGCTTCCTACGTCTCCATTCATTGTTTGCCACAGCCGTGTTCAGAAGATGCCGCCTGGCAAGATGTGATGGCTCTGCTGCTTCTGAGCGAAGCATAGCTGCGGCAGAATACGAAGCTAGGCCACTGCTGAGTGTGAGGAGAGGTGAGTATCTGCTTATTCATTCTTTTTACATAAGACAAGAAATGGTGGAATAAAAAGGCTGGGGTGTAAAGGAAAGGTCCCCTAAATGGGGACATAAGGTGGCAGGTTCCACTAAAGGGAAGAGCGATGAGGTGGGGGGTATGGAAAAGGAGGCTACAGAAAGAGATAGATAAATCTGGGAAGGGGATACAAAAGCTAAGCCAGAATGGTGGTCCTGATTCGAATCAGACATCATGACATTGATAATTTGGGAATGGTGGGTTCTGGGGAGAAAATTCTGACAATGGCAGAATCAGTAGAGGGACCCTTTTTCTTTTTTAAAGAAAATATACCTGATTCATACCTTATAAAGCACTGACAGAATCTTCTTTGTACCCTGCTGCAGGATCTCAGGTTTAGAAAATATGCTAATGAGCCTCAAGTGCTATGGCAACTTATTTTCCCAGAAGCGTCAATGGCTATAAGTCTCCCTGTGCCTACAAGGTGGCCTTAAAGGGCAATTCCCACAAAGAAAAGATTCTTAAATATACAAAACAAAATAACACATTCTCTAATTCACTGATAAAAAATTCTGCATTTCACAGATATAATTCCAACCTGTCTCTATCAGTCCTGGTGTATAGAATTTGGTTGCCCCTGAATCCAACCGGGCATGGTTGGGCATGGCAGATTCTTCTCATGAATAGCATCTCCTGTCTGCTGGATGCAGCATGATCTCTAGCCCTTCCCCTGCATCAGAAGAGGAGCTCAGACACTCACAGACACTTCCTGCCAGCAAGCAGCAGTGTGCACATACTTATTCTACAACCTATAGATAAGATAAGGTCTATATCCAGAGGAGGGAGGCAATCTGTATTTGTTATGCCCAGATGTAGCAGAGCTGAAGTGTGTCATTGTGTGTTGATGGATCTCATCATCTCGCTTTTTCTGGGTGTCAGATACTAGTAGAATGTTCAGAAGCTAAATAAAAGTGTAGATAAACCTATACACTGATAATCTAATCACATTGTCAGCACACAGCATCTCACAGCACAGAGGAATCATAAAGTGTTTGCATAGATAGAACCCCACCCACACTCTGGATTCTTACACTGACCATCACTGAGGGATAGGTGATAAAAAATAAAAAAAAAATAAAAGGAAAATTGTAAAGTAAGGGGTTAAAATGATCTTTATTGTGTAAACATAACTAGGGGATTCAAATTCTTTCTTTCATGGGCAAACCCCTTTAATTGGCAGACTTCGTAAGGAGAACTCTCACTTCTTGGCCCTAGTCAAAAGTCTCTCACTCCAAACCAGTTCCCTACGCTGTACTGAAGAGATCCAACCGGGTCGAAACATCTCTGTCTACAGTTGGGAGTCTGTTCCTTCTGGAATAGATCTACTGGTTTGGTTTTAATCCCACATTGGGGCAGATTTACTTACCCGGTCCATTCACGAACCAGCGGTGCGTTCTCTGTGGAGGATTCGGGTCTTCCGGCGATCCACTAAGGTAGTGCGCCCGATGTCCACTAGGTGTCGCTGCTGCGCTGAAGTCCATTGGAGTTCACTGGACTTCACCAAGCTATCGTGGGTGCAGGTAAGCGCATGTCAAGCGACACTTTTTTAAAAAAAAATACGGCGGTTTTTCCGAATCCGTCGGGTTTTCTTACGGCCACGCCACCCGATTTCCGTCTCGCCCCCTTTGTTATTCATCACAATGCCTTGACTTTTTGCTGCTACACTGATGCACTTTATCTCATTTCTTATACTACCTTTTATTTGATATTGAGGT
This sequence comes from Engystomops pustulosus, assembly GCA_019512145.1. Classification (NCBI taxonomy): domain Eukaryota; kingdom Metazoa; phylum Chordata; class Amphibia; order Anura; family Leptodactylidae; genus Engystomops; species Engystomops pustulosus. The sequence continues at coordinate 16,690,513 of CM033649.1, read as the reverse complement.
TATTTGTATTATCATGCATTATGTCAAGATTATTATAGGAATCATCTCTGGACTTGTGTATATTGTCTTACCTTTTTGAGTTGGCTGGTTCTCGTATACTGTGTACCTTAGTATTTATAGGTGGCTTTGGAGGGGAGTGTCACTGTAGCCCTGCTTAGTACTCTCAGGAGCACAGTGTTTAATGCAACACATTTGGTTGCATTTTTTAGATGTTTTTATCCCATTGTATGTTGTTTCTACTTAATAAAGATTTTTTGATTTGCATATTTGGGTCACTATTGCATCCCTTTGTTCTTGATCTTTTGACCTCGTTGCTCCCTGAGATGAGTGGAACAGCTGGCCACGCATGGTCGGACTGGCCCGTTCATCTGTATGGAGCTGACAGAGATTGATGAGCGAGGTGCTTGTGAGAAAACCCTTTTAAGGCTACATTCACACTAACCGCCGTGCTACGGTATGGCGGGCACACGGCAAGAGGAAGATGAAGAGCTCTGCTCATCCCGCCCCTATAGAGGGACATGGGGCACAGCGCCATATTCCGGAAAAAGATAGGACATGTCCTTTATTTCTCCCGTCTATGGAACAGTACTGCTCCCGTACGGCGCCGTTCACCCATTACCGTCTATGCGGGATGTATATAGGCCATATATACCTCAGCCGTATATACGCCCCCCTTACGGCTGTGTGATTGCAGCCTAAGACCAGAGTAAACTCTATAAATCAGTCTGCTATGTCTGTGATTGTACTGATCCAAAGAATCAAGAAGAGGTGTCATCTCGATTGTACATTGAAAGCCGTAAAAATAAAGCCCATCAGAATATGGCGCAACTGTGGGGGGGGTTTTGCCAGTTCTATCAAATTTGGAATTTTTCCAGTTTCCCAGTACATGGCACACAATATTAAAAGTTGCCACTAGAAAATACAAACCTTCATATAGTTTTGTTGATGAAAAAAATCAAAAAGATACGGAAGGGAGTGAAAACGGAAACAAAAAAGCACAAAAAACCTTGGTCTTGAAGAGGTTAAAGGGTTCACATAGTTGGAGTTGATGGGAGTGGTGAAAGGTCAAGGCAAAGTAAGGCTACATTTACAAACCTCAATGAAAAAGTTTTTCAGCAATGATCCACAAATCGGACGAATACTTCGCCAGCTCGAGAAAATGGCATCTCCCGCCGTTTTGCTTTTTGGCGGCCAGAAACAGAGCCAATCACAAGCCAGGAGACTCTGCACTCCACCCAGCATGACGTGGTACTCTTACACGTCGATAGCAGTGGTTGGCTGGCCTGATCAGGTGACCCTGGAATAGACTAGCCCCTGCCCGCGCTGCTCGGATCATTCTGTGTCTGGATGCCGCTAGGGAGAGAGCTGCTGCTGCAGGGATAGCGTTAGGGTGTTATATTAGCTTACTGTTAGGCAGGAGTGTGTCTACAAGAACCCAAAAGCCCTTGTTAGGGCTAGAATAGCGTTATATATATATTTTTTTGGTTTGCCTGTGGCTGGGCTTGCTGGCACTAGTAGTGCAGCTAGTACCATATTGTGACGAATTTGCAGGGAGACTTGCTTTTTGGGACTGCCACATACAGGCACTCAATCTATTCCATTTTACTGGAGGGCCACCTACCTGCTCCTCTGGTTTGAAACATTTTTGGGACTGCCACATACAGGCACTCAATCTATTCCATTTTACTGGAGGGCCACCTACCTGCTCCTCTGGTTTGAAAAATGTTTGGGACTGCCACATACAGGCACTATCCAAATTAAATTGTCTCCATAGCAGCCTCCACACGTTGTCTCCATTGCTACCTCCAAAAGTCGTCCATATAGCTGCCTCCATACATCGTCCCTTTATCAAACGAGGTGTGTCAGGCAGAAATTTGGGTTGTTTTCATGGATTCCACATCAAAGTTGTTAACTTTGTCGCCACCCTGCTGTGTTATCCACAAAATATACTGGCAAACTTTTACCATTTAGGGATATTATTTCAGCGCTTCTTGCGCATCTGTTTACATTCCCCTCACCCGGCATATCCTAAACTTATAAGAACGCTACTACACTTGATCTTATACAAAAGGTTCTTAGAAGTGCTGTTTGGGGAGTAGCCTAGAGACAGGGGCTTGGATTGGCGAAAGCTCGCCTGGCAGCGGAGCGCCAGCTCCATGCGCATCATGCGCTTCTTGCGCATCTGTTTACATTCCCCTCACCCGCCATATCCCAAACTTATAAGAACGCTACTACACTTAACTTGGTGCAGGCTGGGACCGAGTCTGACCCTGGGGCTGGTCATATACTGCCGACGCAGAGAATTGCGGGGCCTACCTCGGTCCAGGTCTCAAAGGCCTACTATACCTCCTCCCACCCCTCCTCCACCTCCTCCTCCTCCGAATTACCATCCGTGGGCATGGCGCCATCAGTCGGTAGCTCTAGGCACAGCAGCAGTGCCGTCGCTAAGCGACAGCAGGCGGTGCTGAAACTGCTGAGCCTAGGCGATAAAAGGCACACCGCCCAAGAGCTATTACAGGGCATTCCACATCAAAGTTGTTAACTTTGTCGCCACCCTGCTGTGTAATCCACAAAATATACTTGCAAACTTTTACCATTTAGGGATATTATTTCAGCGCTTCTTGCGCATCTGTTTACATTCCCCTCACCCGCCATATCCTAAACTTATAAGAACGCTACTACACTTGATCTTATACAAAAGTGCTGTTTGGGGAGTAGCCTAGAGACAGGGGCTTGGATTTGCGAAAGCTCGCCTGGCAGCGGAGCGCCAGCTCCATGCGCATCATGCGCTTCTTGCGCATCTGTTTACATTCCCCTCACCCGGCATATCCTAAACTTATAAGAACGCTACTACACTTGATCTTATACAAAAGTGCTGTTTGGGGAGTAGCCTAGAGACAGGGGCTTGGATTGGCGAAAGCTCGCCTGGCAGCGGAGCGCCAGCTCCATGCCAAGATCCAACTAACATAGTTTTAACTGCAGCACCTTTAATCTACTACTAGTTCACTGCCTCCATACATGGTCCCCTTATCAAACGAGCTGTGTCAGGCAGAATTTTGGGTTGTTTTCATGGCTTCCATGTTAACTTTGTCGCCACCCTGCTGTGTAATCCACAAAATATACTGGCAAACTTTTATCATGTACCGATATTATTTGAGCGCTTCTTGCTCACCTCCTTTGGTTCCTCTCTGCCACCCATTGGTTTGAAGCCTGAGTCCATTTAGGGTATGTCGCCATGACACTCTCTAGCCTGCTGCCGCTGCCTCTGCATGCCGTCCCCTATAGTGTCAGGGTCAATTATTGCATGTTTTAGATACTATCTAGCTTCATTCTGTCACTCTGTCATGGCCATGCTGTTGCCCATAATTTTGGCATAATGGTGCGTTTAAGCAGCCTCAGAGGCATCCATGCATGCTGCCCCTGCTGTTTCCTGTCCATTTCCGTGGTGTTTCCATCCTTTTCTGAGGTTCCCAGGTGTTTGGCCAAGCTTCCCTGTGCAGAGCCTTGGTCCCCTTGAAAAATGCTCGAGTCTCCCATTGACTTCAATGGGGCTCGTTATTCGAGACGAGCACTCGAGCATCGGGAAAAGTTTGTCTCGAATAACGAGCACCCGAGCATTTTAGTGCTCGCTCATCTCTAGTAGTAACCTGTAATAAGAAACATAATAACCAATTGCTCTTCAGCTGCCCATCGTAGCAGCATATAACAGAGATGGAACAGAGAACAGGAGTAATGTTACAATATTCCACTATTAGCCTTAGGTTTGTTATGTCAGGATCACAGATTTATGGAGGCATCAGAAAGCTTCTCCCTTTAGAACTGTAATAAAAGGAGAAGGTTTTGTAGCGGTAAGTAAATACGTATTTATGTAGATTGCGCTGTGATCATTGTCAGGTTATTGTGTGATTCCCTTCTCCTCCCAGGTCTCACCGGTAACAATTTAAAAGCTTTACTATTACAATAAATCTTTTGCAGCATAAATGTGACTTTTGAAGTTGACGTCTTAGAACTGGAGGGACTTTAGTTTCAGTAGCTGCTTTGAAATTCCCAGGAGTTTTATATAAAATGTTCTTGATAAGCGGAGGGAAGACACATAAGAGAATGTCAGCCATATCTTATGGAGTCAGATCCAGCGTTTATCCTTGGCGTTCATCTTCAAAGAATTCTCCAGGGTTGATATATAACTGTGGCTTACATAATACCGCCATATAGTGACCAAGTAATGTATAAAATCCGAAATATAATCAGCAGCAAGGAAATCGGGGCTCTCACTGCCAATCACTGTGTGGGGGGGGTAATCAGGACTCTAAGGGTGCGTTCACACGTTCAGTTTTTCATTTGCAGTTTTTGAAGCCAAAAGCAGGTTTGGATCATAATGGGTTGAGACAAATGATTAAAAGGTGCTGCTCCTCCTACTTTTACCCCATTCCAGGTTTGGACATCAAAAACTGAATCTGAAAAACTGAACGTGTGAATGCACCCTAACTGTCAATCACTGTGTGTGGTTGGAGTAATTAAGACTCTCACTGTTAATCACTGTGTGTGGGCAGAGTTATCAGGACTCTGACTGTCAATCACTGTGTGTGGGGTCGGAGTAATCAGGACTCTCACTGTCAATCACTGTCATCATCAGTGTGTGGGCAGGGTAATCGGGACCCTCACTATCAATCACTGTGCGTGGGCAGAGGTATCAGGACTCTCACTACCAATCACTGTGTGTGGGTGGGTTAATCAGGACTCTCGCTACCAATCACTGTGTGTGGGCGGGGTAAACAGGATTCTCACTACCAATCACTGTGTGTGGGCGGGGTAAACAGGACTATCACTATCAATAAATGTGTGTGGGAGGGGTAAACAGGACTCTCACTATCTCTCTTAGGAGTCCGGTCAGTATTTAGTCAGAAATTCTGCTCTCAATCATATAGAGCTTCTCTCTATCATACCCAGCTCTAAGATAGGGTAGTAGAAACCACCTGTAATGTTATTGGACAGACCTACTTATTATTATATTATTAATGATTATATTTTATAATTGAACCTGTATGATGTTTTTGTGCCTTGTTTCAATTTATGGGCAGTCAGGATGAATAGTCACTACTCTGTATGCATGAAAATCATTGGGGGTCATTTACTAAAGGCCTGATTCGCGGTTTCCCGACGTGTTACGCGAATATTTCCGATTTGCGCCGATTGTACCTGAATTGCCCGGGATTGTGGCGCACGCGATCGGATTGTGGCGCATCGGCGCCGGCATGCGCGCGACGGAAATCGGGGGGCGTGGCCGAACGAAAACCCGACGTATTCGGAAAAACCGCCGCATTTAAAAACCGAAAAAGTGTCGCTTGGGGAGCGCTTACCTTCACTTGGTCCGAGGTGGTGAATTCCGGCGCGATGAGATGACTTTCAGCGCAGCAGCGCCACCTGGTGGACGGCGGTAGAACTACATTCAAAAATCCCGGCCGGACCCGAATGCAGAGCAGAGAACGCGCCGCTGGATCGCGACTGGACCGGGTAAGTAAATGTGCCCCATTATCTCTTATTCTTATAATAAGTAATTGTAGAGGCACCGGAAAGTTCTCTGAATACCTGAGCCAGGAAAGCCTTGTTATCTTTCAGCTAATTTCAATTATTACACATAATACAGTATTCAACATCTCAATGAGCGGACGTCCGTAAATTGCTCCTACACGAAAGACTTCACTGTAGAATCAGGTTTCTCTATTACAGAAAGCAAAGATTCTCCTCCATATAAGAACATTTCCAAACAATGACATATTATATCATGGTCAATGCATGCTTTCACCATAGAATAGCATCACTTTGTTACAGGAAGTCGGGAGGGCAATGGGAAGTTTAAATTGCAAGGTAATGGGAAGAAATCTGGAATGGAACTGTGCGTGATGGAACAAATTGGAAAGTAAGTAATTTCAATAATAACCTTAGATCACATGATTGTACCTGATATTTGGTATTATAGGAACCTCCTTTCAATATGGTGCAGTCATCAACTACCCCCAAAGTAGGATGTTTCGACCCCCATGCTTCACTTTTGGGATGGTGTTCTTAGGATTGTACTCATCATACTTCTTCCTCCAAACCCGAGCGAGTTGAGTTGAAACAAAAAAGTTCTATTTTGATCTCGTCTGAACACATGACCTTCTCCCATGACTCCTCTGGATCATCCAGATGATCAGTGGGGAACTTCGAATGGCCTGGACATGTGGTGGCATGAGCAGGGGGGAACCTTACAAGTCCTGCATGATTTGAATCCATGATGACATAGTGTGTTACTGACGGTAATTTATGAGACTGGCTTCAGGTTAGGGTATTGACCAAGTCCTTCTGTGTAGTTCTGATTCTTCGGAATCATCTTTAACCCACTAGGTGATGGCACATGGCCTAGTTTATGTCCCTGAACCACTAGGTATTCTCTTCATAAAAATTCTAGCTATTTGTGTTATTTACTGGAGACTGTAAATTCTTGTATGGAGGCACTGTTTTTATTGTTTCATTTGAAACACCCAGTGGGTGCGGCTTTGTCTGCGTTTGCAAACGCAGCCAAGACGGCACGTGTGCCACCACACTTAGAGAACAGGCAGTCCTGTGTGAAGTATGACACAGGAGTGATTGTCTGATTTACAGAGAAGAGAGGAGGAGATCCGTGTAAGGAAATAAAGTGTGTGATGGAATGGCAGAGTATTCAGATTACATTGCCACCTATGAGTGGATATGACCCTCAGTAATGTAATTAGGGGTGAATGCAGGTTAATTACATATAGATTTTGGTAGGTACAGTAGTAGGGTCCTGTAGCCAGGGTTGAACATAAACTCTCTGCTGCCTGAGGCAAGATATAGAATGGTGCCCCCTATTTCCCATCCGGTAGAAATATATCAGGTTATTATTTTAGTAGGTGGGTCCATGCTGACATCGGATGTGAAGAGACAATATTAATAATAAGAATAATAATTCCTTTATTTATATAGCGCACACAGATTACGCAGCGCTGCACAGTGTTTGCCAAATGAGTCCCTGACCCCAATGGGGCTCACAATCTAATCAACCTACCAGTGTGTTTTGGAGTGTGGGAGGAAAGCAGAGGACCCAGAGGAAACCCACGCAAACACGGAGAGAACATACAAACTCATGCAGATGTTGACCCTTTGCCACCTTGCTGCTTTCAAGTATCAGGTCCTGTTTTGTAGCAGATACTGACCCCCATGTTGTTGAGGGTGGTGCTGCCTGATGCAAGAGGCTCAACTCACTTCAAGGCTGGTGCACCCTTCCCATTACCACCTTGACTAAAGAGTTCAACTGAGATCATTGAACCCATTATAGTTGCACCACTCCATGGATATGTACAATACCCATTCAGTGTAATGTGGCAGTAACAGTACAAAAAATGCAGAGTGTGAATATCCCCTTACAGCTCTGAGAACTGATGTCATGATGGCACGAGGTGAACCGATAGACTGTGCTGAAGCTTAACACTGCGGATTGGAAAGTGCAGCTGAAGTTGATTCTTGAATCCATCCTGATAAGAATCCGTACAGGAGGTGAAGCACAATCTTGGAGACTGGATATCTTTGGCTGCAGACGAAGGACCAGGGAATTAAGAGAGAAAAATAGAGGATATGATGTTAGATTAAATCACAAGCTGCAAAGAAGTGATGAAAATTAATCAAGACAGAAAAGGGTGATAAAGGCATCTATAATTCGACCAGATTAATATAGATAAGGGAGACGGGTCAAAAATGAGCTCTGCCTGGTGCCAAGAAAGTCATCTGTGTATGTGTGGAGTCCGGGAGGCAGGGGCAGGTCTGCATATTTAATCAATACCAGGTGCAATAAGTCACGGAGCCGATCCAATAATAAAGATAAGGAAGGCGCGTCAGCCGGAGAGGATTTGGAGGGCAGCGCATTGTAGGGAATTTAATTAATAAGCAACAAAGAGATGAATATTAATACTGAACCTCACATTAGCCACAACTTTGAAGAAACTGGAGCTTATTTACTAAGGGTCCGCGGACGCACTTTCGTCTGATTTTCCGACGTTTTCGAGGATTGCACGGCTGTGACGGGTATTTAACAGGGGATTGGGTGGCACACCATCGGATTTTGGCGCAGCAGCGCCGGCTTTCATGCGACAGAAATCGGGTGGCGTGCAGTCGGATGATCCGACTGATTCGGACTGAGCGCGGAATAAACATTCAAATTGTGTCGCAAGATCAAGCACTTACATGCACCAGGAAGAAGAAGGTGAACTCTGTAGGACCTGAGCAGGTAAGGCGACACATGCAGGAAATCGGACGCACGATCTTAGTGAATCGTGCATTAACGTCGGACAATGCACTTTCGGTAAACTCCTCTGGAGTGGTAAGTAAATGTGCCCCAGTGTCTGATATTAATTTAATTACCCCTCTGTTAAAGGGGTGTTCAAATGAAAGGATTGGGGTAACATGAAAATCAGTAGAGGTCCAATAATTGAGTTCCCAGCAAAGTGATTCACACTATGGGGGATAGTGATCATACACCAACGCATCGTGCTCCGGCCTCCTGATGTATCTGCAGGACGGTTATGCTGGTGTACAATTCCACGCCATCAATTCTGCAATTACCAGCGACCATTCAGACTTGAACGATCGCAGGATATACTGCGTGCTGAGAAATACTATTGGGAGAAATAATGTGTAGAGGTATATATTACAATATAAAGATAGGAATTTATTATGGACACCTTATGAAGCGCCACATAGTTATAAGAAATAAGAAAAACATTGCCCCCAAATGAATACAAAAATGTAAATCTACCCTTTGATTTGTTGCATTATGAACCAAACATACCTTGAGAATGTTGTAGCTACTGATGCAGAAACAAATCTTGTTCAATCCATGAATCGGGTGGTTTTTCTAAAAAAACAATTATAAAATTATGATAATGAGGCTCTTTTGCTCCTGTGGCACTTCTCCTCTTACCCTAATTATGAACTGCTCCACAGAATGATGTAATCACTGTGTTGTCCCTAACAGGCAGAAGTAATCAATCTCTGCACCATCCTCCAGCTGTTGTGTATGAGTCATCCAGCTCAGGTTGATTAGTTCTGTCTGAACAGTTCAGGAAGCCCTGTGTAATGTGTTTATGTACAGCACCCAGCTTTCCCAAGGCTCTGAATTTTATAATTGTTTTTTTGAGCAAAACCACTCAGATCAGGGATTAAACAAGATTTGTTTTTGCATCAGTGTATTCATTTGTTTCTACAGCATCCTCAAGGTATTTTTGGTTCACAATGCATAAAAACAAATGGTAAATATTCTTTAATCTAATAAATGAATAGGAGTCTGTGCCCATTGGCGAGGAACCAGAGCAGGATGAAGACCCATATTTTTTGGCCACTACTGCCCGACCCCCTTGCAATCCTAGAAATCTCCTTTAAAATGAAATGGCCAATGCTCAGGGGCGTAACTAGTAGAAGCAGGGCCCCATAGCAGACACCTTCCCGCTTTCAAATATACATTTTACACTCACATATATACATTCATATACCTATATACATACCTATAAACATATAGTTCTTCATTCATTCACACACATTTATACACTCTAGTACCCACACATAGAGAGCATATACACACATACATGATATATACTCACACATATACACATCACATATATGTTATATACACATTATGCTGTACAATGTGCAGCATTATATATATATATATATGTATATGTGTATTTCCATTCATTGACAGCAAACAGACGTTCATGAAGCTGGTTCATTTAAAAGGATAATGTATTGTATCAGTGATACTACAGGTCTCAGCAGAGCAGGATGAGTATCTAACAAAATGAATTGATTTATAATAGACGCTGCGATCCGCTTCGCTAACTACACTATTTTGTCCTCTCTGTGTCACCCTACTTCCAGCTGTGTCGTCGCGCTAGGTGGGCGTGGCTGTCGTCTGGCGCCCCGTCAGTGGCCGGACGCTTCCGGTGTCGGGCTGGCTCCTTGTTGACACTTTATTGTTCCCGGTCGGTGAACAGAAGAATGTGGCGGGTCTGAGGCGAGAGCACAGCACAATGTCCTCGGGCCGGCAGTCTCAGCAACTCCCCGGGCCGGGAGGTGGGACAGGCCCATCCTCGTCCTCCTCATCCTCCGCTCCGTCTAGCTCTTCCTCCTCGGCGGGGCCCCTGAGGCCGGTGGCTTCCAGTATGTCCAGGCTCGGAGTGACAGGCAATGGCTCTGCGCTGACTGCCCGGGCCGGGAGCTCCGTGCAGAGGAAGAGGCCTCTGCCCACCCCCCTGTGTAACGGCCTCATCAACTCCTACGAGGACAAGAGCAACGACTTTGTGTGGTGAGAACTTTGGAGTGACACCCCCCTTGTCTGATGAAATGGTGTGGTCCTACAATCAATAACAGTGGGGGGCACTACCACATTCCATACGTGTAGGGGGGCACTACAAGTCCAAGCATTTGTACCATGTGCAAACTCAACTTTATGTTCACTATGACATTTACATCAGTGTCTCTAACCATCAGGGTTATGCTGGGACATGTAGTCACACAGCTGAAGTCATAGCTGAAATACCTACAGTATTTGCTGGGACCCCCAGCAGTCATGAGAAGAGGGGTGTTCAGCATCTCCACTGCTCCTCCATTCATTTCATGTATCTGCAGCCATATTTCTCATGATCGATTCTAAAGGCTTGAACACTTGTTCCTTTAAAAGTATAGATGTATTATATTTGGGTCCTTGGTGGACCTGGCCCAATAGTTCACTACTCCATAAAACTATTTCTAAACTGTACATCCCTGAGCTAGACTACAGCCTCAGTTATATAAGGCTTTTTCAGAGAAGATGCTGACTGATTATTTCATGGATTCATCCAAAACTCAATGTGATTCTCTAATCAAAGGATAAGTGATCACGTGCTGACCAGTGAAGGGACAGGGATTAGTCTGCTCCATTCTCTGTCTATGGGACCATCTGTAACTAAGGACGGTGCTTAGATATACCAGGCAGTCACATAGAGCATGAATAGAGGGGCCCGGTTCATGCTTCCCATACCACACCATTTATATGAGGCATTGGGATTCCCATTCTTGTGGTTTGTAGTTATCCCTGTGTGGCGGATTAAAAAAATATACATGTACTTACCTCCTGGCGTCCAGTACGGCAATCTCTCCGTGCCGTGTCCGTGCCCCTTGTGGGATGGATGTGCGTGGCCGGTCAGAAGCTGACTGTAGCTTCCGTGCCCCTTTTTGTTTACATGGGGCAAGGAGAAAGTATTTTAAGGAAATTAAGTGATCAGAGAAGTACAATTAAAGAGGTTGTACAAAGTATGGTTGTTGGCCCCTACCCACAGGGTGGGAGATAACTGACCTTCACTGATCATGACAACAGGACCCCTCAATTCATGAGAATGGAGTCCCTAGCAATCCCATCCTTGCTAAATTGAATGAAAACTGAATACAAACCTGTTGCTCCATTTAATTCTATGGAATCTTAGCAGATTGGCAGTACCGAGTACCTGTGCGCTGTGCTGGACAATTTCTGATACTTCCATACTAATAAATGTAATGGGCTCTTATTCCAGGTCCGACTGCCTTGCACTGGTTGCTACAGGTCATTTATGGAGGCAGATCAATACATACAACATGGGATAGATTAGCTGCAGGGGATGTTATGTGATTTGTCTTATTGCTATGCTGCGTTAAATAAGCTTTGAGTCAGAAAACCCCTATAGATCCTTAAAATTCAGTTGACAGAGGGCAGGGTTTTTGTCCTATTGATAGTGTGAGCTGCATCCCTTATTTCAGTTACATGGGAAGGTTCAACAGACGTCTTTATTCTCACTGTACTTTTGGAAGGTGTTTGGGATAGTGGCTGTGATTAACTTTGCAAAAAGTTATTTTAGTTATCGAAGAGTTATCACAAAAGTTGCAAGAATTGTTGGGATATCACGCTGGGTAACGTAATGTTTTAGAAAGTGGAGAAACGTCTCAGGACAAAAGTGTTGAAGGAGTTGTTTGGTTGTAAAACAAGGGTATATTGCTTATATTAAAAGAAATTTATCATCACGGTTCTACCTAATAAGGTAAATCTAGTGTCAGGTTCCTTTATTTACTAGCAGCTTGATGAGTTTTATTTTTTTTTTAATTTTAAGTGGCCCAAATTTATATCAAAAGTTTTTAGGGTTAAGAGTATTCACACTGTGGAGCTGAAGCTGCGGCTACTCCATGCCCCAGTAGCCTCTTCTGATACTTTGGACATACAGTCTTCAGCGCACAGCGACGTGAGCTCTTCTCTGAAGCCGGAGTTCTGAGCATGTGCAATGGCTTCAGAGAGGAGGTCACGTCGCTACATTTCAAAAGTATCAGAAAACATCAAACTGCAAGTAGATAAAGGAATAAAACAAAAAAAAAGCCAGTTTACTTTCTAGTTTGTTGTGTTCTTTAGAAAAATAAGTTATTATAAATGATTTGGGCTACATTCACTTAATGTCTTTTGTATATGTGAGGAAAGCTCCCTGCGTATACACTGAGCGTATACATAGACAAATACTAGCAGACAGAGACGTCCTTTTTGATCCCTTCTGACCAGTATATGTTGCATAAGACTTTCCATCCTGCTGAGCGAGGTATGCTCAGTCGAGGCAAATGGAAACGGAGGCTACGTATTGCATCCCTTCCGCGACTTCTGCTGCACTGGCATAAGGAGCCAACCGGAAGGATGTACCCCATTGTTTGTGTCTACAGTCGGATACATCTTGGCACTCAGTAAGGGCACATCTTGTATCCTCCCATAGGCTGACCTGAGTTGTAAACACAAGAGGTTGTGCACCCCCTCAGGTTCTCATTCCCAGGACCTATTGTTTCTTTGCTCAAATCTGATTATTCGGTCCAGACTTTTTATTAATGAAAACCTGACGTCTCGGTATATGTGTTGGAGCGCAGCATGTTTACACCCTAACGGGTCTGAGTTCTTCCATTAACGAGCAGTATCCTGTTTACGTCTCCATCACACAACCGCCCTTGTGTTCTGATCCAGGTTCCACATTCCTGGCATACTAGCAGTGAAGGAGTTAAGTATAATGATTGTGAGTTCATAGGAAGTCAGGACATTACACAGCAAGTGGTGTGTAAGGCCACATTTTTGTTTGTTTTTTAACTCCAATTTCAAGCAATTATGACGCTTGTTAAAGTTTTCTATTGGGAACTGATGTTTGCAAAGAAGCGTAGAATTGTGCAATGTTCTCCAAGGGGTCGGCACGTGAGCTCGCTGTCTCAATAGGTCTATCACTTCTGTGCCACTAGTAACACATTATTAGCTGCTCACTTGCCCTTGTTGTTTCCCACACTCGGCTTATTTTCTATTTCAGCTGCTGGAATGGAATAGCAGATCACTATCATCAGGGTTAGGCGGCTTTCACATGACTGTTATGTAATATCAGTATATAGTAGCACTATGATGCATTGAGTTTAGTTATAGGTGTGCTTCTTGGTCCTCCAAAGAGGTTATTTCAGGTTAAAATTTTACGTTTGGGATAGCAATCTGATTGGAGGATGGGTCACTGACCACTGTTAAAAAAAAAAAAAATAAAAAAAATAATGGGTCTGCCTTTCCCACTACTTGGAACTGGAAAAGGTTTTCTCTCTCTCCATTTCATTGTTCATGCGTTCAGTCCCAACAGTATGCAAATAATGTGATGCATCCCATATACTAAGAGGCTCTGCATCAATTCTTCTACAGGGCCAGGTCCAAATTTTATTTAATCAGATTTAAATTGGTGCAGAATGCTCTTTGTCAGGGAAGCAACCATGAATGACTTTGCCAGTTAAAGGGAACCTGTCACCATGCACACTTTTGACCTTCCTCCATTTCCCCACAGACAATAAATAGCTTATCCCCAAACTATTTTTTTTTATAAAACTTCTGGCATTAGTGGTTAAAACAATAACTTATTTTAAAGTTTCCCTGGCTCCCTAGCAGCTTGTGTCCCTCAGGAGTGTTCAGCATGGAGTTCTCTCTCCCTCCTCTGGAAAATGCTCATATGTGGTTTTGGGAAAAAAAAACCTCCTCCTCACCTTATGCTAGCAGATCTCCAAGGTGGTGGCAATGAGTGACTGGGATGAGCATTTTCCAGAAGAGGGAGGGGAACTCCCTGGGGACACAGGACACCAGCTGGCAGGGAGCCAGGCAAACTTTCATATAAGTTTTGTTTTAAAAGACATTGTAAAATAAAATGTGACTTTTAATAATTAGGAATCAAAAGTGCATTATTGACCATCTGGTCAAAAAGAGGGGTGGGTACCGTATCAATGTTAAACCTTTGTCATCACATTTGTTCAATACCATTCGACCAATGAATTCAATGACCCAACACGGTCCACACTATTTCAGCATCGTATGCTATCATATCACAGTAGTAAATATAACACGATGCATTGTCATATAACCCCAGACAACAAATATTGAATAAGGGACAGTAGGGAAATAGTCGGGTGGATCTTGTCATTCTTCAACATATAGTCTCGTGATCCAGATGTGTAGGACCTGTTATACCCTACCATCAGCTGGTGTCCTGGCCCCACAAGTGCTCCCGCCCTGAAAAGGACGGTCCCAATCAGAGGTCGCATTAACTTTTTCAAGGCAGAGTAAAAATACTCCTCTTGGCATTTTGGAGGAGTATTTTTAGCCGACAAGGAGTACACACCATAGAAACACATAGGTTATTGTCCCAAGGCCCGTCCTCGTACGCTAGTGCTGCGTTTGTAAATGCTGAAACACGTATGTGATCGCACAAAGCTTGACTTGAGTGTCTAAACACAAGTCAACTGGAATGCGTAAAAGCAGCCTAAATTGTATTACCTTTACCCTGTAACCATATAACTGATAGTGATGCAATAGTAAACATGGGCACGCGGGCTATCCTTGTCGTTAATGGCTGTCACTTCTACTTTTTTTTTTTTTTTTTTGCCGAATTCCTTGTGGAGTGGGGGACCTTGTGCGGCACTTTTACTAAGAAAATTCAGTTTGTACTATGTGCAGATGCCTGTGTAATGTGCAGAAGGCACAGGGTACAGGATTTCTGGCACACGTTCTTCATGAATCTGGTGCCACCAGCACTTCCTCAACACAGTGCACCACTTTTTTTTCTGGTGCACCTGACGAGAAATCTGGCGCCCCGTTCAGTAAAGAAATTTGTGTCGTGTGAAGAATTCCTTGTGGAGTAGGGGAGCATGTGCGGCACATTTACTAAGAACAGTGCAGTCTGTACTATGTGCAGATGCCTGTGTAATGTGCAGAAGGCACAGGTTACAGGATTTCTGGCGCACGTTCTTCATGAATCTGGTGCCACCAGCACTTCCTCAACACAGTGCACCACTTTTTTTTTTTTTCTGGTGCACATGATGATAAATCTGGCGCCCCGTTCAGTAAAGAAATTTGTGTCGTGTGAAGACTAGTGCAGCGCGGCACAAAACAGCAGCGTGCAACACTAATGTGGCATAGACACTTTTTAAATACCTGCACAAGCAATTTGCACCTAATAGAATGTGCGAAGTTAGACAGAAAACTGGTTCATTGCCCTTCGTAAATGTGCCCCAGTGTATTTACACAAACGCACATACCTGCTTACACATATATGAAGTGTTGTGTACAAAATACATACGTAAGATATTTTGACATATGTTCTCCCATGTCATACATGTCAGTCACATGTAAGGGAGGATGGCAGAGATAAATAACATGATAGATGAATGACAGGACACAGGGCTCCGCAGCTTACCAGATGCAGTTATTGACCTTCTATTGCAATGCATTGGCCTCTGTGCCCTGCAGTCCTATAACCAGAGCTGGCAGTGCCCCTGGGGACGAGAAGGGCAGCTGAGGGAGCTTGGGGCAGCTGAGGATGCGTCTGCACAACTTGTTGTTGCTCCTCTGCCATGATGATCACCGATGCTGGGCTCAGTGTGTGAGGGTGGGGTAGAAGCAGGACCACAGACGCAGCTCTGCACACTTGGCCTTTACCCCGACCTCCAGTATATCACCTCCCGTGGCTGTAGGGACATGACGGTGGCAGCTTGTCCGGGGGAGGGGAGTAAGGAAGGCAGCTAGTGCCATACAGCAGCGTGGAGCAGGGTTTGCTTGGGCTGGAGGACCGTACAGGGCCAGGTGATAGTAGCAGGATGGGAGCTGGCAAATAGCTTTTTTTTTTTTTTACCTGTTTCTGCAGTACTGTGGAGCAGAGGAGTGCGTGTGAATGAAGTCTGGCAGCCGCACAAACTAATGAAACATGACTCCAGTGTACTAATAATATACACACAGGCCCTTTGGATCCAGCTCAGGCCTGTACGCAGTCGCCCCCTGTGGCAGTGCCCATTGACAGGGATGTCAGACTCAGGTTGTCAGTAATGTCCGGACCAGACACCGCACAGTAATCTTTGGACCCTGTGAGGATTCCCCCCATCACCCTCTCCCTCATATCCCCAAGGTTTACACTTACTGGAAGGAAGTTATGGGGATCCCGCCCAGCACCCGCCGGGTCTCCCATGCAGAGCCTGACTAATCCATCCGCGACACCATGCTGTAGGGAGATGCACAGACTCGACCGATCTACCGGCGATACTTTACAGCCAATAACAAAGCCCCTTACATGCTGCTTAATTCTGGCAGAGTAAAGGAGCTTTGCTATTGATCTTGTGCTGAGCAGTGCCCGCGCCCTGTGATCACAGTGATACTCTCCTCTACTACTGCAGCGCGCTAGACTGCTTATCCAGCACCTTACAGGGGGATAATTGCCAAGCGTACTTTTACGCTTGGCAATTATTCTGGGGGGTAATGGCGCCTCATCATGCGTCTATGACGCTTGGTGAGGCGTTAATGCGACCTGTGTGTGTGTTTGTGTGTGTGTGGATGGATGGATGATGCTAGTCTGAGTGTGGATGCATGATGCAGGGCTGAGTGTGTGTGTGGATGGATGATGCAGGGCTGAGTGTGTGTGTGGATGGATGATGCAGGGCTGAGTGTGTGTGTGTAAGATATTTTGACATGTGTTCTCCCTGTTGTACATGTCATACATGTCAGTCACATGTAAGGGAGGATGGCAGAGATAAATAACATGATAGATGAATGACAGGACACAGGGCTCTGCAGCTTACCAGATGCAGTTATTGACCATCTATTACAATGCATTGGCCTCTGTGCCCTGCAGTCCTATCACCAGAGCTGGCAGTGCCCCTGGGGACGAGAAGGGCAGCTGAGGGAGCTTGGGGCAGCTGAGGGAGCGTCTGCACAACTTGTTGTTGCTCCTCTGCCATGATGATCGCCGATGCTGGGCTCAGTGTGTGAGGGAGGGGTAGAAGCAGGACCACGGACGCAGCTCTGCACACTTGGCCTTACCCCGACCTCCAGTAAATCACCTCCCGTGGCTGTAGGGACATGACGGCGGCAGCTTGTCCGGGGGAGGGGAGGAATGAAGGCAGCTAGGGCCATAGAGCAGCGTGGAGCAGGGTTTGCTTGGGCTGGAGGACAGTACAGGGCCAGGTGATAGTAGCAGGATGGGAGCTGGCAAATAGCTTTTTTTTACCTGGTTCTGCAGTACTGTGGAGCAGAGGAGCCGCACAAACTAATGAAACATGTGCAGACTCCAGTGTACTAGTAATATACACACAAGCACTCGGGCCTGTACGCAGTCACCCCCTGTAGCAGTGCCCAGTGACAGGGATGTCAGACTCAGGTTGTCAGTAATGTCCGGACCAGACACCGCACAATGATCTTTGGACCCTGTGAGGATTCCCCCCGTCACCCTCTCCCTCATATCCCCGAGGTTTACACTTACTGGAAGGAAGTTATGGGGATCCCGCCCAGCACCCGCCGGCTCTCCCATGCAGAGCCTGACTAATCCATGCACTATGCTGTAGGGAGATACAGACTCGACCGATCTACCGGCGATACTTTACAGCCAATAACAAAGCCCCTTACATGCTGCTTAATTCTGGCAGCGTAAAGGAGCTTTGCTATTGGTCTTGTGCTGAGCAGTGCCCGCGCGCTGCGATCAGAGTGATACTCTCCTCTACGACTGCAGCGCGCTAGACTGCTTATCCAGCACCTTACAGGGGGATAATTGCCAAGCGTACTTTTACGCTTGGCAATTATTCTGGGAGTAATGGCGCCTCATCATGCGTCTATGACGCTTGGTGAGGCGTTAATGCGACCTCTGGTCCCAATACTGTCCCTGACAATATCTGTAAGTCCCTAATACTATTCAATACCTAGTCCCTACGCGTTTTATGCGTGAACGCAGGGGAGGTCTGTATTGACTTAATGACGTGGGTGCATGAGAATATGGCGCCCACGCTAAGATATGTAGTCACCATGCTAGATTAACTTGAATAATACGAGCCACTGGGACCCTCCTTGTCAGGGCGGGAGCACTTGTGGGGCCAGTACACCAACTGATCTGATTGTAGGGTATAATAGGTCCTAGACATCTGGGTTATATGACAATGCATCGTGTTATATTTACTACTGTGATATGATAAAAAAAAAAAAAAATGGGTCTTCCTTTCCCACTACTTGAAACTGGAAAAGGTTTTCTCTCTCTCCAATTCATTGTTCATGCGTTCAGTCCCAACAGTATGCAAATAATGTGATGCATCCCATATACTAAGAGGCTCTGCATCAATTCTTCTACAGGGCCAGGTCCAAATTTTATTTAATCAGATTCAAATTGGTGCAGAATGCTCTTTGTCAGGGAAGTAACCATGAATGACTTTGCCAGTTAAAGGGAACCTGTCACCCTGCACACTTTTGACCTTCCTCCATTTTCCCACAGACAATAAATAGCTTATCCCCAAACTATTTTTTATAAAACTTCTGGCATTAGTGGTTAAAACAATAACTTATGTTAAAGTTTCCCTGGCTCCCTAGCAGCTTGTGTCCCTGGGGAGTGTTCAGCATGGAGTTTTCTCTCCCTCCTCTGGAAAATGCTCATATGTGGTTTTGGGGAAAAAAAAGCTCCTCCTCACCTTATGCTTGCAGATCTCCAAGGTGGTGGCAATGAGTGACTGGGACGAGCATTTTCCAGAAGAGTGAGGGGAACTCCCTAGGGACACAGGACACAAGCTGGCAGGGAGCCTGTCAAACTTTAATATAAGTCAGAGCAGGATGTCCAAATTGTAAAATAAAACGTGACTTTAAATAATTTCCTTTAAAACGTATTCATCAAGAATCAAAAGTGCAGTGACGACCATCTCGTCAAAAAGAGGGGTGGGTACTGTATCAATGATGACCTTTGTCGTCACATTTTTTTCAGTACCGTTCGACCAATGAAAGCATTGACCCAACACGGTCCCCACTATTTCTGCACTGTATGCTATCACAGTAGTAAATATAACACTATGCATTTTCACATAACCCAAGACAACAAATATCTACTGAGGTAGGAAAAACAATCAAGTGGATCTCGCCAGTCTTTAACATATAGTCTCTTGATCCAGATGTGTAGGACCTATAATACTCTACAATCAGCTGGTGTCCTGGCCCCACAAATGCTCCCGCCCTGACAATATCTGTCAGTCCTTAATACTATTCAATACCTAGTCCCTACGAGTTTCATGCGTGAACGCAGGGGAGGTCTGTATTGACTTAATGACGTGGGTGCATGAGAATATGGCGCCCACGCTAAGATATCTAGTCACCATGCTAGATTAACTTGAATAATATGAGGCACTGTTACCGTCCTTGTCAGGGCGGGAGCACTTGTGGGGCCAGTGATAGTAGGGTATAATAGGTCCTAGACATCTGGGTTATATGACAATGCATAGTGTTATATTTACTACTGTGATATGATAGCATACAGTGCTGAAATAGTGGGGACCGTGTTGGGTCAATGCTTTCATTGGTCGAATGGTATTGAACAAATGTGATGACAAAGGTTCAACATTGATACGGTACCCACCCCTCTTTTTGACTAGATGGTCGACACTGCACTTTTGATTTTTGATGAATATATTTTAGGGAGGAGCTATGTGACATGGAGTCTGCTCCTCCCACCACAAGGTGACACAGGAAGTAGAGACTTGTTATCTGCCTCTACCACATTCTGCTTATTATATAGGATATAACTTTTATTTTCCATTGTTAGAACCTGCTGGATTAAACAAGTCCCAAAGGCCTGGACCGATCTTGCCAAAAAAAAAAAAAAAAAAAATTTTTGTTTAAGTGTCTGTATCACAGCCAAGCCCTGGCCTGTTCTATGATGTGGTGTTGTTTGTTGTTGCCAGGATTTGCAGGCATCATACAAACTCTTTTATATAATGCCGGACTGGGGCAGAACATAAGTGGAGGCCAACATTACAGGGGTTGAAGGATTTTAAGGGGAAAGCGGAGGATTATGGACCATTGTTACTAATAGAAGGGAGGGGATTGTGGTAGCAAGTGCCATAGATGCAAAGCCCGGAGAGGTTTCTATTGTTGTACCAGTTACAGGTGATGTCTGCACATTGTGGTCCTGGGCGGCTGGAGGAGCAGGTTCAGAGATTCTACTAGAGGGTCGATGGGGAGCTTCCGGTGCAGCCGCCAATCACCTCAGAGGACCTCAGTGTGTGCTACTTTGCTCCACATTCGCATGCCAGAGGGTATGTGCCGCCCCTCCACCTAAAGCTACTAGGTCGGCATGCGGCTGGAAAGGCCGTGTGAAGTGCGTGGATAGGCGCACAGAAAACCGCTCTGGATGTTGCGCCAGAATTATCACAAGCTACAACCATCTGTGATAAGGTAACTTCCTGCCTCTTATTAATCACTTTAACACAGTACAGGCGCAATTTTGGCGCAGTTTAGGCACAATGTTAGATTCAGGCAGTTACATGTGATCCTGCTACAAGCTCCTCTCTGCTTCTCCCACAGCCCAGAATGAGGATAACACTCACAGCAGCACCCAGGTGTGTGACACCCAGTACCCAGTGATCTCCTCAGCAGGGGCTTCTCCTGGAGGGGATCCCCCAGTGCTGGTCTCCTGATGCACCCCTGTAATTCTGCACAGTATCCTCCTCAGACACCAGTGGGGTCATCCTGCTACACGGGGGACACTTCTCTGTTGTATCTGAAAAATCCTGCAAACTTCTCTCCTGTCCTGCTCTGAGCTGTGGCTTCTGCAGATTGTTTACAGTTCATGACCTTCTATTTACAAACAGAGGCTGCAGGTAGTGTCTGTATTATCTGTACCAGTGTCTGTATTATCTGTACTAGTGTCTGTCTAAGCTCTGCTGCTGGGGATGAGCTGCTCTGCACAGGGGCTCATTGCTACTTCTCAGTTAACGTCACCTTCGGGGTGGAGTGTTTTTGCGCCTAAATGAAAAGTCGCTAGTGATGAATATCATTAGGTGCAACAAAACATCTGGATTGGTAGGATACATGAGGGACACATGGTTATTTTTGCTGCGCGGCTAGTTTGGCCTTTAGTCGCTAAAACAACAGAAAAAACGAGTGATACATGTGGCCCTATGATTTAAAAGCATTGCCCTTATCCCTAAGGCTGGTGCTTTGTCTACGCATGCAAACAGGGAACGCTTGCAAATCGGGAACGAGCCGCCGGTGTTTTGCGTTAAATTAACGCAAAACACCGGTGGCTCGTTCCCGATCGCAGGCGCTTCCATAGAGTCCTGCATAGTAAATCTTACTTGCATTGCTCCGCCTCCTTGTTCCTGATTGAGACATTTTGCTGTATGGAGAGCTCTGTTGCATCATTGGGCACTTAAAGTCATGTGACCACGATGACAATCTAATGCCCTGTAACAATTGCAACATCTACCTCATTCATGTATCTGATCACAAGAAATCACAGCAGACTCCATAGAGTATAAGGAGAAATAGAAGTCCAGGGAGGATGCTGTGATTTCATGTGATCATATGTATGTTGTACAGTTTGGTAATGTTAGGAGGCTAATGGAACTGTGATGATGTCACCCTGGTCACATGACATGCTAAGAAGAGACATTGGATGGAATAGATGGGAGGGGTAGTACAAGCCTTCTCTCATGCCAGAGAATATAACAAAGGTGATTGATGTGGATGTAAGTAAAACCATTTTTAGCTAACAAAGGTTTAGGGGAACCTGTCAGTAGGTGTATGTGTGAAAATGTGGTGACAGGTTCCCTTTAAATGGGTCTTTTTCAAGTTTAAGGTTTAATTTTTTAAAATATATATTTATGTCCCTATTTTACATATAGTATAGATGTAAGGTTATGCACTCATCCTAAAGAAACAAAGACTACGGTTATATACTACATAGTAAAACCCCAGGTGATCATACCCAGGGAGGTCTGCCTCTCCACCGATAACCGTAGAAAAGACTGAGGCGGCTCTTAAACAGGGATGTGAAAATCCCAGCTGTGTGCGTGATCCCACTGAAATACAAGGGTTCAAAACATTGGGGCACATCTACTAAGGGTCCGCACACAGCATTTTCCGTCGGATTTCCCGACTATTTCCGATATGCGCTGCATTTAACAGGGGGGCACCGGCTTTCATGCTACATAAATCGGGGGGCGGGCCGTCCAACAACCCGACTGCTATGGACTAAGAGCGGGATTTAAAATTCAAAATGCGTCGCAAGACAATGCACCGGGAAGAAGGTGAACTCTGAAGGTAAGCTTCTACCATCACCATAGACAGGGGGCATCCTCTACACCTAGAGGAGAGGAGGTTCTACCATCACCATAGACAGGGAGCATCCTCTACACCTAGAGGAGAGGAGGTTCTACCATTACCATAGACAGGAGGCATCCTCTACATCTAGAGGAGAGGAGGTTCTACCATCACCATAGACAGGGAGCATCCTCTACACCTAGAGGAGAGGAGGTTCTACCATCACCATAGACAGGGGGCGTAGTGATGTAATGATGGGTCAGTGTTATCTATATAGAGGTCATTGTTTGAGGGGAAACACTGCTGTGTGGGATGTGTGAAAATTGCTCATCTGGAAGCCCAGATTCTGGATCTAAATGAGCAAGTTTCAAGGCTGCGGGCAATTTACAATATGGAGCGTAGTTTGCTGCTCCTGGAGCACAAACTGTCTGGGGAAGATGGGTGTGGGGAGGGAAGTATGGAGGTGCAGAGTGAGGGGGCAGCTAGTTGGGTAACATGTAGAAGGCGGGGTAGAGGGAAGAGTTGTAGGGAGTCTAGTCCTGGTCTGGTGCACCCCAATAAGTTTGCCAGGCTGGGGGATGAGGTGGATATCAACTCTAGTGTAGCAATGCTGCAGCAAGACATGGCCTCTAGTAACCAAGGGACTGTCTACTCCAGTAAGAAGGGTAATGGGAGCACAGGCAGGGTCAGACAGGTGCTTGTAGTGGGAGATTCGATTATTAGGGGAACAGACAGGGCAATCTGTCACAAAGTGCATACTGAACAGTGTTTGCCGGGTGCTCGGATTCGGCATGTTGCGGATCGGGTTGACAAATTACTTCGAGGGGCTGGTGATGATCTAGTGGTTATGGTCCATATTGGCACTAATGACAAAGTAAGAGGTAGGTGGAAGGACATTTTCAGGGACATAGGCCTTATGCTTAAGCCTCACAAAAAATGGAGGAACTGGAACTCTTGATGTTGGAGCGAAAATATGATATAGTGGGTATCAGCGAGACATGGCTGGACAGTAGCTATGACTGGGCTGTTACTATAGATGGTTATAGTCTTTTTAGAAATGATTGTATAAATAAAAAAAGTGGGAGGGGTTTATTTATATGTGAATTCTTTCCTCAAGCCAGTTTTTGGCACCAATGTATAAAAAGGGCATAGTAAAACTGGAATGGGTGCAGAGGAGAGCAACCAAGATTATAAGGGGAATGGGGGAACTAGAATACAATGACAGATAACAAAACTTGGGATTATTCACTTTAGAAAAAAGATGACTGAGTGGAGACCTCATTACAATGGATCTCTCCAAAGATCTAGGCCCGTCACCAGGACAAGGGGGCATCCTTTACGCCTAGAGGAGAGGAGGTTCTACCATCACCATAGACAGGGAGCATCCTCTACACCTAGAGGAGAGGAGGTTCTACCATCACCATAGACAGGGGGCATCCTCTTGTGGCATCTCGGGTGTCAGCGCATATACACTGCTGCCTCTTTATCTCCATGTATCTGCAGCCATATTTCTCATGATCTTTCTAAGGGCTCGAACACTTGTTCCTTTAAAAGTATAGAGTAGTATATTTTGGTCCTTGGTGGACCTGGCCCAATAGTTCACTACTCCAATATAACATTCAAAGAAGGTACATTCCCTGTCTAGACTACAGCCTCAGTTATATAGGCTTTTTCAGAGAAGAATACTGACTGATTTTCATGGATTCATCCAAGACTCATTGTGATTCTCTAATCAAAGGATAAGTGATCACGTGCTGACCAGTGAAGGGACAGGGATTAGTCTGCTCCATTCTCTGTCTATGGGACCATCTGTAACAGTCACATAGAGCTATGAAAGAGGGCCCAGTTATGCTTCCATACCACACCTTTATTTGAGGCAATGGGATTCCCAGTTGTTGTGGTTTGTAGTTATCCCTGTGGGGCGGATTATTAAAAAATATACATGTACTTAACTCCTGGCGTCCAGTACGGCAATATCTCTCGTGCCGTTGTACCGTGCCCCTTGTGGGATGGATGTTGGTGGCCGGTCAGAAGCTGACTGGTAGTTCCGTGCCCCTTTTTGTTTACATGGGGCAAGGAGAGAAAGATATTTTAAGGGAAATTAAGTGATCAAGAAGTAAAAATTAAGAGGTTGTACAAAGTTATGGTTGTTGGCCCCTACCCACAGGGTGGGAGATAATGACCTTCACTGATATGACAACAGGACCCCACTTTATGAGCATGGGAGTCCTAGCAATTCCCATCCTTGCTAAATAGAATGAAAACTGATACAAACCTGTTGCTCCATTAATTCTTATAGGAATCTTAGCAGAGATTGTACCGAGGAGTACCGGGCGACTGTGCTGAACAATTTCTGATACTTCCATACTAATAAATGTAAGGGGCTTATCTTTCCATGTCCGACTGCCTTGCAGTGGTTGCTGCTACAGTCATTTATGGAGGCAGATCAATACATAACAAACAGGATAGATTGCTGCAGGGGATGTTATGTGATTTGTCTTATTGCTATGCTGCGTTAAAATAAGCTTTGAGTCAGAAAACCCTATAGATCCTTAAAAATTCAGTTGACAGAGGGCAGGGTTTTTGTTCCTATCGATAGTGTGAGCTGCATCCCTTATTTCAGTTACAATGGGAAGGTTCAACAGACGTCTTTATTCTCACTGTACCTTTGGAAGGTGTTTGGGATAGTGGCTGTGGTTAATTGCCAAAAGTATTTTAGTTATCGAAGAGATATTCACAAGAGTTGCAAGAATGTTGGGGATACCGCTGGGTAACGTAATGTTTTAGATAGTGGAGAAACGTATCGGGACAAAAGTGTGTTGAAGGAGTTGTAGGTTGTAAAACATGGCTATATTGCTTATTAAAAGAAATATATCATCAGGTTCTACCTAATAAGGTAAATCTGGTTGGTGTCAGGTTCCTTTATTATTATAGAGCTTGAGGAGTTTATTATTTTTTTTTTTTAACTTTAAGTGGCCCAAATTTAATATCAAAAGTTTTTAGGGTTAAGAGTATTCACACTGTGGGGAGCTGAAGCTGCGGCTACTCCATTGCCCTAGTAGCCTCTTCTGATACTTTGGACATACAGTCTCAGCGCACCAGCGAGGTGAGCTCTTCTCTGAAGCCGGAGTTCTGAGCATGTGCAATGGCGAGAGAGGAGGTCACGTCGGCTACATTTCAAAAGTATCAGAAAACATCAAACTGCACAGTAGATAGAAGGATAAAACAAAAAACAAAAAAAAAGCCAGGTTACTTTCTAGTTGTTGTGATCCTTAGAAAAAATAAGTTATTAAATGATTTGGGCTGCATTCACTAATGTCTTTTGTATATGTGAGGAAAAGCTCCCTGCGTATACACTGAGCGTATACATAGACAAATACTAGCAGACAGAGACGTCCTTTTTGATCCCTTCTGACCAGTATATGTTGCCATAAGACTTTCATCCGTGCTGAGCGAGGTCTGACTCAGTCGAGGCAAATGGAAACGGAGGATACGTATGCATCCCTTCCCGACTTGTGCTGCATGGCATAAGGAGCCAACCGGAAGGATGTACCCATTGTTTGTGTCTAAGTCGGATAACATCTTGGCACTCAGTAAGGGCACATCTTGTACCTCCCATAGGCTGACCTGAGTGTAAACACAAGAGGTTGTGCACCCCCTCAGGTTCTCATTCCCAGGACTATTGTTCTTTGCTCAAATCTGATTATTTGGTCCAGACTTTTATTAATGGAAAACCTGAGTTCGGTAAATGTGTTGGAGCGCAGCATGTTACACCCCTAACGGGTCTGAGTTCTTCCATTAACGAGCAGTATCCTGTTACGTCTCCATACACAAACCACCTTGTGTTCTGATCCAGGTTCCACATTCCTGGAATACAGCAGTGAAGGAGTTAAGTATAATGATTGTGAGTTCATAGGAAGTCAGGAAAATTACACAGCAAGTGGTGGTGTAAGGCCACATTTTTGTTTGTTTTTTAACCCAATTCAAGCAATTAGACGCTTGTAAAGTTTTCTATTGGGAAATGATGTGGCAAAACCGTAGAATTAGTAGAATTGTGCAATGTTCTCCAAGGGGTCGGCACGTGAGCTCGCTGTCTCAATAGGTTATAACTTCTGTGCCACTAGTAACACGTTATTAGCTGCTCACTTGCCCTTGTGTTTCCCACACTCGGCTATTTTTTATTTCAGATGACTGGAAACGGAGAAGAGCAGATCACTATCATCAGGGTTAGGCGGCTTTCACATGACTGTTATGTAATATCGGTATATAGTAGCCCACTATGATGCATTGAGTTAGTATAGGTGTGCTTCTTGGGTCCTCCAAAAGAGTTATTTCTGGTTAAAATTTTAAGATTGGGATAGCAATCTGATTGGAGGATGGGTCACTGACCACTGTTAAAAAAAACAAAAAATAAAAAAAATAATGGGTCTGTTCCTTTCCCACTATTGGAACTGGAAAAGGTTTTCTCTCTCTCCATTCCTTGTTCATGCGTTCAGTCCCAACAGTATGCAAATAATGTGATGCATCCCATATACTAAGAGGCTCTGCTCAATTTTCTACAGGGCCAGGTCCAAATTTTATTAATCAGATTAAATTGGTGCAGAATGCTTGTCAGGGAAAGCAACCATGAATGACTTTGCACGTTAAAGGGAACCTGTCACCATGCACACTTTGACCTTTCCCTACATTTCCCCACAGACAATAAATAGCTTATCCCCAAACTATTTTTTTTATATAAACTTTCTGGCATAGTGGTTAAAACAATAACTTATTTTAAAGTTTCCTGCGCTCCCTAGCAGCTTGTGTCCCTCAGGAGTGTTCAGCATGGAGTTCTCTCTCCTCCTCTGGAAATGCGTCATATGTCGGTTTTGGGGAAAAAAAAAAAACCTCCTCCTCACCTATGCTAGCAGATCTCCAAGGTGGTGGCAATGAGTGACTGGATGGACATTTTCCAGAAGAGGAGGGGAAACTCCCTGGGGACACAGGACACCAGCTGGCAGGGAGCCAGGCCAAACTTTCATATAAGTTTTGTTTTAAGAAGGAATGTAACAAAAAATGACTTTTAATAATTAGGAATCAAAAGTGCATTATTGAACATTGGTACAAAAAGAGGGTGGGGTACCGTTCAAATGTTTAACACTTTGTCATCACATTTGTTCAATACCATCGACCAATGAATTCAAGACCCAAACACGGTCCACACTATTCAGCATCGTATGCTATCTATTCATACACAGTAGTAAATATAACACGCTGCATGTCATATAACCCAGACAACAAATATTGAATAAGGGACAGTAGGGAAATAGTTGGGTGGATCTTGTCATTCTTCAACATATAGTCTCGTGATCCAGATGGTAGGACTGTTATACCATCCATCAGCTGGTGTCCTGGCCCCCAAGTGCTCCAGCCCTGAAAAGGACGGTCCCAATCAGAGGTCGCATTAACTTTTTCAAGGCAGAGTAAAAAGACTCCTCTTGGCATTTTGGAGGAGTATTTTTAGCCACACGGAGTACACACCACTAGAAACACATAGGTTATTGTCCAAGGCCCGTCCTCGTACGCTAGTGCTGCGTTTGTAAATGCGAAACACACGTATGTGATCGCACAAAGCTTGACTGAGTGTCTAAACACAAGTCAATGGAATGCGTAAAAAGCAGCCTAAATTGTATTACCTTTACCCTGTGTAACCATATAACTGATAGTGATGCAATAGTAAACATGGGCACGCGGCTTATCCTTGTCGTTAAGCTGTCACTTCTACTTTTTTTTTTTTTTTTTGCCGAATTCCTTGTGGAGTAGGGGAGCAGTGCGGCACATTTACTAAGAACAGTGCAGTCTGTACTATGTGCAGATGCCTGTGTAATGTGCAGAAGGCACAGGGTACAGGATTTTGGCACACACGTTCTTCATGAATCTGGTGCCACCAGCACTTCCTCAACCAGTGCACCACTTTTTTTTGGTGCACCCCTGACGAGAAAGTCTGGCGCCCCCGTTCAGTAAAGAAATTGTGTCGTGTGTGAAGACTAGTGCAGGCGGCGGCACAAAACAGCAGCGTGCAACACTAATGTGGCGCAGACACTTGTTAAATACCTGCACAAGCAATTGCACCTAATAGAATGTGCGAAGTTAGACAGAAAAACTGGTGCATTGCCCTTCGTAAATGTGCCCCAGTGTATTAAACACAAACGCACAGAACCTGCTACACATATATGAAGTGTGTGTACAAAATACATAATAAGAATTTTGACATGTGTTCTCCCCTTGTACATGTCATACATGTCAGTCACATGTAAGGGAGGATGGCAGAGATAAATAACATGATAGATGAATGACAGGACACAGGGCTCTGCAGCTTACCACAGATG
Source organism: Engystomops pustulosus (assembly GCA_019512145.1). Taxonomy (NCBI): domain Eukaryota; kingdom Metazoa; phylum Chordata; class Amphibia; order Anura; family Leptodactylidae; genus Engystomops; species Engystomops pustulosus. Next base: position 16,661,494 of record CM033649.1, on the reverse strand, counting down.
CAGTTTATGACCATCTTTACAATGCATTGGCCTCGTGCCCTGCAGTCCTATCACAGAGCTGGCAGTGCCCCTGGGGACGAGAAGGGCAGCTGAGGAGTTGGGGCAGCTGAGGGAGCGTGCACAACTGTGTGTTGCTCACTCTGCCATGATGATCGCGATGCTGGGCTCAGTGTGTGAGGGAGGGGTAAGAGCGGACCACGGACGCAGCTCTGCACACTTGGCCTTACCCCGACCTCCAGTAAATCCCGTGGCTGTAGGGACATGACGGCGGCAGCTTGTCCGGGGGAGGGGAGGAAGGAAGGCAGCTAGGGCCATAGAGCAGCGTGGAGCAGGGTTGCTTGGGCTGGAGGACAGTACAGGGCCAGGTGATAGTAGCAGGAGGGAGCTGGCAAATGCTTTTTTTTTACCTGGTTCTGCAGTACTGTGGAGCAGAGGAGCCGCACAAACTAATGAAACATGTGCAGACTCCAGTGTACTAGTAATATACACACAAGCACTCGGGCCTGTACGCAGTCACCCCCTGTAGCAGTGCCCAGTGACAGGGGATGTCAGACTCAGGTTGTCAGTAATGTCCGGACCAGACCACCGCACAATGATCTTTGGACCCTGTGAGGATTCCCCCCGTCCCTCTCCCTAATATCCCCGAGGTTTACACTTACTGGAAGGAAGTTATGGGGATCCCGCCAGCACCGCCGGCTCTCCCATGCAGAGCCTGACTAATCCATGCACTATGCTGTAGGGAGGATACAGACTCGACCGATCACCGGCGATACTTTACAGCCAATAACAAGCCCCTTACATGCTGCTTAATTCTGGCAGCGTAAAGGAGCTTTGCTATTGGTCTTGTGCTGAGCAGTGCCCGCGCGCTGCGATCAGAGTGATACTCTCTCTACGACTGCAGCGCGTTAGACTGCTTATCAGCACCTTACAGGGGGATAATTGCCAAGCGTACTTTTACGCTTGGCAATATTTCTGGGAGTAATGGCGCCTCATCATGGTCTATGACGCTTGGTGAGGCGTGTTATGCGACCTCTGGTCCCAAACTGTCCCTGACATATCTGTAAGTCCCTAATACTATTCAATACCTAGTCCCTACGCGTTTTATGCGTGAACGCAGGGGAGAGTCTGTATGACTTAATGACGTGGGTGCATGAGAATATGGCGCCCAGCTAAGATATGTAGTCACCATGCTAGATAACGTTGAATAATACGAGCCACTGGGACTCCCTTGTCAGGGGGGAGCGGGAGCACTTGTGGGAGCCAGTACACCAACTGATCTATGATTGTAGGGTATAATAGGTCCTAGACATCTGGGTTATATGACAATGCATCGTGTTATATTTACTACTGTGATATGATAGCCTACGGTGCTGAAATAGTGGGGATCGTGTTGGGTCAATGATTTCACTGTTCGAATTATGTTGAACAAATGTGATGACAAAGGTTTAACATTGATACGTACCCACCCCTCTTTTTTTTTACTAGATGGTCGACACTGCACTTTTGATTTTTGATGAATATATTTTATTGCCAATTATTAAAAGTTACATTTTATTTTACAATTTGGACATCGTGCTCTGTCTTTTATGAATGTTTGGATGCAGTAGTTGACTGGTAATCGTGTCTGCCATTTATCAAGGGCAATAATTTATTGGCTTATTCGTTCTGTTCTTAAATTTTGTTCTAACCACTAATGCCAGAAGTTTATTAAAAAAAAAAAAAAAAAAAAAAGCATTTTGGGGACAAGATATTTGCCTGTGGGGAACTGAAAGAGGCTCAAAAGGGGCACCTGTTGACAGGTTCCCTTTAAGGCTGCCCTGCAAGCATGTAGAGACATGCAGCCATTGACACTGGATAATTCTGGGAAACATGCAAATATGTTTTCCAGGATGGTATAAGAAAAGCAACCCCTGTTAAAATCCAGCATACATTTTTCAGAAAAACCTAATGACATGATGCGGGACGATTACCATTATATCCTTTCCATAAGGTATGGATTTCCTGTAGACAGAACTGCTTCAATGTGATTGCATCTTTTCAGTACAGTGTAGGAATCTGGTTTAGCAAAATGAGAGTCTGGCGTCTAGGTCAGGGAGGGAAGTAATGCGCCCCCTCATGGAGATGGGGACTTGCTGCTGATGTTTATGGGGTCTCCCGAGTGATGTAACGGTCTTTATATAGGTAGTAACCTCACAGAGTAGGCAACCACAGCATAAACTCAGCTGTAGATGGATGCCTGAGGAGGTGTTCAAACATTGAGGTTTTCAGATGCAGTTTTTCCAGATCACGTTTACATTGCATTTTGTAACTGCAAATGTTAACAGTAATGCAATGCAGGATAATGCATCCAGTATTAACTTGTGGTTGCAAAATATACTGTTCAGATAGACAAAAAGGATGTCACCACCTGCCAGTATAGTCCATGGATATATTCAGATTATATGTATGAGCTTTCCTGGGATATACACGCCTGTATCCAAAGGTTGTGATGTGAATGTTACCTTATACTGAAGAAGGTGGCATCTTAGCCTCCAGGACTGTATACTTATGGTCACTTAGATTATTTAGAAACATTTAAACCCAAGGATAATTTGTATACAACCTGCTGGTAGAGATGGAGCTGAGTGGTTATGCAACTTGCTGGTCAGACCATACATGGAATATTGGGCACCATAGACAGGGGGCAACCTCTACACCTAGAGGAGAGGAGGGTCTACGGTCACCATAGACAGGGGACATCCTCTACACCTAAAGGAGAGGTGGTTCTACCATCACCATAGACAGGAGGCCTCCTCTACACCTAGAGGAGAGGTGGTTCTACCATCACCATAGACAGGGGGCATCCTCTACACCTAGAGGAGAGGAGGTTCTACCATCACCATAGACAGGGGGCATCCTCTACACCTAGAGGAGAGGTGGTTCTACCATCACCATAGACAGGGGGCATCCTCTACACTAGAGGAGAGGGAGGGCTCTACCATCACCAAGACAGGAGCTCCTCTACACCTAGAGGAGAGGAGTTCTACCATCACCATAGACAGGGGCATCCTCTACACCTAGAGTAGAAGGAGCTCTACATCACCATAGACAGGGGGATCCTTCTAAACCTAGAGGAGAGGGGTTCTACCATCACCATAGACAGGGGGCATCCTCTACACCTAGAGGAGAGGGAGGTTCTACCATCCCATAGACGGGGGGCATCACTCTACACTAGAGGGAAGGTGGTTCTACCATCACCATAGACAGGGGCATCCTCTACACTAGAGGAGAGGACGTTCTACCATCACCATAGACAGGGGGCATCCTCTACACCTAGAGGAGAGACAGTTCTACCACCATAGACAGGGGCATCCTCTAACCTAGAGGAGAGGAGGTTCTACCATCACCATAGACAGGGGGCACCCTCTACACCTTGAGGGGAGACAGTTCTACCATCACCATAGACAGGGGCATCCTCTACACCTAGAGGAGAGGCAGATCTACCATCACCATAGACAGGGGCATCCTCTACACCTAGAGGAGAGGAGGTTCTACCATCACCATAGACAGGGGCATCCTCTACACCTAGAGGAGAGGAGGTTCTACCATCACCATATACAGGGGGCATCCTCTACACCTAGAGAAGAGGCGGCTCTGCCATCACCACAGACAGGGGGCATCCTCTACACCAGTGATTTTCAACCTTTTTTGAGCCGTGGAACACTTTTTATACTTAGAAAATCCTGGGGCACACCACCAACCAAAATGACACTAAAACAGTCATATTATACATATAGTTAATAATATAGATTCTAAATTTATTTTACTCACTCAGTGTGAAACCTGGGCCTGTTTCGATAAACACAAAATGGATATCCTGGCAGGAATGGTGGAAAGACACACACAAAGCTCTTCCTCAACAGTTCTCAGTTTATCCCTGTTTTTAGTATATGGTGCTGATTATTTTGTGGCTCATATACTGCAAAATAAAGGGGTACAATGAGAAGTACTATGACCATGAGGACAGAGTACAAGTGCCGGCTCATATACTCAGCATATGAGCTGGTACTTGTAGTACTGCAGCCTCATGACTATAGCATTTCTCATTTTACATTTCTCATTGTTATATGCAGTATACTGCTGGAGTACTAAAAGTACCGGCTCATATGCTGAGTATTCTGCCAACAGTTCATATACTCAGGCAAATGCTCATATAGTCAGCATTACTGGCGGGCATTACCTTGGCGGTGGGCAAATGCAAGAGTCTCTCCGCTCTCAGGATGATGCGTCGGCCTCGGTGACGTCATTTTGTCGCATGAGGTTCAAAGCTTGCGCATGTGTTATTGTACACGTCTCCTACATTGTAAGAAGCCATGGCTGCGCATCGCTGCGCATTGCCGGGAAACAAAACACAGGGGACACCATAGTTTGGGGAACTTTCCCCGCGGCACACCTGACCATGTGTCGCGGCACACTAGTGTGCCACGGCACACAGGTTGAAAATCACTGCTCTACACCTAGAGGAGAGGCCATCTTCACACAGTATCAGTATTTCTTCAGTATTTCACATTAGTATTTATAGTCCAAAACCAAGAATGGGTTCAAAACACTGAAGGTTTCCATGATACTTTTCTATGTGTAGGTTCCACTTCTGATTTTGGCAAAATACTGGATGAAATACTGACAAGGAATAAATTTTCCCTGATTTGGGCTGATTGCTCAAAGCCTTGTAGGTTTTTTTTTGTCATTCCTGCGGATCAACACTGTATGATTTATAGATTGGACTTGATGGACCTGGGTCTTTTTCCATCCTTTTCAGGGGCGCTTGGTCCTTGTGTGGACCACATTTCCGTGGCAGCTGAAAATCATCTGACATGCCTGCAGTACATCATATTCACTAGATGTGCTCAAGCGCTCCCAGGGGTTTACTATCCTGCACCGACCATAGTTTTAATAATTATGTTTCAGAGAGGTTTAGATGAGCCGCTGGGATATACAGCCCACACATGGAAAGTTTCCCGGCCTGTACTCTAAGTCCCTCTTCCTTCTGTGATTGATAGTTTCATTGATGATCTCTGTTTTGTGTCTCACCTTTTCACCTGGTTCTGTTCTTTTTCTTTCAGCCCAATATGTTTCGATATGATCGAGGAAGCCTACATGACCAAATGTGGACACAGCTTCTGGTGAGACTTGCTGTTTTTTTTTTTCTGTCTTGTTATTTTCTTGTGTTTTTGCCCTAGGTTCAGTGTATCCAGTAATAAGCGCCTTGCATCAGACTTCCCCTAACCTCTGGAATGGGGTCACCTAAGGATACGTGCACATAGCATAAAGATACTCAGAGATACAGCAGTGCCTCGCTCCATTATGTGACCACCTGCCACGATCTCGGTAAAGGTTTGTGGCCCTGGGAATGAAGGAAGACGACCTTTGTGTCAGTCACTGATTCCTTCTAGAAACAGTGAGGAGAAGATTGAAAGTGATTGAACTGTACCAGCCCCTAAACCTTCTGTAGGGTACTTTATAAACTTTTTGTATACACCCCTTTCTTCTTGAGACAGTTTAACCGGCTCTGAACGAGATTCCTTACATCATAGCGATCTGTGATGCAAGAACTCTGTCTTTTCACTAAACGGCAGCGACAACACTGTATACATGTATACAGTCTCAGCGCTGATGTGGGGATGCTGCAACTCCTTGTATCGTCGTGATGTCAGGCACCATAACTGATTTAATGAGCCATTCGCAGTTTCAGTGTAAAGAATAGTTGCATCACAACGATACAAGGAGTGATGTCAAAATGAAGGAATCTGTACAATCTGTATTACGCTGGCTGACAACGGCCATGTCAAAGTGTCTCAAGAATTGTCCTTCATTAAAGAAGCCCTTTCACCTGAAATAATGACTTGCCGTACCCCAGTAATAGCAGTGTTAAATCGCTATCTTTATCATCACATACTGCTAAAGCTAGCAAACACTGATTTTCTCGGACACAATTGTGGATTCATTTCTGGTTTGAAATGCTGTGCGCCACATTTTTGGGGTTTTGAAGACCATTTTCGGGCAGTGTTCAGACTTTGCCTAACCCGTATGCCAGAGTGACTCTGCACTGGTGTGTTCACCAACACTATTTATACATTTCTCTATGCATATTATTTATTTTTTTTGTGGACGTGCAAATAATATGGACGCAGGCACAGTGTGGACTGCCTTAAAAGGGTCGTTATTCTGCCTTTGAAAATCATGGATGGCATCCTGAGGAAAAATCTGATGTGTGAATAAGTCCTGGGGGACACTGCTGGGGGCCATAAAATGACGATGGGGGTACATACTGATGAGGTTCCGCCCTTGGTGTACACAATCTAATTAAAGGGGTTGATCATGTTAAAAAAAAAAAAAAGTTTAACCAGTCCATGCAGTATTCTTATAGGATCACCTATATTATACTTGCACATGACCATGTGCTTTGGCCGTGAGCTAACCGGTCAAACAGTGGCTAACCTGGGGCCCCATTGTTTTATTTTGGGCTTGAATACAGTGTGGTGCTTGCAATGTAAGGCAACGGCACATCTTAATCTGGTGCATAGTCATTTTCTATGGGCATTGAATGAGGCAGCAGCGCTCAACGGCCAACGTCAGACGGGCCGCTATCATCGACACTGGGCGCGCTATTTGTGGCCCGTAAAATGCACACTTTGGCCTGAGCACACGTCCAAGTGGTGGCAAAGGGGAGCAGTGGTGAGCTCTCCTCACCCCTCCATAGGAAGCAGAGTGTTCTCTTCTGTAAAACGGCTCAATATAGGACTTGTGTTCTCTTCCTGTCAGGATCTGGGTGAACTTAGGCCCTCAATACCGCAATATAGATGCATAGCCGGGGCTAATGTTTCCGGCACATTTACTGTCTTGTTAGGAAAAACCTAGAACGCTGCTCGGAGTTGGACTCTTCAACATTTTGTGGCCACATTTTTTTTTTTCCTCTGAGGGGATGCAAGACCTTCTTTTCTAATAATCCTATAATTATACCACACGCTCCTTAGATCTTGGGTCCAGGGCCGTGAAATATGTGCTGTATGGGAATGGCTTTTATAGCCTCTGTGTTTGGAGACGGTTTTGGGGCATTGGAAGCCATGCTCTCCGGAGTAGACTTCCTGATTTTTATAGTTTGCCTGGTCGTGTTCCTCTGTGTGGATCTCCAGGATTTCTTGGTGTTTTTTTTTTTTCTCTTATTATTTCTCCCTTTGTCTTTGGCATCTGTCGGGAGACGTGTAAACTATGTAAATTGATAGTTGACATCACCGCTAAGTATCTGGAGCTTTTGGAAGCCGTCAATTAGTGGATTGTACTGGGACAATGAACTTTTGAGCGTCTGTGCCGTCCACGAGCCGAGTCAGTGTTTTTTAATGTTCTCTGCTGATGGAGTGCACTCGATTGTTTGCATTAAGCTAGAACATTCAATTCCTCATTTCACAACCTTTTTTTCGATTTCCTTCTCTGTTTTCTACCCCCTTACCCACCCTTCCTAAAGCAATTTTTTATCCTTAGATGAACTGTGAGATCCCACAGAGATGTTCTGCAGACTCCGGAGCTCCAGAAACGGAGAGAAATGTAATACTTTTTATTTTATTTTTTTCTTAGTTCTGACTGCATCGAAAGACGCTGTGGTAATCGAGTCAATATTGTGCCGTGGCTATTACTGACGTACAGTCAGGACCTTAAATCCTACAGCTTGCTTTACAAAATCTCCTCAAGGCTTTTCCTCTTTAACCCTTCGCTCACACAGTGAAACAACATAACCAAAGCCATAGATTAAATCCGGTATAGAAAATGGTGGGGTCCTCTGCTCTCCATTGTCTTCTTTACATCTTGGTCCCCCAGGAACGGTTCCGGGCACCACTGGCGCCAGATATATCGGTGAATGTAAGAGCTCACATTTTCAGGTTACGTGCACTCCTGGTTAATGTCCACTGAAGGCTGATGCACTAATAATCTCACCTTTTTTCAGTGCCAAACTTGATTTGGAGGGCTTTCTATTGTTCTATGTATTTATTTTTTTAGTTGCACACTAATTTAACAGAGAGGATTGGTGTGCCATACATTCTTCAAGCTTATTGGTCCATGTACACTCTAAGAATATGAATGAGGATAGTTTTCTTCTGTAAGGCCCCATTCACACGCGACTTTATGGAGGCTCGTGATACTGCTGGACCTTTATCAGCTTTCTAACAAGCCCCATTGCGGTCTATGACACCTGGATACAATGCAGAGCGTTTCACTTCACCGTGACTGAGTTGGGGCGGCCACAGTGCAGGTTATAGGTCATGTCCTATCCCGGCAGCCGCTCAGCTTTCTATGGAGGTCGATGGGGAGCGCTCTCCCCTCCTACTTCCTCCTCCCGGCCACGTTTATGAAGCCTCAGGCTTCCTGCACACAAAAAGTTACTGTTCTGGACCCCAAACAGCAAACCTACATATATTTACTGGATATGGTCAACCTAGTAAATCCACTGCCTCTGGCTTTCAATAGAGTTCCCCCTTTTATCAGATATTTAATTCCCAGCAGGCCTATATGTATTGGGGCTCATTCAGACAGACATGAACAGAAGTGGTGCATCCCATCCCCGGCACTGTGGTCATTGGGATAAGATTCTGAGCAGCATTGTGGTATGATACAGGCGATCCCTGCATCCCTGCATGATTATAGTTCAGCAGGGAAGTAGGGACTCCATGCATCATATACCACACTGTTTCTCAGACTGTGGTTGAGCCATGAAACTCCGCCTACGCGCATTATGTGATTTACATATTGACCATATTTTGGCATGTTTCATACCTTTGCATTTCTGCACCTGAGCCATAAAGCGGTCAGTCTCCAGCATCTTTCACTCTCTGAGGGTTAAAAAAAACCATTTCCCGGTCATAACTTAACGCTCCTGTGCTAAGCATACATGCGATTCCCAAATTTCTGAAAGGGGGAAAAAAGTAAAAAGCTAGAGAAGTAATAGCGAGCCTTGTGAAATCACATCCAGGTGTCAGTCTGGATCCATACCTCCTATTTTTTAAGACCTTTTTAAAACTAATAGCAGCTGCCTCCCTGACATTGGAGACATTTTATCCCTGGAATAAATCCATGTTCTGTGAGAATACAGGGGGGGGGATGTTTTTGTTTTTCTGCGGCTCATCTTAAGCCCTTTGTTGCTGAAGGGGCCTCACGGTGGAGTAATGTAGAGTTGGCCCCGCTGCCGCTGCACGGAGAGGACCTCGGATTTGCACTCTCTGCACTTCCAAAAACTGTTCGTTGTTCCCAGCTGGGCAGCGCTGTCTGCTGGGACTATGATTATAGTAGCCGCTGCCTTGACCCTGTACAAATTTTTTAGATCTTATTAATTATTGTCTTTGCAAGTGACACTTCTTCCTTGGTGACCGCATCGCTAGTTTAAAGGGGTAATCTGCAAAGCTGCAGCACAGAAGGGCTCTGGTAACGCCCCCAAGAGCCCTATCCTTGGTGCATAGGAGGATTTCTTTTCCCCCAGGCCACAGGTTTTCTCCTACAATGCACAATTTTTAAGCAGGACTCTTCTTGCACTTCATGTTGGATTTGTTACACAAGTTCTTTGGAAGCAGCGATTGTTTCCTGCGCCCCTCTCGTATGACCCCTGGAGCACACACGTTATTTCGTCAGCTTTTTATGTTATGCCTGTCTGTTGGCCCAAGTCAGATTTTCGGGACCATTTAGACTCCTCTGTATTGCAATTCCCCCTGAGCGGAGCGCTGTACAGAAGGGGCTGTTCTCTCTTTATTTATGTACTCTGTGCATGTATAATGATCCACAGCGAGAAGAAACATCTACTATTCCCAGGCTTCAGATAGGTTTCGCATGTTGCAATCTTTAACGCTTGATGGATCAGTCGCGGTATCCGGTAACGAAGCCTTCGCCGTCGGATGAGCTCACGGAGCCCATGGAGACAGATATAACCAGCAGTGGGGGTGGGGGGCTCTGTGATGGCGAATATCAGGCATCTCCTGCCAGAGTCGCTGAAGGCTTCTTAGAAATGTTTCATGTAGGCAAAGTCCTATATCTTCGCAGTCCAGATATCCACTTGAAAAAGCATCAATTCTCAGGAAAGAAAGCTGCTGAAAGCAAAGGAAAAAACATTTTGAAATGGCAGGAAAAAAAAGCAAAAAATGTTAGGAGTGTATAGACAAGTTGTGTCATCGCCTGCCGTCCTGCTGGGACGCTGCCACTTGGTGCACAGTTTGCACCTTTTTTGGTTATTTGATATATTTTTTTTTTTTTATCATTTATAGTCCCTGACGGCCAAAAGACTCATGTGCGTTTTGTCTCTTCACAGCTACAAATGCATCCATCAAAGTCTAGAGGACAATAATCGCTGCCCAAAGTGTAACTACGTGGTGGATAACATTGACCACCTCTACCCCAACTTCCTAGGTGAGTGGAACCCCCCGCCCCCTGTCTTATATTAGGGCACCTGGAGGTAAGATGATTTCAAGGACTCGAAGCCAACAGTGTTTAGGGCATTAGGATCTGTGTTTGGATCAAAGTCTGAACACCCATATTAGATGCAGACTCTTTACCAGACATAGGGCTGTAATTTTGAGAACCACTCTACCCCCTTGTCTGATAACGATGACCTCTACTAAAAATAGATCTGGATTAATAAAGGAAATCTATCATGAATATGAAGCATGATAGGCCAAGGACACTCCTAGATCCAGGAACCGTGACTGTGGTAATCTTCTGTTTGTTACCCATGGCCTCCTTGCCTCTAAAATCGATATTCTAAGCTAATGAGTCAGAACCCATGTTGTAGCTTCACAGGCTGTTACACTGTCCTCCCTCACTTCAGCTCTTGCTGCACTTTCCCCCTTCCTCTGTCTGCCGTAATCTCACACAGTTGGAGGGAGAAGTAGGAGGGAGAGTAACAGCCTGTGAATCTTCAGCATGGGGGGGATCCTTCTGACTCATTAGGATAATTTTAAAAATTGAATTTAGCACGAAGGAGACCAGGGATAACAAGTATAAGAAGATTATCATCACGGTGCTTGGATCTATAAGCAACTGGTTGTACAAAGTTTTCATGTTATGTCCGGTCCACAGGATAGAGGCTAAGAAGTGGGTCCAAATGCTGGGACACCTAGCAATCTTGAGCACGGAGGTCACATTATCACTAATTGATGTAACGGCAGGTAGAGCATGAATCTTGCCTCCTCATTTATTAATAAGAGTTTCATACAATGCAGAGCCCAGCGTTCAGTTATTTCCAGAAATCACAAAGACAGAGAATGAGGCACAGTCAGTGCTTGCCTGCACCTTCATTCTCCCGATTGGCCTGAACCCCGAGGGTGCATTATTATACCTGTTTTTACTGGACTAAATAGCACTACACAGCAGATACTGGGGTATTTAAAGGAAATCTACCGCATGGTGCAGTGCTTCTAAACCAAGCAGACTTGCACGCCAGTGTAATGCCTCCTCAAACAGGATCTGTTCTGCTTTTTGCTTCTAATAAGTTGCTTTGAGAAAAGTGCCATTTGAAATTATGCAAATGAGCCTCTGGGGCTCCTGTCTACATCACAGGATTCCCTCCTGACTCCATCATCTGAAAAATTATTCACTGTTTTGCCGTTCAGAGGGAGGGGATAGGAAGAAATGGTAAGTGGGGGCTTAAATTAACAGGCATCAGAGCCTGGGACGTGGAAAGAAGCCCCTGAGGCTCATTTGTATTAAATGATGTTTCTCTCAAACACCAAGCTGTTGGAAGCAAAAAGAATGTATCCTGTTTTGGGGGGCACATGTAGGTGTGCTTGTTTTATAAGCACTAAATCTATGTTGTAGATTTCCTTTAAGGACTGGCAGCAAGAGTTGAACTATGTGATTTGGATCTTAGAGAGAGCTTCTTGCCAGATGTGTTCACCTTCATAGCTCTGTATGGCTGAGGGTGCATGTATATAGGGAAGTCTGCAGACAACATCAAAAGTGTAAGTGCAATTTAGTTCCTTAGATACAATCCCTTGGCTTCCATTCCTTGCCTTTCATACAGCGATGTCACATCTTTGTTTTGTCTTCTCTTCCAGTAAATGAACTTATTCTGAAACAGAAGCAAAGATTTGACGACAAGCGTCTGAAGCTGGACCCATCGGTAAGATGTGAATAAAACCTTACTAAATGAAAGTGACACAGCTTATCAAAAAGCAATCACACGGCCTGCGCCTCTTCTGATGTCTCGCGTCTAGCGGTTACCAGCGCCCCGAGCTCCGTCCTTACTTTACTCCAGGAAGTAATATATAACTTTTATCATGCGGCTGCGGTCTATTATCTTGGTGATTTGTTGCCTCCTTTCTGAAATGACAATAACAATGCCCGTACACGTGGATAGTAGAATAGACGTACGATTTTATGTGAAATTATAAAAACAAAAACTATGTAGCAAATTTAATTTATTTTTGTTTTCTGCCACTCTCATGGGTTTTAGAAGGTTTTTGTTTGTTTCCGCCACTTATACGCCAACTACATCACAAGGGGCGCGCAGCCTGATGAAATGGCACTGGCAGTCAGCAGCGGTACCTAAGGGGTTAATAGCGGCGATCCTCGTTCATGCCAATAGCAGCTTTTAACCCTGTTAAAGTTTCTAGTTTGCCTTCTGGGGCTGCAGGTCACGTGACACCGGGGTAGTGGGGCTCTGGACGTCCTGTTTGATTTCAGCAGATGGAGGGGGCCATTCACTTCCCGCTCCTATATCAGTGGTTGGTTGAGATTGCAACCGTCTCCCCACTAATAGGGGAATGATAATGACGGTGGGCGTCCAGACTTTGGACATGTCCTTGTCCTGCTTGCTTCCAGGGGATTGAGGGAGCCGTACAGTCATCATAGTAACATCTCTTGTCTACTTAAAGGGGTTGGCCGCTTATAGAATACTTGCAGCTTTAGGCACATATGATACACACATTAAGCCAGATTTATTAAAAGTATCTATAAATACTTGGCCATAGATGTAGAAGTGTGTTCCTTTGGGAATTATGCAACAACGGGCTCCACCAATACAGGCCAGAGGTCAGTCCATTCCTCGGGCATGATATACCCGTGAGGTTACCTTGTCTCTTCTAGCCTGCATCATTGAACCTCTGTCAAAGCGTTCAGATTTCAGGATTGAATGGGGCTGGAGAGCTCCAAAAATGTGCTCCCTGGCGATCAGCGCAGAGGGCACGGCACGACATTTACTACCAGATTCTTGTTAAATGTGAAGGTATTTTGTTGTCATACTTGCTGCCCAATCGCCCTCTCGATGACTGATCTCACCCGATGGCTGAGTTGTTCTTTGTTGCCCATACCATAATCTTGCCAAGACTGAGGTATGTACAAACAGGAGGCAAAGCTGTTGTACGTACAGTGGGGGAGGGGGGAGAATTTAGTCAGTCGCCAATTCTGCAAGTTCTCCCACATAAAAAGATGAGGCCTGTATCTGACATCATAATATCAATTATGAGAGAAAAATTGAGAAGGTCACAAATCCAGAAAATCACATTGTCTGAGTTTTAAAGAATTTTATTTGCAGATTTTGGACGAAAATAAGAATTTGGTCAATAACAAAAGTTGTCTTTCTATTAAACTCTTCTGACTATATGACATTCTCCCAATACATCTAAATGCTCTCGAGCAAACCTCAGATGGGCCCGGATATGTACTAGGGTCATGTCTGGCACTGCAGGATCTGAGTCCCTGGTGGTGTAGTGTGTTACTGACAGTAGCTGTTGTTACATTGGTCCCAGCTTTCTGCAGGTCAGTCACTAAGTCCCCCCGTGTCTTGGATTTTTGCTCACCGTTCTTGTGATCATTTTGACCCCACACATGCGTGGAGCCCCTGATCAGGGGAGATGATCAGTGGTCTTGTATGTCTTCCATTATCTATTTATTGTTCCCACATCTTAATTCTTCACACCAAGCTGCTTGCCTATTGCAGATTCAGGCTTTCCAGCCTGGTCCAGGCCTACAATTTAGTTTCTGTGGTCCTCCAACAGCTCTTTGGTCTTCACCATACTGGAGTTTGGGGTGTGACTGAGGTTGTGGACAGGAGTATTTTATACTGATAACAAGTCCTAAAAGGAGCCATTACTACAGGTAATGAGTGGGGGACTGAGGAGCCATTACTACAGGTAATGAGAGGAGGACAGAGGAGCCATTACTACAGGTAATGAGAGGAGGACAGAGGAGCCATTACTACAGGTAATGAGAGGAGGACAGAGGAGCCATTACTACAGGTAATGAGAGGAGGACAGAGGAGCCATTACTACAGGTAATGAGAGGGGGACAGAGGAGCCATTACTACAGGTAATGAGAGGGGGACTGAGGAGCCATTACTACAGGTAATGAGAGGGGGACTGAGGAGCCATTACTACAGGTAATGAGAGGAGGACAGAGGAGCCATTACTACAGGTAATGAGTGGAGGGCACAGGAGCCATTACTACAGGTAATGAGGGGAGGGCACAGGAGCCATTACTACAGGTAATGAGTGGAGGGCACAGGAGCCATTACTACAGGTAATGAGTGGAGGGCACAGGAGCCATTACTACAGGTAATGAGGGGAGGACAGAGGAGCCATTACTACAGGTAATGAGGGGAGGACACAGGAGCCATTACTACAGGTAATGAGGGGAGGGCACAGGAGCCATTACTACAGGTAATGAGTGGAGGGCACAGGAGCCATTACTACAGGTAATGAGGGGAGGACAGAGGAGCCATTACTACAGGTAATAATTGATAATTATAGATAATCCTTGGTCCCATTACGGCAACAAAATGTGAAAATTCAATCGGTACTGGGACAAAAAATTTTTTTGTTTTAAAATATTCAGTTCTGACTTACACACAAATTTAACTAGAACAAACCTATGAAACCTATATTGTACATAACCCGGGGATGGCCTGTACACCAATTAAATTATATAGGATGAAGCTATTTGGGTAAGTAATTAGCTGAGTGATAGAAAACAGAGGGTCGTCAATAATGCCACATTCTCAGATTTGGTTGATGTTACTAGTGGAGGCCACAGGGGTCAGTACTGGGGCCACTTTTTAATACTTTTGTTAATGACCTGGTAGTTGGTTTACAGAGTCAAGTTTCAATTTTTGCAGACGATACTAAGCTGTGTAAAGTATTTAATACTGAAGTGGATAGTATGGCATTACAGAGGGATTTGTGAAAGCTTGAAAAGTGGGCAGAGAAATGGTTGATGAGGTTTAATGTAGATAAATGTAAAGTTATGCACTTCGGCCATGGAAACCAAATGTATAATTATGTCCTAAACAGTCAATTACTTGGTAAAACTGGAGCTGAAAAGGACTTGGGGGTATTGGTGGATGGTAAACTTAATTTCAGTGACCAGATCCAGGCGGCTGCTGCTAAGCAAATCAATTTATAGGATGTATCAAGAGAGGAATAGATTCTCATGATAAAGACATAGTTTTGCCCTTATACAAATCCCTGGTCAGACCTCACATGGAATATTGTGTACAGTTTTGGCCACCAGTGTATAAAAATGACATAGTAGAGTTGGAACGGTTACAGAGGAGAGCAACCAAAATTATTAGGGGAATGGGGGGGGACTGGAATACACTGACAGATTACAAAATATGGGATTATTCAGTTTAAAAATAAGACATGACAATGTACAAACCGGAACAGACAGTACATGGATCTCTCCAAAGATCTTTTTATACCTAGGCCTGTGACCAGGACAAGGGGGCATCCTCTACACCTAGAGGAGAGGAGCTTCTACCATCACCATAGACAGGGGCATCCTCTACACCTAGAGGAGAGGAGGTGCTACCATCACCATAGACAGGGGGCATCCTCTACATCTACAGGAGAGGCAGTTCTACCATCACCATAGACAGGGGGCATCCTGTACACCTAGAGGAGAGGAGGTTCTACCATCACCATAGACAGGGGGCATCCTCCACACCTAGAGGAGAGGAGCTTCTACCATCACCATAGACAGGGGGCATCCTCTACACCTAGAGGAGAGGAGGTTCTACCGTCACCATAGACAGGAGACATCCTCTACACCTAGAGGAGAGGCGATTCTACCATCACCATAGACAGGAAGCATCCTCTACACCTAGAGGAGAGGAGGTCTACCATCACCATAGACAGGGGGCATCCTCTACACCTAGCAGAGAGGAGGTTCTACCATCACTTTATCCAGGGCCATCCTCTACACCTAGTGGAGAGGTTTTTCTACCATCCCAGGCGCCATTGGAATAAGCACCATGGTCAAAGAGAAGATGTGTGGGAGCGAGGAGGAAGTTGACTGGCAGGGGCTGGAAGTGAATATTCAATTTTTTTTGCTTGGACTGACACAATCTACTGGGCGTATGTGCTGGGGCTACCTATCTACTTGGGGCATGTGCGTGGCTATCTATTTCTCGGGAAGATTACTGGACCGGAATCTTAGTGGCACCCGGGTCTTACCAGAGCCCGCGCAAAGCACGGATGGTCTTGCTGCCAGCGTGTGGGTACACAGCGTCTTCCACAGCGCAATTGTCAACGGGGCAGCAGCGGTCGAGGTACAGGATAAAATAGCGTCTCGTGGTCAGGAACAGGCAGAGCACCGGTCAAGCAAGGCGGCACAGAATGAAGGTCAGGGACGGAGCAAGAGGTCAGGGCTGGCAGCAAGGAGCCAGAATCAGGGAACAGGTCCGATGGCACAAACAGGACGGTCAACACTTGAGAAGGAAACACTGTGGAAAGCTTCCTCATAGGCTGAAGCACTAGATCCGGGTGAATAAGCTGGGAGCCGCCCAGTTCTTTATAGGAACCCGGGTAAGTGGGTGGTAGCGCAATCAGGCAGGGTGGTGCCCTTTAAATCTGTGAGTGCCGGTGTCGGTGCGGCGTCTGGCAAGCGAGAGGGAGCAAGGAATGTGGAGAGGTGAGCGAGACGATAGAGTGCTGCCCCACGGAGAGGGGGGCAGGGTGTGCCCTGAGATCCGAGACTACCATTACTGGGGAGGGCATGTGCATATTTGTTACGGCTCTTACGGACATAAATTTAAAATTGTGGCGTAATGGCTTGAAAGTCCTGACCTGTGAAGATGTTCCCTGTGGTGTGATGCCGCTGAGGTAGGGACCTCGTATAGAGTCCGATCGAGAGAACCCCCTATCTATGTGTGGGTCTGAGCTGAATCCTTCCTGAGTGTATGAGGATGCCCCTGTTATCGGGTATAGTAGAATGCCTCATCTGTAGTATAGAGGATGCCCCTGTCTATGGTGATGGTAGAACTGCCTCTCCTCTAGGTGTAGAGGATGCCCTGTCTAGGTGATAGTTAGAGACTGCCTCTCCTTAGGGTATAGAGGTGCCCCCCTGTGATGTGATGGTAGAATTCCCCCTTAGGTGTAGAGGATGCCCCCTGTCTATGGTGATGGTAAGAACTCCTCTCCTCAGGTGTGAGGATGGCCCTGTGATGGTGAGGTAGACTCCTCCCTTTAGGTGAGAGATGCCCATGTTATGGTGATGGTAAATCTCTCTCTAGAGTGTAGAGGATGCCCCCTCTGTCTATGGTGATGGTAGAACCTCCTATCCTTTAGGTGTAGAGGATGCCCCCATGGGCTATGGTGATGGTAGAACCTCCTCTCCTCTAGTGTGAGGATGGCACCCTGTCTATGGTGATGGTAGTACAAACCTCCTCTCCTTCAGGTGTAGAGGATCCCCATGTTATGGTGGGACAGGTAATGAGAGGAGGACACAGGAGCCATTACTACAGGTAATGAGAGGAGGACACAGGAGCCATTACTACAGGTAATGAGGGGAGGACACAGGAGCCATTACTACAGGTAATGAGAGGAGGACACAGGAGCCATTACTACAGGTAATGAGGGGAGGACACAGGAGCCATTACTACAGGTAATGAGAGGAGGAGAGAGGAGCCATTACTACAGGTAATGAGGGGAGGACACAGGAGCCATTACTACAGGTAATGAGAGGAGGACACAGGAGCCATTACTACAGGTAATGAGAGGAGGACACAGGAGCCATTACTACAGGTAATGAGAGGAGGACAGAGGAGCCATTACTACAGGTAATGAGGGGAGGACAGAGGAGCCATTACTACAGGTAATGAGAGGAGGACACAGGAGCCATTACTACAGGTAATGAGGGGAGGACTCAGGAGCCATTACTACAGGTAATGAGGGGAGGACAGAGGAGCCATTACTACAGGTAATGTGGGGAGGACAGAGGAGCCATTACTACAGGTAATGAGAGGAGGACAC